>VYZX01009644.1:97551-110580 GCA_013401335.1 Brachypteracias leptosomus | reverse complement strand
CTGTATGCTTCAGACAAATTCTTCCTTGAGTAAGCAAATTCAATCCTCTTCAGCTTGATCCAGAAATAAGCAAAAACTGGTTAATCAGCATAACTGCAAACTTTGGGGAATGTTTTGTTATTGCAGAAAAGTGTTTTACCACAAGGACATTTATACCACCTGTTGCTGTGTCAGGCCAGATTTTTGAGCGCCAGATGTCAGTATAAGGACTGCATTGAACCAAGGTAACAAAAAGAAAGGACAACTTTATGGCTGAAGTTACACCTATTTGTGTGCTGTGTTTCAGGGCAAATCCTCGGAATTTTAATTTTGACAATGTGGGGAACGCAATGCTGGCTCTGTTTGAAGTTCTTTCGTTAAAAGGCTGGGTGGAAGTCAGAGATGTTATTATTCATCGTGTTGGGCCGGTAAGGAAACACATCAGAGTCTTGGAATTCTACAACACATACTGTGATTTGTTTTAACTCTTGATCTTATTTTTGTCTATTCAGATTCACGGAATCTACATTCATGTTTTTGTATTCCTTGGCTGCATGATTGGACTGACCCTTTTCGTTGGAGTTGTCATCGCTAATTTCAATGAAAACAAGGTACTGAGTGAGGTGGTTTATTGTGTGTAAGAACTATGTAAGAAACCCGAAACTGCTATTACACTGTCTACATTACCTGGTAAGACTGCCTTTAAGACTGACTTACCAGTCTTAGTCTGCAAGCCTGTAAGTGTGACTTCAGACTCACCTGATCTATATTTGCTACAAAACTCAAGCCTGGGATGATAGCAATCCATCACATGCTCTTTCAAAGCTGTCTTGAGTTTATTTACAATGCACCCATGTTGCCAGACAGAGATTGAGCCTAAAGCACAATGTATTTACAGATACTCTACATTCTGCTAGTTTAGTTTGATGTAGGCATACGTGCAGAGGCAGGTAAAAAGACATGTTATGCTTGTATGTGTTACAGCTAAGGGGCCTCATTAGAGCTCTGCAATTGTAGTATTTCAGATCCGAAGTAATGCTGCCTGGCTTTCTCCTGACAAACAGCAGAGTATGTTGTAAAATTAATTGCCCATCACTCAAACAAGAAAGCAGCCAGTGTTCTAGGAAAAAACTGCAATTCACGTGGGCTTTGTGAATTACCCCAAAAATAGAAAAACCCGTTCCCAGGTGAATTGTTACAGGGCTATGCTTGTTAAAGACAGCATCCTCTGGATGGCACTGCTGCATCCACACTGCACAACCCTTAGTCTGACTTTTTTTCCTGAGCTTCTCGTAGTGCCCCTGTGGCACCAAGACATAATTATTAATTTTTTTCATCTTTCACTTCAAAGTCCCACAAATAATGAGGTGTTTGTGTTGCAGCTAGCTGGTGTTATTTTTGTCACTCATGGCACTGGTGGGAAAGGATGATTGTGCACTCTGGGGCTTGAAGATGCAAGACAATCCCATGTGCTAGCACTGGGGACAAACAGGGTGCTGGCCATGGGCCTCCTATGACCCTGACTCGAACTCTGTAGCAAACACAACTGTTCAGTTTGCCCTTCAAGGAAACCACTTGACTGCTTCTGGAAGGGAGCTGAGCAGCACACTGCTGTATGTCCAACTGTGTGGGAAAGCAAGGCATCATGAAATGAGATTAAGCAGATTGCAAGCCAAATAGCCTAAAACCAATGCTGTTGAGAAGGCATTTTTATGTTTGCTTGACTCCAGTGTAATTTTGGTGAGATGAAGTACAGTCATTCTTGTAAAAATAAATCTGTTCTAGAGAACAAGGAGCAATGTGCTCTTCATTTGTTTTCTTATTCACTAAGTTTTGACTAATGAATTAACAAAGCTGGAATTTCTCCAGTATGAGAATTCCACTGGATTTTTATAGCTGCTTTTACCCCTTCTTGTTCAGCCATGTAATATTACTTTTCCTTCAAAACTATCAGCCTTACAGTGATGAATATAAAATATTTTTCAGCAAGTCTTGAAAGAAAACTGAAATCATTTATTTGAAGTACAGGTAATTAAAATACTATTAGAAATATTAGAATTATTTTAATATTTTTCTTCTATAGCTATGATGTGTTTAGCTATGTATGTTTCTGTCATGTACATCATAGTTCATGAAACTCTATTGAGATGTTAGCTGACCATTTCTGTCATACATATTGTTTCTTCATTCCCTTTACACTTCCTACACAGGTCAGTTTCCTCAAAAACCTGTTCATAGCCACAAGTGTAGGCAAGAAGAGGAAATATCACATTCCAGAGTTTGCTCTTAAATAGTTTTAGATCATGACCAATCAAACGTCTTTGCTTTACCCTGTTGAGATGTGGTGCATGTGGTATTCAGGAGTGAGGAAGTGGTGCATTTCCCCTTTAGTTTTACATCTGGTCTTGAACGTATCTGTCATGAATTCTAAGCCAGCTCTGTGGACAATGAAGAATCATCGGGAGCCACTTGCTGCCCTGGGTTGCTTTGCTACACCTACAGGCATCTACTTTTGACCATTGTCATAGAAAAAGGGTACCAGAGGAGCTATATCTTTGCCCTTACTAGTATGACTTCTGTTATGCTTTTGTGACAATAGGCCCAGTCTTACTAAGTGCTGTTAATCTTGTAGACAGTGTTTCCACGCTGTGTTCCCACTCTTTCTATAGAAGTCATTCACAAGATCAAGTTCACTGTGTCTGCCTGTCTCCTGCAAAGGCAGCTTAGGAGATTTCTTTCAAAAATTAGTGAGATGTCATTAAACAATAACTCAGTACTCATCTGTGTAGTCAACTGTGAACTATGGAATAAGGTGATCTGCGACAACACACAGAAGTTACTTTTGAGGTGATTTATCCACAATGTCAGTGTAAATATTTCACAATTTTTTTTTGTTTGAAATATGAACATAAACAGGGGAAAAAAATCTTAATTATAGGTGGCTGTGCAGCAAATTCATATTTCATTCTCTCCTACTAGATATTCAGCTTTAAAGACACAGGACAGCTCAAACTGATGTGAAAAGTAAAAGTTTGATTATGATCACTTTGATTCGAAATGACAGGGAACAGGAAGATGTGAACACGTGGTTTATAAGGATTGCGAGCACAGGAGAAAACTAAACAATTCATCTTAGCCCAGATTGCCCCTGCATGAGCTGCCAGTGTAAATGTGGAAGTCTGAGGTGTGAGGCCAGAATTAGGGTTCCCATTATTTTCAGAAAATTGCCTGTTTTTTACATTTATCTTTGTGGGATAGTTTTCTCTGCTTGTACATTTTTCTCAAACTACGGCCACCTTCTCAGCTATCAATGCTCTCCTTTCTCAATTCAATATCTGAATACAGGGAAAACATTATTCTGAACACCTAAAAATCTACTTACTAGTACCAGTTTCCTGCAAATGACACAGAACAGGCACATCAGTCCATATTTCTATGGAATTTACATTATACTAAAAATACAGTCAGTATAAATCATTTATGTCATCTGGTTCAGCTTCTTCAGTTGTTTCTTAGTAACTTCTGGCATGTAAAGTTTTTTTTTCTCTTTTTTTCTTGAATAGTTGTTACTTTTTATATATTTACTATGGGAAAAAGAAAATGTCTTCAGATTTGAGTTGAAAAGATGAATATATTAGTTAATTCTGCAATGGGAGAAAAAATCCCAGCCCAATCAATATTCAAGTAAAGTGAAGAAATGCCCAGGAACTGAAAAAATGTGAAGTAAGATCAGAGAGAAGGGTGGCAATTAGTCCAGAAAGAAGAGAGCAAAACAGGCCACTGTGTGAGGTTAAGTTGCATGTTCTTTGCCCAAGGTGTTGATGCTTTAAGTAGATGTTGGCTGACACATGGTTAGAATCTTGCCAGGAGTTGTTGAGGAGGATCAGAGTTTGACAATTACTGAATGAACTATTTTATGTGAGAATAATTTTCTAAAAAAAAATCCCCCAGATATTTTCAGATATGCCGTAGTATTTTGTATGAGATATCAGAGCTGCAGAAATGGAGACATTGGACTGGGAAGTGTCACAAAAGGCTCTGGGCTGGATCCTCAGCTGTCTCAGCAACAGGGCAGTAGCCCAAAGCATTCCACCACCACTCATTTCATGACCTCCATCCATCACTTGTCACAGCTCCCAAGTGCTACATGTTCAGTCAGCAGTCAAGATGTGATGACCTCAAATATTATCTGGCAATTTTGAGCTGAAATCCAATTGCAAATACAGCTCCTCCAGCAGTAGTCCCACTCACAGGGCTCTGCTGTAATGATCCCACTGGTGGAAGTGGTAGTTCCTGAGCAACAGAGTGACATCCCATCACTATTTCTAAATTATAAAGGTCCACTATTTTTTGCCATCTTTTGCATCTTTGCAGTGAAAGCTCTCTAGAGAGTATAAACCAGACAAACTCATTGGGCTGAATGAGTTGCCTTTAAATTTAAGCATTTCAAAATGGTATGGTTTGGGCCTGACATGAGTAATAGGCATAGAATCATAGAATGGTTTGGGTTGAAAGGGACCTTAAAGATCATCTAGTTCCAAATCCCATGCCATGGACAGGGACACCTTCCACTAGACCAGGTTGCTCAAAGCCCCATCCAGGCTGGCCTTGAACACTTCCAGGGAGGGGGCAACCGAAACCTCTCTGAGAAACCTGTTCCAGTGTCTCATCAGCCTCACGGTGAAGAATTTCTTCCCAATACCTAATCTAAGTCTACCCTCTCTCAGTTTGAAACCATTACCCCTTGTCCAATCTCTACTGTCCCTGCTTAAGAGTCCTTGTCCATACATCATTCTGAAAAGGGGCCCTACAGGCCCCTTTAAATACTAGAAGGCCTTTATAAGGTCTTCCTGGAGCCTCCTCTTCTCCAAGCTAAACAACTCTAACTCTCTCAGCCTGTCCTGATAGAGTAGGTTCTAAAGCCCCTTGATCATCTTCATGGCCCTCCTCTGGAGCTGTTTAAGCAGATCCATGTCCTTCTTAGTCTGGGGTCCCCAGAACTGGACACAGTACTTTAGGTGACGTGTTACAAGAGGGAACTAGAGGAGCAGAATCACCTCCCTCAAACCTGCTGGCCACCCTTCTTTTGATGCAGATCAGGATGTGATTGGTTTTCTAGGCTGTGAGCACACATTGCTGGCTCGTATTCAGTTTTTCATTCACCATTATATCTGTTATTTTGTCCATATCTTGTTGGAAGGCACCTCCTTCCAGGGTGCCATCTGGGGCCACAGCTCCATAAAGAGATTATGTCCACTGAGAGGGAGGAATCCTGACCTTATCAGTCACACAGCCAGCCACAGTTCCAGCATCTACACAAGCCAATGCCAAGGCAAGTCCCAAAGATCGCACCAGCCCTTGCCCAGCTCAGTGCAGCTCCATGCTGAGGGAGCAACCAAATGTCTGGGAGACTGACTTGTGACATTTACCTTGAAAAGGTCTTCCTTGTTTTTATAACTCCAAACTCCTTCCATGAGATTTTACAGTTCTCTGAATTGATGAGGACCTCATTTTGTTTTGAAGGTCATTTTAAATAATGTTAAATTCTGTTTGGGGTTTGCCCTTACACACATTAATATCTACCACCACCCACCTTAAAGGTGTATCTCCTCCTCTCCTTGTGCTTCCTTTATGGAAAGCTCTTGGAGATTCATAGCCTGTTATTATTTTATTTCAATTACACTACAAGCAGAAGAACTGTGGAAGGCGGCAGCGGTCTCCTGGAGGGCTCATTCCCTGAGAAACTAGCGGCACTGACAAGCCACAGGATTTTCTGCAGCAAAGTCTGGACAAAATTGACCACTCTTTAAAACAGTGCTTCCTGGCAAATGATGTTCAGTCAAATGGAAGACCTCCTGCAGTGTTTCACTGCTCACACTGGGCTGCTGCTACAAAGAGCAACAACTGTGCCTGCTGAGTTGAGTCCCAGAAACTCACAGCTAATGCATCCAGAAATCCTCTTGAGTAACAGCTGATACTTTAGACTCTTTTACTCAAACAGTGTGTTATTTAAAGTGAGTTGCGATGTAACTTTATTTCAGGCACCAAAAAGGATGTTGTTTTCATGTTTACAGCATTAAATGTTCTGGCTTTTATATGACAAAAGCTTTCTACGCTTCTCTTTGTTTATTAAGGGGACAGCTTTACTGACTGTAGATCAGAGGCGATGGGAAGATCTGAAAAGCAGACTGAAGATAGCACAACCTCTTCATCTCCCACCTCGTCCGGGTATCAAAGATATTTTGATTTTATTCATGTTGAGCCCTAGTGTTCATAATTCCCCAGGAGTCTGCGATTCAAATTAAAATTGTAATCGTGAGGCCACTAGGAGGTTGTGCATAAAGTTAATGTGGAAACAGGCTCCAACTACAGATCTCTGCATAAGGCTATTAAAATCAACCCAAAAAAGGTTGTGCTTCGATGGTTTTAGGATAAGCCTTAATGAAAAAATGTGTTCCTAAATGAAAAATATTTGCAGCTGGCTGTTAATGATATGAATGGAATGTATTAACCTGACAGCAGTTGAATGATGCACTTGCCCTACGAGTACCAAAGTCTTCATGCAACACTAGTGTTCAGTATTTGAAATTATATGTTCAGAAGCCCTATTTGATATGGAAAATTGTAGCAGAAAATTAGAAATGTATTTTGAAACTGGTAAAGGATTATTTTGCCACTAATGAACATGGAAAATATGTTAAGAAATAGGGGAAAAATACCACTGTGTATTTTAACTCTCCTCCTAAAACTCTTTTTCAGATAATGATGGCTTTAGAGCAAAGATGTATGATATAACTCAGCATCCATTTTTTAAGAGAACTATTGCTGTACTTGTTCTGGCCCAGTCTGTGTTGTTATCAGTTAAGGTAATTGTGTTTCTTTTAAGCGTTTCATTATAGTAGTGCAGCATGTGTTGTACATTTCATAACACCAGTTAATGAACATTTGATCCATTACTGTGATGAATGTAGGGAAACATGATTTCTAGGTACAACAATCTCAGCTGGCACAGATCACTGTAGATTAATTGTAACTTGTGGAGCTGAGTCAGTTTCTGTCTTTTTGTAGTCCGGTCCACTATTTTTAATTTCCAAGTAAGCTGTAAATCTGTGAGAGAAGAATAGACCAGAATGCCATTCCTGTCTGAGTATATTTTGAAGTGAAATCTATTCATTAACAAAACCTGCAAGAAAAGTTAAGGCAAGAGACATTTAGTTCTATGAAACAACTACTCTTCTGTGAATGGGTTTTGTTTGCATTTCAGTGGGATGCGGCAGATCCAGTGACTGTACCTTTAGCAACAATGTCTGTTGTTTTTACCTTCATTTTTGTCCTTGAGGTAAAGTACGATATTTTATGACTTCTTGATATTATGAGTAATATGTATATATTTCATTGTGTCTTTATGGATGTTGTCTTATTCTTCACTATGGCTTTTATTTTTGAGCATGTACATTTGACGCTCTCCATGTCACTTATCTTTAAACATGTATCATAGGAATAAACTTTTAATTTGTTATAGTCATACTTCTCCACCGCCTTGAGCTTTGTGTCCTTTTATTTATATTCAACTCTGAGCATTTCAATGTGTGTTTTGGTGAACCCAGTGAACTCTTCTTAGAATCATAGAATCATGGTTGGAAGAGACTCTTAAGATCATGAAATCTTGCAGAACATCACAGATTAAATTCACTCCATACAAGACAAGGTCTGTGTTGTATCATGGAGATTCTGCTTGGTCCATTTCTATTTTGCCTGGTGCATTAATCCTCACTATTCTGTAGCTGTGTCATCATCAAACCTATCTTTTTTTTTTTTAAAGTATCATATTTCATTTTAATAAGCTATGTCAAATTCCAGTAATGTCTATCTTTTGTTGCACGGATCTGGATCCTGTGTGGTAATGCTTCTCTGTCTATGAGAAAATGGTCACCTGTTTTCATAAGATTGGAATCTAAGGACTTAAATAAATTTTTTTAAGCATGTATTTTTTCATATACAAGGTTATCCATAGTGTAACAAGGCACGTATTATGTGGTTAAAGAAGATGTTTCCTCTGGTTAGATTTTTACATAATTCTTTTATAAGTTTGTGGCTGAGTATTTTTCTTTTCAGTCCCCTCTGAATAGCTGATACTGACCACTATCAGAAATAGGATAGTAGAATACATTTGCCACTGCTCTAATCCAATGTGACAGTTCCTATGTTCCAGTGATAGGTTTTGCCAGCAGTGATGAATAAACAATGAAGTGAATACCTTGTAGGAGCTGTAGCTAGAGTATGTCCATGTTGTTGATTCCTTTTCCCTACCCAGGAGAAATCAGTATCTCTTGAGAGACTGGGCAAACACAGAAAAGTTTGATTTGTATGATACACAGACAGGTTTTAATTTACCTAGTAACGGTGTCTTTAGAAATACTTTTTTTCTTTTATACTACCAAGGGAAACAAATGCACTTCTAGAATTTCAAAGGAACTTTGTCAGAGCCAAGAAAAATTTGTTGACTGTCTCAACAGGCAAGCTATCACACTGTGAGTACACACAATTTATGGAGAAAGGGAGCAGCTTCCTTCCCGGGATCTTCCCAGGATCTTCCCAAATGCAGTATATTCTAGTTACAGAGTATGCTGTGTACACGGTCTGCTACCCCTAGCAGGCATGGTCCATGAGGGAGGCCAGAGTTTTCTTTATAGCTAATGGCCCTGCGTCCAGACAAAGGAATCCTGATTCAATCTGAAACCTCTACTGCTCATATCAGTGTATCTGGTTTAGAACAGGAAGAATTCAGAGATCTCACTTTTGTTACCACACTGACGACCACAAAGTGAGAGGTGACTCTTAACTTGCACATTGTGGTATTCATTTCAAGATCATAGACACTTGAACTTTGGCATTTAAATTCTACATGAGGTAGGCATTTAAGCTGTCACTGTGATCAAGGGAGATGTAGGGTGAGATTCAGTTGCCTAAATAATTTGGATAACCTAGTTAATCTCCTGATGTAGGGATGCCCCATGCATTTATCTCCAATATTCTAGGGCATCTCAACAGACTGGATGGAAGGAGGGAAGATACCTTCAGGTACCTCAGATTATAATTAGAGATTCAGAGACTATATTTTTCATTTTGTAGTCAGGTTTCAGAAAACTATGATTATACAGCAAAAAACTAAGTAGAAAACCATCTTTTAACCTCAAACTAGTGTCCTTTTATATATAGTTTAGGTTTCAGAAATGTAAAGAATGCTGCTAAACAGCAGTGTTGCAAGGTGGGATGGAAAATTCATGTAATGAATGCTTGACATTTTTAGCCTTTATGTGGCAACACTTGACTTGCTTCGAGGTTTAATACGAATTGCGTATGAGAAACTCTCTGGTGTTCCCTCTACATGCATCACCATACCTCAATATCTGGTTGCTGTTGTGACTATTTCTTATCAATATCTGTTCTTACGCTTCCCGTCTGCACTCCTGTTACCTGTATTGGAAATGTCAAGCACTTTAGCTGCTGTCTTTTACCAGGTACATTGTAAAAAAGTACTGCCTGTTCTTTCTTCTTTTATGTGCTGCTGAGTACAGATGGTGCTGAATATACTTAAAGCAAGAAATATTTGCAGTATGAGAAAGCTTTTTAATTGGAACTAAAGGTGCTACAGAACACAATTATATTCTTGAGTTCAATTGTGTTTATGTGATTTTAGCCTGCTTATAGATAGATAGCTAGGATAACACTACCTTTTGTAGCTACGTACAATTAACATAATAATTTTCTAACTTCATTACTTGCTTAACTATGAAAAATGTTAAGCCCACATTCACCTCAACAATCTGTACATTAAGTGTTCTGTCTTTGGTGGTCAGCTGCACTCCTGTCTTTCATACTTGATGTAGAAAGGGAGACTTCCAGATTACTGTTCGTCCCCTGGTCTTGGTCAATTGTGGTCTTGCACAAATACATGTTCCTTCATCTAAGGGAAACTTATATGATCCAGCTAGTTCAGCAGCTGAACTTGTCAACATGGGAACAGTTAGCTGACATGAAACCTGCTCTTGGTTGTTTGAAACCATTTCAGAAGATGAACTCAAGCAAACATTTTAGAGAATGGAAGAGGTTCTTATAGCAAAAACTAGCCATTGCTACAGTACAACTGAGAAATTACTTTTATCCATAGGTAACAATGAAGATTATTGCCATGTCACCTTCTGGCTTCTGGCAAAGCAGAAGAAATCGGTACGATCTCTTGGTGACATCTCTTGGAGTTATATGGGTGATACTTCACTTTGCCTTACTGGTAAGATTTACAAAATGCAATTCCAGTGATTAAGCTTCATTTTATCTGTTAAGCACCAGCAGTTAGATCACACCTATACATCCAGAGAAACCCTTGGGACTTTAATAAGGCTGGAATACAGCTAAAAAAATTAAACTCGATGCTAAGAAGAAGGAAATGTTCTTGTGAGCAATGATGAAGCATGAAAGTTGTCTTAATTATATGAGATAGAGTCTGTAAATATGGCAGAAAACTGAAGTTTTTAGAAGGGATGTGAGTGAGGAAAGTAAGGAATCTGAAGAGACTGAGAACTCTTGCCAACAGCAGTCTCATGAATATCAAGGAAGAAAGAGGCAATACACATAATCTGGACAGGAGCAGAGGATTGGAAAAAGGCAGAGGTTCAAAACTACTGAACAACACAATCTGTCCCAAGCCCAGCAGTGATTCTAGACCACTGGTTTTGTTCAATCCAAAAAGACATGAAGGAGAGGAAATCAGTTCTGCCTCCTGTACACCTCAGGGCTACTCTCCTGACTAAGGGATAGAGAATGGATAGTTGATACTTGTCATCGATCACAAGATGTTGAAGTCACAACCCTATAAAGGCTGCAGGCTTCTCTCTTGTCTGCCCAAAGCTGTTTGGAGGAAAACCTGTCTTGTGTGACTAGTAACTTTGCCCTGACATTCACAGTTTGCTCCCTGCTGCTGAGTAGCTTGGAAGGCCTGAGGAGCTTCTGTAAGCCAGCAGCTGCCTAGACAAGTAGGCTGGGGCTGCTGGACATAAATACAGCCCAGCTAATAGAGGATTGAAGAGTTTTTGGTTTGATGTGTGGAGAGGTTGGATTAGTATTTTTGAAGTGGTAGAGCATCTTCCATTAGTTTCTTACTGCTTCACTGTTATTGAAATATTGGTGCTACTAGTTTGTCTTATTTCATATGACTGCTGCCCTACATTATTAAAAGACCGATTATCATGATCTTTCCATGAGATCCCTGAGGGACAATGTATTAAGTCTTCTATGTTTCTATTCCAGAACGCATACACATACATGATGGGGGCTTGTGTAATTGTCTTCAGGTTTTTCTCAATTTGTGGGAAGCACGTGAGTATAAATAATTCCTTATTCCACTACAACCATTGTAGTGTTCACATATAGATTAAAAGACTAGTTGCTGCACATCTTTAGTGCACATTCTGTAAGGCTCCATTTTATATGTCAAAAAAAGGAGACTTCAAGCAGCAGTCTTCAATTTTACATGTTGTCTTTAAAATGTCAGGATTCAAGGTATATTGTATAATATCACTATATTACAGTTACTGAAAAAGCTGCATTTTTTTGCAAGAAAAAAGTGCAACTGCAATACCACACAGTTTTTTTAAAATGCTTTCTAAAACTCTGAACATAAATTGTGCTCCTTTCAGTCCTTGACACTTCATTGTGGCATGATGTGCATGCTATTGATTTATTTTTCTCTGCAAGACTAGTGGAGTGGTAGTTGATGCACACATCTTGTTATGATAGTGCTCTCTTATAGAAGTTTCTTCCTCTAGAGCGCAGGTCTGTGTCTTCTGTCTTTACAAGGTATGTCTTATCACAGGAAAGGATTTATGTTCAATTTAAAAAAAATACTGGGTAAAGATATTCTTCTGGAAACACTAGCATGGCAACAAAGCAAATCACCTCTGAAGTTTGAATTTCTTTTATGTTTGGGTGTGCTCTGGTGTAATTGAGAGTAGGCTGACAGTATAAGCATAGGCAGAGAACAAACACATTGTTTAACAAGTGGTGACACTGTATTCTCTTGCTGCAGAACTTCTTAGACTATCCAAACATTTTCTGTGAAGTCGCACATATTAAAGTAAATGTGATGAAAAGGCTGCCCTACTGGGTTGCTGGGGTTAAGAACAGTAAGTCAGAGGGTTTGTTCAGTAAAGATAAAAAGTTTTCTTTCAATCAAGCTACACAGAGTTTGTAGAGCCTTGGAAGTCAAATGAAAAATCCTTCCTTCTTCTATGCAGCCAGACCAAGTGATTGCCTTCAAAGTCTTCTGATTAATTCTAAAGTTTTTTTCAAGGTTTCAACCTCGTCATTTGTGCTTTTATGTTAGGAGGTGTATCAGTTTTACTAATTTATCTGTTGTGATGCAATGTGATGACTAAAAGTTAGCATGAGTTATCAGTTTGGCATGATTCTAAAGAAAACTGACACCCTCAGTCTCATTAAAGAGAATTTTCCATAGCATCCTTAGTGAGTAAGGGTATTAGGACAATCTAGGGCAATAACTTTAGCAAGAGCAAAGTGTACAATATGCACACATGGAAAAGCAGTATCTATTATCTAGGCCTATGGCCTATGTAATTTCCAAAATTATGCTCTCTTCTTAAGCTCTTTGGCCAACTTGTGTGAGAAATTACTAGTTTAATCAAGCTGTACTGATCCTAAGGAAATCCCCTTTTCTATACATAAACCCATTCCTTTAGGTAAGCTGGAATCACAGCGTCTGTGATTTCCATCTAACACCACTTTCAGGTAGGCCCAAAGTAGTTTACTGCACCACTGTTCATAAAATGCTGATTTTGATACTTCTGGAGTATTCCAATCCTAGAACATTATCTTTAAGCTTATGCCATATTATTGCTGTATTATCCTACACTGTATTATTCTTTGAGGAGCAACATCTTGACCTTGTCCAACCTCCCCACACAAGCAGGGACATCTCTACCTAGGTCAGGCCGCTCAGAGCCCCATCAGGCCTGACCTTGAATGACTCCAGGG
>VYZX01009644.1:39571-97286 GCA_013401335.1 Brachypteracias leptosomus | reverse complement strand
ACTTAGAGATAAGGATGTTGTGGGGGACCACGTCAAAGGCCTTGCAGAAGTCCAGTTAGACGATATCCATAGGTCTACCCTTGTCAACTGATGCAGTCACTTCATTGTAGAAGGCCACTAGGTTGGTCAGGCAGGACTTGCCCCTAGTAAAGCCATACTGACTACCTAGGATTACCTCCCTGTCCTCCATGTGCCGTAACATATCCTCCAGGAGGATCTGTTCCAATAAGTGTAAAGAATTTGTTGTTAAAATTACAGGTGCAATAAACTCCCTTTTCCATTTTATTGCTATTTTCCTGAGTGGTGTCATGGATTGCTTTTTCTCTGTCCTTCCAGGTGACACTAAAAATGCTGCTCCTGACTGTGGTCGTCAGCATGTACAAGAGTTTCTTCATCATAGTGGGAATGTTCTTACTGCTTCTTTGTTATGCTTTTGCTGGAGTGGTTTTATTTGGTACAGTGAAATATGGAGAGAACATTAACAGGTACTGTATGTACTTATTGCCTCATGAAGATGTTCTTTAACAAGCCTTAAAAAATCACATTCTGCTAGAGAGTTTATCATCTGTGGTAAAAACTAGACAAGTCCCCAGGTCTAGCTGAAGAGCTCTAAACATATTTTCTGATAGGAGACACTGAGCCATCTTCCTGGTCCTTGTGCATTGGATGGAATGACTCTTCATTATGCCAGCAGAAATGTGCTTCAGAGCAATGCTGCACTAGCCACAAGCTGTTGGAACACACAGTGTACCCACTTCACCTTATTGCCACCTCTTAGGAACAGGATCCACGTACCAGGCTGGTGCAGAGAGGGGACAGTTCTGTGAACTACCTGTTCACTGGAGATTTCCCACTCAATAGCATCATCAGGCTTCAGGAAGGGAATGGAGACAGGAGATAGGATCTGGCCTTGTGTCTGCTTTAGCTCTTTGATAAAATGAGCTAAAATACTCAGATCTGCATCAAGCTAAAGTTCAGTTATTATATTTTAAGTCATGCAATAAATAATTCAGTGAGCTCATTCAGATAGTAATGTAACTGGTTTTAGTTTAAAATAGTAGAACAATAGAAAATGGAAATGCTTTGCATTTTTTCTTGCCAACATTTTTGTTCTGGGATGTGAAATGATCTCTCTCTCTCTTACTCTTTAAAACAGACATGCAAATTTTTCATCAGCTGGCAAGGCTATTACTGTGCTCTTCAGAATAGTTACCGGAGAAGACTGGAACAAAATTATGCATGACTGCATGGTAAGTACAATACTGCCAGAGATAAAGTAGACAAGAAGCAGGAGACACTCTTGCATCTCAAAGTGCTTCCAGTATCTGAACTTTGTAGAAGGAATGTTGTGATTGCCTTTGTCTCTTCAAGAGGTACAATGTTCACAAGCTCAGACCCAACACACAAATTCCAGTTCCAATCACACACTCACAGTGTAATATTTCATAGGGCTGGGCTCTTACATGATTTAAAAACAAAAATAAAAAGATGTTTTCAAAATCAGAAGTTCAGTAACTTGCTGTTATCTCTGCTTTGACTGTGTCAAGGTTACTTTTCAGATTAACTTTTGTCTTTGATGCCTGCACTTTGGCTCATTATGTGAACGGTAGTCTTAATGACCTCAGAATTTGTCCTTAAATAATTTTATTTTGCCCAAGTAAATTTCTGTCTGTGGTTTCCATTGCAATGAAAATCTTATTCCCTTCCTTTTTAAAATTAATGGGCAGGGAAGCTTTTTGAAAACCACTACATATCAGACCACCAAGCTGTTTCTTTACAGGGGCATAATGCACAATGTGCTTTGTGTGTGGTAGTGAGATCCACACCTAGGCCTTTTTTGTCATATCTCTCTCTCTTTTCTGATTTGTAACTACTAAAAGAACAAAAACCTGCCCACAATAATGCCTACAATATTATTTCCTAATTGAGAAGCTTTAAAAAAATTCTAATAATAAGTATTGTATTGATTGCAGAGGAATTAAGAATCTCTTTTTTATGATGGATTGACTTTGTTTTCTGTTGTTTTGAAGGTTCAGCCTCCATTTTGTACACCAGATAACAGCACCTACTGGAAAACAGACTGTGGAAATTATGCTGGTGCTCTTATGTATTTCTGTTCATTTTATGTCATCATTGCATACATCATGCTAAATTTGCTTGTTGGTAAGTGAAAATATACATTAATAACTTTAGAGGTCCATCATGGCATGTTAGATGTTAGTCTGTTGTGCTATTCACATATGAGCTTCCTTCACTGTTACTTATGAGCTTTCTTCACTGTTACCTTATATGCATGTGATGTTTTTGGTACTTCTCTGGCATGGTATATGCTAAAAATCAGGAATTTGGGGAATGATAGTTTTTTGAACAGAGAGATGTGTTGTATTTGTATAGTTACCCTAAGAAATACTATTTTCTGAGCTTTTCCTTCCTCCAGTTAACACTTTTCCAGCATCACTGGAATTCACCTAATTGATGTTAGAGGATGTTAGATTAGTCATCTCACCAGCATTTAAGATACAGCTTTTAAAAAGCGAGCACAGTGAATATTGATGTAGCATGAGAGTATATTACCCATTCAAAATCCTCATCTGAATATACAGCTAAAGGCATTTATTAATGCAAAGTTTACACAACAGAATTCATATTCTGTTGAAATTCATTGTTGCTTATAGATGTTAACCAGTTAGAATATAACTACAGGCTTTATTTTGTATTTTGGTTTTGTGATTTTCAGCTATCATTGTGGAGAATTTCTCATTGTTTTACTCAACTGAGGAAGACCAACTTTTAAGTTATAATGATCTTAGGCATTTTCAAATTATATGGAACATGGTTGATGACAAAAGAGAGGTAAGAAAATTGATAATGAGCACAGAAGAATAGTAAATTTACATTTTTCCTTGAAAAAACATATAGGGAAAACAAAGCATACTGACAATACTCACTGAGAGGTTACATTGTCCATAGCCCTTCAAATACTAACCTGTATTTTTTACTACTGTGAATTACTTAGAGTAGATTTTAAAACAAATGTAGGTATTCATAGGATCAATAAAATACTGTCTTTCCTCCAAGCTCCCTAGAGTTGTTCCCTTGAAAGTCTACAGGCTGACGTCCATTTATGTGTCTGATCTTCAGAAGGGCTTTACTGAGATTTTGGCACTGTCACCTGTAAGAACCTCATAGAGAAGCTGATGACGTGTAGGTTGGATAAGAAGACAATTAAGTAGTCTGAAGACTGGCTGAATTGCCAGGCCCAGAGGGTGATGACCAGCAGCACAGATTCTAGTTGGAGGCCAGTAACTAGTCATATACCTGAGGGGTCAATATTGGGTCCAATCTTGTTCAGCGTCTTCATTAATGTTCTGGATGATGAGGCAGAGTGCACCCTCAGCAAGTTTGAGGATGACACTAAACTGGGAGGAGTGGTTGATAAAGCAGAGGATTGTGCTGCCATCCAGAGGGACCTAAACAGGCTGGAGAAATGGGCTGGCAGGAACTATATGAGGTTCAACAAGGGGAAGTGCAAAGTCATGCACCTGGAGAGGAACAGCCCCAGGCACCAGTAGAGCTGGGGACTAACCAGCTGAAAAGCAGCTTGGCAGGAAAGGACCTGGGGGTCCTTGTGGACATCAAGTTGAACATGAGCCAGCAGTGTCCTTTTGGCAAAAAGGGCTAATGGTATCCTGTGCTGCATTAAGCAAAGTGTTGCCAGCAGGCCAAGGGAGAGAATCCTTCCCCTCTATACCTCTACTCAGCACTGGTAAAGCCAAGTTCTGGGTCACATCTGAAGTCCTGGGTCTAGTTCTGGGCTCCTCTGTACAACAGACAGGGACATACTGGAGAGAGTCCAGCAAAGGGACATCAAGATGATGAAGGAACCAGAGCCTGTCCCCTATGTCTCCTGAGAGATCTGAGACTCTTCAACCTGTAGAAGAAAAGGCTCAGGGGGATCTCATCAATGTATATAAATACCTGAAGGGAAGGTGTAAAAAGGACAGAGCCAGGCTCTGCTCAGTGACAGGACCAGAAACAATGGGCACAAACTGAAGCACAGGAGGTTCCCTCTGAACATCAGGAAAGACTTTTTCACGGTGAGAGAACTGAGCACTGGCACAGGAGGTTGTGGAGTCTCCATCCTTGGAGATATTCAAAAGTCACCTGGACATGGTCCTGAGAAACTGGCTTTAGGAGATCCTGCTTAAGCAGAGGGTGTTGGACAAGGTGACCTCCAGAGCTCCCTTTGAACCTCAAGCGCTCTGTGATTCTGGGATGAGAGAGCATCTGGGAGACTGAGCTGTTTAGATGCCCACACAAGCTAAATCATCATCTGAATGATTCATGACATCACTAAGAAATGAATATGAACAACATTATGGTGATAGAAGTTTGTTGCTTGTAGTTGGCACATGGCTGTGTTGGAGATGGAAGCTGCAGTCTGTACTGATGGAGGTGGAGAGTTCTGCGTCCATCATGCACAGCACTGACAGTATCTCTCTCTGATGTGGAACAAGACATTACAGCAAAAAATAGTTCCAGTTGGGCTTATTTAACAGAACAAAATATTTAAAGAGTGTGGATACCACAGTTTCAGAGAGAAATACTTTCAGTCCTCATTTTTTAACAGCAGATCAAAATTGTCATAAAAAGTGCAACATGTGCTAGGTTGGATCTTAAAGCAAGAAGACTTTTGAAAAGCCAGTAAAATCCCAACATTCTCCTGTCTTAAAGATGCACAAAGAAGGGGACAGGTTTAGAGCCACATATAGGCCAGGCTGTGGATGTTTCAATTGTAGTTTAATTTCAGTTTTTCAAAGGCAGCTCTCTGGACATATAATTCTCATTATAGCTTAATGCAAATGGGGAAACTAAAAATCCCCAAGCAATTTTGAAAATTTCTGGCAAAATTAAGAACACAGATGTTCGTTGTGTATCAGTCACATAACAGCAAAGACTTCCATGAATGTGCTGAAGTGCTGGCTGCATGCAATGTACTGCTGCTTCAGTAATGTATTCACAGTGACTTAAACAGGCCAGGATTTGACACAAAGTCTTTGGAGAAATAGTGTCTCTCTCACTGATCAAGTCGAATATCTGAGTTGGTTGTTAGGTCACAGTAATAATTTGACATCTATTATGCAATTTTACCCAGGGAGTAATCCCTACCTTCCGAGTGAAATTTCTGCTGAGGCTTCTGCGAGGCAGGCTGGAGGTGGATCTCGACAAGGATAAGCTGCTGTTCAAGCACATGTGCTATGAAATGGAACGGCTCCATAATGGTGGTGATGTCACTTTCCATGACGTTCTCAGGTACTTTCTCTAAAGTTTTTCTAAATTTATACAACAGGTATAATGACCTGTATTTCTCTAAAGGCTAAGAGGTGTTCATTTGTCTTGGGAAAAGGCCAGGCTGGTAGCCACAGAGAGATTGCCGTTTTAAATGTACTACAGAAATGAGATTTCCCTTTTTTTCCTGCAGAAATATTAGCAAAGGAAAACACAGGTCCTAGGGAATCAGCTCTAAGTAATTTTAATGTTTTCATTGGAGACAGTTTGTCAGAAGCAGCAGTCGTGTTCTATCCCAAGGAATATTGTCCCTATGTGTGTAGCAGCATGGCAGTGAATCTGACTAGAAATAAAATAGAAGTGGGAACATTATCCAGCGTAATCACTTAGGGTAAAACAAACAAACAAACAAAACAAACCCCCATAAATGATCTAGTTTTTTACAGTTCAGCAACTCACAAATATTGGATAGCTAGATGTGTGTGACAGGGTCTTCATTTGTTTTGAGCGTCGTTGCAAATCTCTTCCAGAACAATCTCAGTGTCTTTTAGCCTCAGATGCAATTTTATTGCACACACCTGAATTACATATTTTTGCACTACAATCTTAAGTATGAGTTTTGATTTTCTAAATTAAAAAGTAAGGTCACCAGAATTTAAAAAAAAATAAAATCTATCTTTCTTCCAGCATGCTTTCATATAGGTCTGTTGATATTAGAAAAAGTCTTCAACTGGAAGAGCTGCTTGCTAGGGAGCAACTGGAATACACCATAGAAGAAGAGGTGGCCAAACAGACCATACGCATGTGGCTGAAGAAGTGCTTGAAGCGAATCAGAGCCGTAAGTCAAGCTAAACCAGAATCAAAATGGTTGCAGAAATTGTACTGCTCAATAATGCTGGAATTTGCTGTCACTGTGCTTTATTTATTCTGGAGTCACAATAATATTTATGTGAAGAAGTATCTAGAAGTTGCTAACTCAGCAGAAAAAAAGTATGTTACAGCTCAATTGAAGTGCTACAAAAATAAACATCTTTTGAAGGCAAAAACTGCCTTCCTGCCAAAAATTTATCTCTTTTTTCAATATAGCAGGAAGACACATGTGCAGAGACCAAAGTCAAAGGAGAAAAGAAAAAACAATGTAATTTGATGAAACCCCATAGGCCTAATTCTTCCTAACAGAATGCAATTGTATAATTTTCTTGCCTCTACTGGCAGAAGATACTGTGATCAGTCACCAGCAGATAACTCTTCAAATGGAACCCATATCAAGATACATCATTTGATTGAGCCATTACAGTAACTGTGTGTGCAAATGAGCAGTGTGGACATGCAGATTAGGTCTATGAACCATGGCACAGTAGCTCTGTCTATGCCAGTAAATTAAGCAGGGCCAAGGCATTGGCTCCGGATTGGGCTGGGGTCACCAATACTCATTAGCATGTTTCTTGGCACAGTTTTGGCCCATGCCTACTCATACTCTCCCAGACCACTGCTGTAGGAGCATCACTGCCCTCCATGTGTGGGTCAGGGTGAAGACTGCTTCCAGTGGTTGAAGCTGCCTTGTGTGGTAGAAGGAAGATGAGCCAGGTCATGCAAGTCCTGGCCTGTCACTTGGCTTCAGCACTGCAAGAAATCCCCATCTGTTTAATTTACTAGTATTGACCTAGCCAGTGCTTCTGTATTCTGTTTACACAGTGCTTCTGATTTTCAGAAACATTTTTGCCTTTGCTCAGAATAGCTACAATATATGCTGATCAAAGTTTGTCTTGGATGAAGTTTATATTTAAAAGTTTCAGGAAATTTGAATTAAGGTTTGCAGTTATTCTCCTCATTTCTTCCAAAACCAACTTTTCCTTTATATAAAACAACCTGGTTGCCTTGATGACTGGTTTTTCAGTTACTGTAAGGCTGAGTCTAGGTTTTGATGCATATATTTTTTATTTTTATAAAAGCTTACTTCTTGTGAGTAAAGGTTTTCCATAGAGATCTGTGATCATGGGATCTGGCCTTTTCTGTTTGTTTATGAAGATGTATAACTAGACAATTGGAATGTAATGTACATTCCAGCTGAAATGTCAGTGTTCAAGGCATATTCAGTTAGATGGTTTCATTTTGTTCTCATCTCTGTAATAATAATGGCAGTAAATTTAATCTTAGCTCTCAATTCTGGTCAACTCTGTTGTTCATTTCATTATGATATTGAATTACAGTACGTTAAAGTAAATATGCTATTCATTTCACTCTAATAATATGGTTCAGATCATTTCACATTATATGAACCTTTTATAAACTGAATGTAATTATGGAAGTTAATATATATTTTTCAAATTCTCTTGTTAGTCTCAAAGTCTCTCTGGAGGGAGCAAGTGAAAACTACCCAGGAAAGTGAAACCCTTCCTAAGGGCTGTTTATTCTAATTTAAAAGCAAATTAGATTGTAAGATCATAATGGTAGTGGGTTTGTTTTTCTATTTGTACTGTATATCTATACTCAGTCCCAGGGTTTCCACTACTATTTTATTCAGTCTCATTGACAGCCTGTTCCAAAGTCCATGAAAGAAGTCAGAAATTTTTCATTGCCTTCATGTAATTCTTAGTGAATCTCTACCTAAATTTTCCTTTTTTCTTTGCAAGAACTTTTAACTCATAAATTCAACACTTTGCATGTTTTTAAACTCTAGGTTTAAACCAACAATTGAACAACTTGCCTTCAACTTAACAGGGTTTATAAGTTTCGTCCCCTGTTCCCTGCATAAAGGTTAAACATATGCTGGAAGTCACTTCATTTAGTTTACAGCCATCTGATACATATAGCTTTATCAATGCTCCTACTATCCACATCTGGTGCTCACTGTTTGGTTAAATATTTAGAAGACATTAAAAAAAATCACTGTGACACACCAATGAGAATATTTTTGTTGTCACATATTGTACTTTGATAGAAACAACAGCAGTCATGCAGCATTATCCATAGTCTACGAGAGAGTCAACAGCAGGAGCTGAGCCGATTTCTGAATCCTCCCAGCATTGAGACAACACAGCCCAGTGAAGATATGAATGCTATCAATCAGGAGAACAGTGTACAGCCAGAGGTATGTTAACCAGAAGACTTCAGCTACGCAGAACAAATTCAGAGAACTTCCATGTTTCTTATTTGCTCTTTTTTAAACATCATTTTACCTGGAAAATTTGAAAGCTATTTCTTGTTTTGCTTAAGTGTTTGCCTTTTGATGTAAAGACAAGGTGGTCTGAGGCAGTAATTCACCAGCTTAGTCAGCTGTCTTCTAGCACCATAAAGGGCAAACTCAGCTGTAGAACTCCAGCAGCACTAACTTTCAGCTCTAGCATGAGCTCTGAACAGACTCGGGGATGTGAAGCTTTCCTGTTCAAGTTCTCTGAAGTAGCATTTACACTGAGAGTGGTAACACTGGGCACACTGGCTCCTCTGAGTAGGAGTCCTGGGCTCTTCCAGGGTAAGGAGTGAAGAAGGTACAACGTAAGGACTCCACTGAAGAAGGCTGAGAACAATTTTGTACCCTTCAGTGGGACTGTATGATGGAATTGTGCCCAAATTGTATTTTTATTTTTTTCATATTAGTAATGGTTCTCTGAGGCAGTAAAGAATACAAACCATGCTGCTTTAACAAGTGGCAGTATATTTTGGTTTTATTCATGCAGAAATCTTGGAAATAGACTAGAAAGAAAACCCTTCTTGGGGAGACCTCATTGCTCTCTACAACTACATAAAAGGAGGTTGTGGTGAGGCTGGTGTTGATCTCTTCTCCCAAGTAACTAATGACAGGACAAGAGGTAATGGCCTCAAGTTGCACCAGGGGAGGTTTAGATTGGATATTAGGAAGAAGTTCTTTACTGAAGGAATGGTTAGGCACTGGAACAGACTGCCCAGAAGGTGGTGGAGTCACCATTCCTGGAGGTATTCAAAAGCCAAGTAGATGTGGCACTCTGGGACATGGTCTAGGGGTCAGGGAGATGTTGGGATGAAGGCTGGATTTGATGATCCTAGAGGTCTTTTCCAACCTAAATGATTGTATGATTCTATACCCATGCAATGGGAAACTGACTGAGATTTTTTTCTCTATTCAGACAAGTAGCCAGCAGCAGCTCCTTAGCCCAACACTCTCTGACAGAGGTGGCTATCGACAGGACTCTGCAGATGCTGGGAAGCCTCAGCGGAAATTTGGACAATGGCGTTTGCCATCCGGTAAGTGAAGAATGTTTGTCGGTGGAGTCCCCACGTGCCAAGTCATTGCTCTACAATAATAAGGCCATGAGAGGCTTCACAATTCACTATTCACCTCCTGCTGTTTGCAGGGCTTTTCTACCCTCATGCGTGGTGGAATACAACAATCTCTCCCCTTCCTCCCAGTTCTGAAAGTCTGGAAAATGAGCTCAAGCATTGCCATGTGCAGGTGGTTGGGGTTTTTTTAACTACTTCATACATTTACTCAGGATCTTTGGATTGAGGGCTGTTCCATCTCCTATGTTTGCATAGCATCTTATGCATTTAGAGTTGTGTTTTATCATATAAAGCACAGTGAAAATGAATGAACTTTAATACCAGTAATACTTCTGAGTGCTTGTCTTGTCTAAGCATACTAGACGTATGATTTATAACTTACACCATAATAATACATTTTTGTAACTTCAGTCAGGAATTGGTGAGGTTCGCCATCAGTTTCCCATTTATTTTTTCAGAAACAGGAAAAATCCTCAAGTTATTCTAGTAACTACAGTCCATGTGAAAAGAAAGGCTAGGCTATACCTTATAGAAGGATGCTTATAGGAGGGTGGAAGAGGTGCATAGGTACAGTCCAAGGCCTTATTAAGTCTTTATCTCAAAGACATTCTCCACCACCACAAATATTCTCTTAAAGGGCATATTGACCCCTGTTGCCTGCCACACTTGTGACCAGCAGGTTAGATGTGTGCACATCAACCTGCTTTCAGCTGTCATCAGTCAGTCTATTCCGAATCAGAGCACTGCCTTCAAAGGCTTCCACTCTTCAGACCCTAATTATATCTAGGTGGAAGCAGAAGAGATGGCCATTAACCCTACTTTTGTGACCTGAGTACTTATACAACAAATAGGACAACTTAACAGAGAGCTTTCAATCCATGTTTTCCACTTAAATGTCACTGAGCAGCGAAGATCAACTTTTTGTAGGAACAGAGAGAAAAAGAGGGAGTGTGCTAAGGAGGAATTGTACTAATGTAGCCAGCTGGATAGGTTTTTCAAGTGAGAATGGGAGTTCAGGGTCACTGATCTTGACCATGTCAATCTTGAATGTTCCTCAGTGGACTATCTCAGAAAAGAAGGGTCACCTCCATGCACAATACAGCACAGCAGATGATAAGTGGTCTGCCTCCAATCCAACAAAGACATTATTTAAGACCATGAGTAGCATCATTAAGATCAGTTGTGGTTTTTATATACTTACACATGTTTTGGTGCATACCTAAAGCCAGACCAGCACCTTGTACTGGCTTCCACCCCTAGGCCATAGCTAAATATCAGTTCTAGGTGCAGATGCCACCTCTAAATGCACTTTTCCCTCCCTTTTTCTGGCACTTCCCACTTTCACCATTTTACCAGCAGGGCAGCTCATGTAAGTACTGCATAAACCATTTAGGTTGCAATTAGCCAGGTAAGAAGAGATGTGTTGCATCAGCTATCCCACTGTCCCAGCAGAAGGAAATGAGTCACTGCTCAGTTAAACTGCTCTACCAGCAGATTAGTGGGAGTGGTATGAACAGCTGGAGCTCAAAAAACCCCCTGACATTAGAACAGAGCCCTACTCTTTCTGCACTAAATCAGTGTAAAGCTGCTTCAGTCCAGCTAGTTGTCTATACCTGAATTCTAAGCAAAAATGCTAAAGAAGCAGATCTACTCTAACACAGAACTTCCTGTTTAATTTCATAGCCCCCAAACCAATAAGCCATTCAGTGTCTTCAGTCAACCTCCGCTTTGGTGGACGTTCAACTATGAAATCTGTTGTATGCAAAATGAATCCCATGTCTGATGCTGCTTCTTGTGGATCGGAAGTTAAGAAATGGTGGACAAGACAATTAACTGTGGAGAGTGATGAGAGTGGAGAAGACCTTCTTGATATCTGAGAAAAATTTAAGTCATACTGCAACAACAACCACTTCAAGTACAATCTGATTTTATATGTTTAGACTCTGTGTAAGATTTCCTTAAAATCAACGTCATAACTTTTTTCAAATGCTTATCCTTCTGCCATATGAAGCATAGCACACACTTACATGTTAGAATTCACCTCTATAGGTACTAATTATACTTTAAGAAACCTGTATACAATAGCAGTACTAACAAAGCCAGAGAGACTATATTGCCTTTAGCAGACGGCGGTGAAAGATTTCATGTGTTCTGCAGCTCCATAATGAAAATGTATTTTGATATACACAAAAACCTTTCTTCAGCCTGTATCATACTTTAAAGTGGCAACGCTTTACAATACAGAGGTAATGTATTTCTTCTTTTTGAGTTCTCCCTCAGTTCTTATTTACTAACTTTTCTTTAGAAAGATTTTATTATTCACAAATGACCTGAAGAGGTCAGCACTGACTTCATGTTCAAGGGAAGTATTTTTACAAAGTACAGACTCTGAATTACAATTCTAAGCTTTTTCTGGACCTTTTTTTAAAATATGCAAGGTATGGGATAACTTGTTGTAAAATCAGAAGGTGAAGGATTGGCTTTTAAAATGTAAATATCTTTCAGGTTTGGTTAATTATGCAAAGAGCTTGATTTTCATAGAGAAAACAGAGGAAAAAAAAAGACAAAAAAAATAAAAGACATGAAAACTGTGCATTTAAGCATCCGGCAAAAGATCTTCATGTGAAAAACATGGTATATGCTTCATTTTCAGAATATACTGGTTACATATATGTGTGGTGTCATTATTCTCCTGTTAATTGGGTCTCATTTCCTTGTGTAGTTGTAAGGTAACTTTCTTCTTGTCTGTGTGATAAAAATTAGCATGTCAGGGGTTCTAATTACAGAGTAGTATTGTATAGCTTTTAAAATACAGTTCAATTTTGCCTGTATAGGTAGAAGTCAATTCTACCTACCCAAGTTACTACTCATGCTACAGCCCTGCAAAGCTAAGGCATGACACTGTACTGTGGTTAAGTACCTTTGTCCCTTTTATCCCAATGCATCATATTTTGACGCGTTAGCCTTCTTTCATTTCATGAAGCACCAGTAGTGCTGGTGAAAAAGCAGCTATCCCTTTCATAAAAGTTTTTCCAGAGAAAGGCCAATGCTATACAGATATGAAGGTGGAGAAGAAAAGCCACAAAATGCAGCAGAGTTTGTTAGTTTACGAATTTAAGGCTGTCTAACAATGTGGGATGAAAATGTGCCCTTCCCTCAGGGAAGAACTAAGAGGTTGCAGATTTTGTAGCTCGGCCCCCAGCTGGTTTTTTTAGCGTAGCTGGGACCTTTCTGTTACCATTGTTTCCTATGGAAATGATAGGTTGCTCTAACGTGGCCTGATGTGAGATCTTGTGATAGGCTCACAGTTAATGTACATCACCACTTTAAAAATAAATTCTTTAAAAAGCAGACAAAAGCCAGTGTTTTGCAATGTTTTCTGGCCAAGATATTAATGCAGAGTGGTCAGAATACAGCATTGTTTTCACAGATGCCTTCACCATAAATGCAAAATTAGTTGTGGCCATAAAATACAGTTTTCTTGGCATCTGTCAATGTTTTGTTCCCTGTGTACAGTTGAACATGGTTTAGATTTTTTTTTAAACTAGTCATATTGAACACATCTGTATTTTGTGGTTTCTTTATGTGTTTTGGGGTATATTTAAGTTTAAATCTAGTCAGCTGTAACTCTATAGTAACAAAATGCGTGCATTCTCTTGTTTACAAGATTATGAACCATCAACAAAAGTTCATGTGCAAATCCATTATTTTGTGTTCTGATTTGTGCTTAAGTTGAGCATTTGTATATATGACAAAAAGATAAATACTGGATTTATAAAAGACAGTATCTTTGAAAGTTCAACAATATATTGAACTCCAGATCTTTCTGAATCATACTTGCTGCAAATCTTCTTTTTAAAAAATCTGGCAAACATTTTTTCCTTGCCTTACAGTACTCTGTCAATAAAAGTGAGTTGCTTTAAGCAATATTCCTCCCTCTGGTTTTCATTCTAACTGCATTCGCTGTACCTGGTTCATCTGTGATAATGCTGCACAGCAGCTGGGCATGTGGTTTGTGCAGGATTATTTAAAGAGATACTTTCAAACTCTTCTAACTGGGGGGCCTTTGTTTTTCTGGTAAGAAAGTCCAGCAGTCCTCATCAGTACTGCCATCAAGGATCTCATTCAAAAAATGGGACTAAATAGGATTGTTTGTTATTTATTTTTATTCAACCCACTTTCTTTGGTTGTTTGAGAGCCTGAATGTGAATACGTGTGCCTGCGTGTGTGTGGTAGGGGGAGATTTGTGGTGGAAGCATTGTAATTGTTTCATAGGCTGCCTTCCAGTATCTTCCAAAACACTGGAGATTGCTCAAGTATCTAATTTAACTGTCAAGCTGGCTCTGAGAAAGCAATACTCACCTCATTTTCCTTTTGCAGATATAGGAAGTGGAGATATGAAAATAATACATACTAGAGCACCCAGGCAACTAGGTTAAGGTGAAAACCTCCTTAGTATGGCACCTCCAGCATAACTAAAGGAGGTGATAACCTCCTACTCTGCAGCAGAGAACCAACGCACATTTGCACATGAAGGTGAAGAAGCAGAGGAGAGAGATGAAGAATGACAGATGTTCAAACAGCCTGTGCAAACAATGGAGGGACACAAAGATAAAATAGTGCATCAGGAAACCAGAGTCAGTGCAGACAGCCTGAGAGAAAAGTTCAAACAAGAATAGACCCTAGACAAAGGTAAACAAAAAATTGCCAGGAGAATATTACTAGCTACAGTGCTCTTGGCTCCTGGGGTTATCCTATACAAATGACAAGAAGAAAGTGATTAAAGTCCTTTCTATCCACTAAGAGAACTCTGTTTCATCGGAAGCAAGTTGGAAAAGTCTTCGTGGCTTGGGTGAAAGCATAGTGCATGTTATCAGTGCTCAAATAAAAGACAGCTTGTGGGAAAGACAATTCTCAATATCATTCCAAAGTCAGGTCAGATTTCAGACAATCACTTTTGTGATGAAGGAATTAATAACCTGAAACCATTTGATACTGGAAGATATCCAACTGAATTAAGTGCTAAAAAGCTAAAGTACACTTTTATCTGGCAAGCTGAAAATACCATCATTGTTTTAGCTAATGAGGACTGAAACGTCTTCAAAATAACGTTACATTCAGTATTGTCTGCATTCGAAGACCAGTATTGCAGCTTCTGAGAAGCCAAAGATTTAGATGCCAAAAGCAGTTGAATGAGTTTGTGAGAATAACCTTTTTTTGTTCTCTTTTTTTTTTATTCATGGCTCTTGTTATTGTGCAGATAAGAATGTCCATGAATAATTGAAGGAGAAGAGTTCTCACTGTCGTCATAGTACACTTGGTGCCCCAACCAGCAAGATGGATGCTAAACCTCCCATCGAAAAATGTGCACTCTTTTCTCCTGCAAAGCTTCCACAAGTAAAAACAAACACTAACCTGAGCTGTCAGTCAAAACTACCAATAGGATTATCTCAGTTTCCTAAAATTTAGCTTTAGGAGGCTAAACTCATTTCTTCTACTGAAGGCAGTTTGGTCACACTGCAGATGAACTTGCTGCATTGCATACCCTGATGCTGGCAAGTTGGCTGCCCTGGTTTGTTCAGTTGCTCTGCAACACAAAAGGAGCTTCACTGGAATTCAATTAACCTTCCTCTTCATCCCAAGGGTGCTAGTGTCGGACCCCATTAGCAGCTGTTGCCCATTGTTCTCAATGAAGAACCTCTAAGCACCAAGTTATTAACCCATCAGTGAGCTAAGTGTACAGGCAGTGGCATTTTATCTCCCTTCCACAGATTCCTGTCTCAAATACTTATTCCAGTACCTTTACTGGTTTCATACTTCTACCTGACTTGCATATTTGCACTGGGGAATTTGGGTAAATTACTTTGGGCACCTACAAAAGTGTTTTTCATGAAAGGGTGACTTACTGGAAAGGCAAGGAATGTCTTGAGTATAGGTAGAAAAGGAAAAGAAAAACCTATCCATCAGCATGAAGAGCTGTTGACGTTAGCCTTTTCTTCTCTGTGAATTCAAGCAGTGGCCACCAGTGGCACAAGCCCCCTGTGTCTCAGTGGGCATTGCTTTGTTTCAGACAAACTTTTGCCAAGGCTGGAAACAAACTGATTTATATCAGACATCGGTGAGTCCTAGAGACTTGCAGTCAAGTTCTAATTGGATTCTGCACATGATGGAGATCACTGTGGTGGGATTACTGCTTGTGAATACATGTATCCATGAAGGTAAGAAAAGAGAGTTGGTCCTTGAGTTGGTTAGTGGAGAAATGGGATGCCACATCCTCTCTCATGCAGTGTTCAGATTTTCTTTTGAGTTTTGGTCTCCAATTGCATGTAAGGCTGATAGTGCCTTGGCATATTCTGCATTCTCAGTATGTGCTTCAAGAAATGAAGGATTCAACACAGTTATGATTTCCCTATAATGTATCTGATGCCAGTTTATAATGGTAATAAATCTTGCTTTGTTGTCTCAGCACCCATTCCACAGACCTACATGTTCTAGAGATAGGTACTTTCACCTCTCAGAATTTTAAATTCATACTACTTGGGGAGTCTCTTTACTGCACATACTAAAACAAGAAAGAGAAGAAAAAAAGAAAATTAAAAAGAGGGGAAAAGAAAGAAAATGGCATTACCTGGGTGTTGGGATTTTTTTGTTTGGTTGTTTTTTTTCATTCTAGCAGCTATTTAAAAAACACAACAAAATCTGTGTTTCTCCATAAAGACAAGCTTCTCAGTTGTTCTGACAAAGCTAAGAAAACAGAAAAAGTTTCACCGTTTTCTTAATGTGTCCATTTCTCAAATGTACCTCAGTTTTTTAGTGAAGAGTTTTCATGTTTTGACTCTTTTTTTAGTTTAAAATGTCATCAAAACCTGTTTGCTGTGTTCCCCCATTAAATTTTATCATACACAAAAATTCACCCAGATTTTCTTTTTTTAAGTCCATCAGGAAAAAGTTCATCCTGGTGGATGAAAAGCTCAAAATGAGCTGACAATGTGCACTTGCATCCCTGAAAACCAACAGTGCCCTAGACTGCATCAAAAGAAGTGTGACCAGCAGATCAATTCTTCCCCTCTACTCTGCTCTGGTGAGACTCCACCTGGAGCACTATGTCCAGCTCTGGAGTCCTCAGTACAAGAAAGACATGAACTTTTTAGAGTGGGTCCAAAAGAGGGCCACAAAAATTATCAGAGGATTGGAACACCTCTCCTATGAAGACAGGCTGAGAGAATTGGGGTTGTTCAGCCTGGAGAAGAGAAGGCTCCAGGGAGACCTTATTGTGACCTTTCAACATATACAAGGGGCTTATAAGAAAAGCAGACAGAGACTTTTTACCGGGGTCTGTAGTGGTAAGGCAAGGGTTAATGTTTTATAACTGAAAGAGGGTAGATTTAGATCAGACATAAGGAATAAATTCTTTATGATGAGGGTGGTGAGACATTGGACCAAGTTGCCCAGAGAAGTTGTAGATGCCCCATCCTTGGAAGCATTCACGGTAAGGTTGGAGGGTGCCTTGAGCAACCTGATCTGGTGAAAGACGTTTCTGCCCATGGCAGTGGGCTTGAACTAGATGATCTTTGAAGATCCCTTCCAATTCAACCAATTCTATGATTCTATTTCCTACAGATTTTTGTATATGGCCTAAGAACAGTATCATGCAGAAAAATGACATGCAGGAGAAAGAGAAACGTCCCTCTTGTTATCAGTATGTTAGAAACTGCACAACAATGGAAAGTTTTCGCTTATTTGCTGAAATTGATTCAGCCAAAATGTTGGTTTGCTGACATTGCTGTGGGTCTTCTTCCCTCGCCCTTCAAATATTTCAAAAATTAAACCACCAAGAAAAAAAAAATCACTTTTTCCAATTCCTCCTCAGCTGCTTGCCAAGTCCTGCTGTGCAACCAGGCACTTGGTGGTGTGTTTTGCAGTGTCCCCATATGAACTGCTGGTCCCAACCACCCCGCTATTGGAGACAGCCACCTCCAAAGCTGGTAAGTGCAAATAGATGTTAGTGCTTGTGTCTTCCATGACAAAACCTGGATTTTCTGCCACACCCACTGTGGAGGGGAGATAAAGCTCTACCAAGGTCAGCAGAGGGTGAGCAGATGCAGGGCCCCTCAGGGTGCTTTGGTGGGAGAGGGACAGCAGTGGCACCACGGTGCTTGGGCAGCCGAGAACAGCCAACAGGTGCAGCAAGGCTAGACTAAGCTTTTCTGCCAGGCCTTTCAGCTTGGTGTTGTTAGCCATGAAATTTATCCACTCCTGTGCTACAGGTACCCCTGAGGTTATGATCCATTGAACTGGCTTAGCTGCTGTGAGTGAAAAGGTCTCAAATGCAGTTGCTCATAGCCAGCTCCAGCTCTTCAAACAGAAAAATACAATGCCCTGAACTTGACCAGTTTAACTCTTCACCCAGTTGCTTCCTCGTGAGCTCTGTAACATATCCCAGATTTAAAAATCCAGGTATTAAAACCTTCATCTTAATTGAATCAGCAACAGCAAGAATATTTCTCTGACCTTGGCCTATAGACATATTCCAACTGTATATGCCTTTGTTCATTCAGCCTGTATCTGTAAGGGCTTATCTACATGAGGAGGTTGCACCAGCTTAAACGTAATCTGTTGTTGCAAATTGATTCCTCTAAATCAGTTTGGATACCTGTGGAAATGCTTACTCCAGTTTAAAGATTTTTTTCTATTGATCTGTGTTAAAACCCAAATAACCTTGGTTTTATTCTAACAGCAAGAGTGCTCCCACAGGTCTACACATCAACCGTCTTAATTGCTTTTAAAACCGCACCTTTAATTATATGGTTGTAACTCTTTGCATAGCAGAGGCCTTTCTTATGATCTCTAGGAACAGCTGAGGTGATAAATAAAAGACATCTCAGAAGTGGCTTGCACCTTGCTCCCTAAGCAGCCACTCCTCCCAGTGCTGGCACAGCCTAGCTCTGCCTTGTTCCACTGCAACCACTTTGCCCCAAGACATTTTGGGGCAGTTTGGGGTAATTTACAGCAGGAACCACCCCTCCGGAGACATTTCAGTTTAGATTGCACCGGGTATGGTGCAGCCTTCAGATAGGATGTGAGCAGCTTTGCAGCCATGAGTATCCTTACAAGCCAGCCTGCCATGCTGCAGAGCATGCAGGACATCCCTTCAGTTTCACATCAAGTCTGGTGCAACATATTCCTTGCCTTATTCCAGATGACTGAGCTGAACAAAACACACAAAGCATGTGACGATTATTTACTAGGCCATATAAACACCAAATGGAGCCCAGGGTATGTGCTGTGGATGTGATGGGGCTTCTGCAGAGGGCCTCAACCCATGGGGCCATACAGCTCCTGCCATGCGCCCTCAGAGACAGGGCCAGCCAGATCTTTCAGACACTTTCAGACACATTCAGCTTGGGTTTGCATTGCTTTCACAAGGCCTTTCTTCTTTCTAGTAAATCAGTGATTTTCAGTAGGAAAAGGTCTTGCTACGATCCATAAAACTGGTTTTCTGAGCTAATTTAGCTACAGTGTTTTATTTTAATATATATGTTTGGTCATCCACAAATAGTGGTAAAAAGTAGTAATCAAACATTGTATTCCCTCTGAGATGGACAGTCAGAAATGCCAAAGACAAACCATTTCAACCATTTTCACTAGCTGAGCCTGCTACTAAGGTATTGCAGAACTATGACAGATTTAAACTTTTAACACTAGAGGGCTGGCAGCACTTTACATTGGCTCCCTGCACACACACACAAGATTAGTAGTTGTTATCTTTGTGGCAGAAGTTTAATTTACTATTTTTTGCTTTGTAAAGTATTTAGATATCACAGTGAAGAAATTTCTAGCATCATTATATGACAAGAGACCTTTCATTAACCTTGTAGTACTTACCAAAAAATTGCTTTATTTTGTTTGTGGAAGCATGACTTTTTAGAAAACTAATGACATTTTCATTCCCACTTGTATTTGATGTGCACAGAAGTTGTAACAGAAGATTGGGTTAGCAATAACGTTTCATTTTCTCTGTCTCCAGTGATTGTGGTATTTGCATGGCAGCTGGAATACAGCTTGTATTTGCATTTCAATTCCCAGGAAAATTCAGGAGTGACACAATTTTCAAAAATTTTCTAGCTCCTAAAGTTGAAGAAACACTAAGCTAAGGACGTCAGAAATCTCATGCCGCAAAATAAATACATATTTAATTTCTTGGACATGGAAATTATGCTCAATAATTTCAACTGCAACACCTGTTCTTTATGATGCCTGCTTTTCATTTCTGGATTTTATCTGCCTGACTGTAAGTATCTGCATATGTTCAGTTACAGGCTATGGTTAGGATAGAGATACCATTACAGATTATATTAGTTGATGGAGAGTTGATCATGTTGAGAAATATTTGAAAGAGCATCTTTATTTCTGTGCTTTAGCATGAAAATCAGGGAGTGCTTAGGGTTATTTTTTAATAACAATTTTTACAGTAAGAGGGAGATGGGGGAAAAAGCATGTGGTGGTACAGGACATCCATTGAAAGCAGCATGAAGTTTCCCTTTGGCTGCAGTGGATTCCTTGGTGTCCCTCCTTAATGGGCAGTTTAAGCTTATGTGGTTTATTTCCATTTCACATGCCCACATGTGTGCCATACCCAGCGGTGTGCAGTGACTCATCCAGTTGTGGTTCACCCACGTTCAATGACATGCCCACATCTTTGCTTAACATTACTGGTTACACTAATTATTTTGGGCTTCCCCCTCAAGTGTTCATCTAACACAAACCACAAGACTTTATGCCATATCTAAATATTTCCTGGGTAAGCTGCCTCACCAAGGGATTAGCTGACTTGAATTGAGTACAAATTTCATTTAAAAACTTCAGTGAACACCTGCATCTGGAACTTGCTGCATATGCACTGTAAGTAGTGTCCAGGAGCTGGCACACAACCTGTGAGCGCACGAGGTGCATTTAGCACTACTTAATGCTTAATACACTTAAACACTGCCTGCATTGCTCAGCTTCTGTGTGCTAAGAGAAGGGGTGAGAGAGAGAGAGAGATATTTTTGTTTCCTGTCTGCAGTGGGATACCTACCAGCAGAAAATGTAATCTGGACCCAAATCACAGTAAAAACCTCCCATCTTTCTTTTCACTTTCCCCCAACATTGAGCTGGGGGAGAGGGGCAAAGACTCAGCACATGTGGAGGAAATTCCTGGCAACTTCTGTGAACATCTTGCTGATAAATATAAATGGGCTGATGCCAAGTTAGAGTCATGCAGTGGGTAGAGGATCAGGGCAGCAAGGTCACAGGGGAAGGAGAAAAAGCTGCAGTTGAGGAGGATCTGGACATTTACTTGGCATTGCTCCTTCAGAGAGCCCTGCTACAGCTGCAAGTCCTGCTAAAGCTGAGCAATGACCAGCAGTAGAGGAAGAATGTAAGCTGCATGCAATCATTTTTCAGGAAATCTTTATAGAGCTTCCCTGCAGACATGAGTTTTCATCTCAAGAAGTGTGTAGGCAACTTCTTACAGGAGTTGGCTGTCCTGCTGTCACCTTTTGCTGCTAGCTAGGTGGCATGGGACCAGTCCACAAGATGCCAGTGACGTCACAGTAGTGGTGCATGCAGCCACGAAGAAGATGCCCAACACAAGGGGTGTTATGGTAACCAGAGGGGCTTTAGGGGTTATTTGCAAAGGTCATGGGACCATACTGGGGCCACTGTCACATGCAGTAGAAAGGGTGAGTTCATCGCATCAGCAATGCAAGACTGGGTAATCAAGAACAATGGTTGTCTCAGATGTGTCTCCAGTAGCCTCTGCTTAAAATGATAAGGAGCAGCTCAGGAAGACAGATCATGCCACTATTTAGCATGATCCTGTTCCCAAAGCTGAGGTGTAGAAATAAGAAGGAAACATATGTTCTCCAGGCAGGAGAAAAGGAACTTGCAAAGCTGTATGGTCTCTTTGCCAAGTCAGAGCTTTAATTGGCACAAAAATTATCTTTACTAACACCTGCAAATGACTGTATAATACACTGCAAAATTAATAGTCAGAAGGAGAATGTATTCCTTAGAGCATAAAGGAAAAACGTTTCCTCTTGTAGATGATGTGCAACAGGTATCTCAGGCTGCTTCAAAGCCAAGGGAACTAGTGAAACTAAGACCCAGAACCATGGCACCCTGCTTTATTTCAGGTGTGAACCTCCTCGATAAAAGTGGTTTTCCTGAAACAAACTTGGCTGAAAGTATACAAGCTTGTTGGCATGGAGGTTAGTCAGGTGAGAAGGAGTGATATACTAGTACTGCTGGAAAGAAATACAAGATATGGTGAGATAGTGGAAAAGAGAGTGAGGTTGGTCTTTGATGAGGCTTTTCTGTTACAGAGCAATGTGTGGAAGGACATGTTAAAAGCATAAGGAGCAGTTCTCTAACATAAGTGTCATACATGCTTCCTCCCAAGATTTTCTCTGTTCAGCCCTCATAATGGGGCCAAAAAGGATCTTCTGACTCCTTCACTTCTCCATGATCTGCCTTTTTGCAAGTGTTCATGGATAACACTGAGCACATGCCTGCAGATGAATCATGTTTCTGAATGCTCTGCTCTTCAGGTGCTGGATAACCCTCAAGGCTGCTTTGCTTCGCAAACCAACACCCAGCAGAGTAACTCACCTGGGGTGGCTGAAACATCTCTTACATCACTTGACCCTTCACCAGAGTTATCCCTGTTGCAGCTTGAAAGCTATGGGCTTCTCCTTTAGGCTGACCCAACTAGTTGTTCAAGGCCTGGGATGTGAGGGATTGGTAGGGTCTCAATAGCTGTGTCTGCCTTGAGGCGAACAGGTTGTTTGGTTCTTGAACTTGAATCATTAGTCCCAAAAATGAAGTAGGTAAGGACTGGGCCTATAAGCAGTTATATGGATGTGCTTTTCACTATAATACAGCATCCTAAGTCTCTAATCACCAAGCTTTAGTTTGCTAATTGACTGCAGCACTGGCTATTCTTTCATTTTATATCCTCAATCCTGATGTGGTCAAGTTCACAAATCCTACACCATGCAAAGTAGAATTACAGAGCTGCATTGTTCCAAATGGAGGGAAAATTCAGCATAAAAAAGCACATCTTGGTAATAGGCAGCCTGGGAGAAGCTGAGCCCAGCAGTGCTTTCTTGGGGTTTGGCCACAGGCCATTTAGGTGAAGTACAGCTTGTCTATGGCTCCAGAGTAAAAAGATCAGTTAGTTGCTTGGGTTTGATTTTTTCTTTTTTTCTCCTCCTTTTTGGGCTGTTTTGCCTCCTGGAGACCTAGGTAGGTGCATAGCCCAAACACACTCAGCCAGAAGTCTGATCCAATTTGGATCAGAGGTGCCACATGTGGATAGCTGGTGCTTGAGTGGCTACATGGATCCATAACACCCCCAAACACATAGTGAGGTCTCTCACGTGGGGATATAGGGAAGGCATTAACAGATCTGAGCATGTGAAAAATAATGGGAGGGAAGAAAAACATGGACCTGCTGAAGTTGGATTTATCTAATGTAGTCTAGAGAGTAATGCTTTAGACTTAAGGGAAGAAACAGTCATTCAGTCACTTAATGCATTCATAAAGAAGGATGTTCAGTTCCTGGAGAACTGTATCAGTAAACCATAGGGAGGTGAAAGGCTTTACCAATTTTTCCTGAAACACACAAAATTACAGCTTTCCAGCAGTAAAAGTTACCAGGAAGGCTCACTCCTGGAAAGTCTTGTGTTTCATATTACACAGAATCACAGAATCACAGAATGTTAGGGGTTGGAAGGGACCTCGAAAGATCATCTAGTCCAACCCCACTGCCAGAGCAGGATCACCTAGATTAGGTCACACAGGAACACATCCAGGCAGGTTTTGAATGTCTCCAGAGAAGGAGACTCCACAGCCTCTCTGAGCAGCTTGTTCCAGTGTTCTGTCATCCTTTCTCTTTTGTTTTTTTTCTTTAATTTTCACTTCACCCTGAGGAACAACATCACAGACCAGAGCACCTGCGCCAGGGTGGGTTTGAGGGCGGCGGCGCCAGTGACCAGGGACTCAGCACTCACAGCCACCCACTAGCCAGGGACTGGGTGACTGGCAGGTCTGCCTTTCACAGGAGGGTGCCAGGCAGGAGGGCTGCCCCCGGGACTACACCTTGGAGCCCTTTTCAGAAGCCGTCTGGACTCTGCCCAGCTCCAGCTGGCACACAATTGCTCGGGCCCTAATTACAACAACCTGGTGACAGCCCAGCAAGTGGAGTCCCTCATTAAACGTGATGGTCTGGATGCCCCAGCTTGCGCAGGAAACTCTTAAACGGTTATTGCTGGAAATGGTGAGTGCGTACCAGGGGAAAGATCACTCTATAAATGTGCTATTTCATGCATTCTTTCTCCAAGCATCTGTTATTGCTGTCTACCAAAGACAGGATATTAGATCCTTAGCCTGGCTCAGTGCAGACAATCTTCTGGTTTTATGGTTAGGTCTGTAACAGCAGCTACGAGAAAAACTTTAAAATACTTGAGTGGAAAAGAAATCCTTTAACAGCCTTTTTGTTTGGCTCCTGGAACCAAATTAAGCAATACAAGGACGATGCATCAGTATTGATCAGCACAGTCCCCTTAACAGTATTTGCTTTCTATTTCCATTCTATTACAATAATGTTTCATATAAGTAGAATTTGTGTATATTGAAATATAACATAAAGTAGAGGACAAGCCTTTTCTGATACAGTTAGTTTTACTGTGGTGAACAATAGCTCTCACGTTGTGTGGCACATAGTGGAAAAGCTTTTTGCCTTTTTACTTTGATGAGGTGGAATAAAGAATGGGTCGAGCCAGTAGAAATCTTGTCTGATCTAAAAATAAAACAGAAGGCCTAACAAAACCTGCACTGCACCCAGGGACCTTTGACAAGGTCTATTCAGGGACTGAATGTGTGGCCTCCTGGTTTCAGAAACATGCTTTTCCATCTGCTTCTTCACCTTGCTTTGCAAGTTTTAGAAGCCATTTTCCATGAAGCCAGTTTGGTGATTTGACGTGCCAATGGCTCATTGTTGGCCAGAGGAGCAGTAACAAGTTTCTCCTTGGATTTGGTTGGGCTACAAAAGTCTCGAATTTCCTGTCCATTAGCTACAGCTTCTCCCTCTGGGCTACCAAGCACGTGTGGTTGGTTCCCTCCAGGTTGAATTTTTCCTGTCTGACATGTGTGCTCACCTTCAGTTTTAGGCTTCCCAAAAGCAGCAAAGTATGTGATCTTAATGGTAATACAGCTGGAGCCTCTCTGGCAGGAGTTCTCAATGTAGTAGCCACCCTTCCCTACATTGACTTTTAATTAACATTTCATTCCTAGTGTCACAAATAACCAAAAATGACCTGAAGTTACTCCAGCAGTTTTTCAATTGCTATTCTTTCTCCTTTAGTAACAATAGACAAAACAACAATACAGAATAAAAGCAGATTTTAATTTCTTTTTTATTATTTTACAGTGCCATTTCCTGTTGATGCAGGGCACAGCAGAACACATAGGCATAAATGCAATATGAGCTGCCAAACATGAAAGTCCTGACCACCTATACTTTTGCTGACATAAATGATAAATTCAGTTAAAACAAACTTTAAAGTAGATTTGCTTTAAAATTACCCTGACTTTGCAAAGTCAAGCCTTTCAGGCTCCAAATAATTATTTTAGCATCTCCTATTTCCCGAGAAAGCCCTTCTCGATAAAAATGGTCCTTTTCTTTATATTTATCTGGGAGCCCCACAAAAGCAATTATTTCTGTTTGACAGCTCTTTTCTAAGCTCAGGTCTCCCTGATGCTCTAAAAATACTCAGAAAGAGGCAATCTTTGCTCAAAGGACTTTAAGGCTCAGGATCTTCATGGTCCTAGGGAGAAAAGCCTCAGGCCACGCCATTGCGGATATGGAGAGCCTGGACTCCAGCAAAAACTGAGTCTTTTTGAAAATCCTGTTGTAGGGACATGCCCAGCCCATGGCACATAGCTGCCGTGCATCCAGGCACTGGGGAAGGTGCTTGCCAAGGCTGCCTGCATAAGGTCTCTTGTTCCCATAACCGAGAACCTCAGTGACACCCACCCTCTGCTCACATGTGTCAGTCACTAAGACTTCTGCTGCTGTCTCTCAGAACCCCATGACCCTCTCCAGAAACTGTCCATGTTCTTCTTCCCTCCCATTATTTTTAGGATGCTGCAGAAGAACTTGCCTGATTTTCCCAAACCCATGAGCAGAAGTGCTCCTGCTCTGTCAAAATGTTAGGTGATGCTCCCAGCCCCACAGGCACCTTGCTCCTGTCTGCTCCAACAGAAGACCCACTGTTCCTAACTTCAACTAAAATGGTGGTTTACTGAAATTGGCTTCCTCTAAAACACTAGAAGACATCTCAGCACTAGCTCCTGAGTTATGGAAAGTGGCAGGATTGGAAAATATTTTCCTTTTCAGTAGTCTCAAGGTATCTGGCTATGGCTGTATAGTGGCTGAGGATTGTCCCTTTGTAGACTGCAGTTTATGGGGCTAAACATGACACAGCTTGGTGGGGTGGGGGTCTCTTGTTACCAGACAATGCTACTGTTGAGTAGGAAACTTACCCAGGTGCTACCTATTCCACACACCTCTGTCACTAGAGTACTCTGCCTCCTTCTGTGTTGTCCCACATATGGAAATATCTGGAGTCCTCAGCACAACCCCACATTCAAACAAAGCTCAGCTTGGACCCAGACTCTCTCAACAACTGCCAAATATCGTGTTGCCTTCCCCATTAAGTGACATCCCAAGGGCAGACCCTCATCATAGGATCTCATATGAAAGTATCACTCCACTGTGCGAGTCCAGCCATGGGCTCCATCTGATGTGTCAAATATACATAAACAACATGAGTCATCTTGTAATGAGTCCATCAGTGATATATAGCAACCTGAAATATGACAGCTTAATCAGCTCCTGAACATCAGAAAGAAAACCGCCTTGCATCTAGGCGTAAAATCCATTCTATACTTAAAGTCTAATGACTTCCAGCTCAAGTGCTCCATTCCTCCAAGACAAAGTCCTGGCACTACATGTCCTGCCATATGAATCCAAAATGGTAGGAGTCAGCCTTCAGCAGAAACATGTCCTAATTTTGCTGCATGCACTTAAGTAAAACTATTTATCAGCTAGCTCACTTACCTTGCCCAAAGGTAAATGATAAATGACCCACACATCTAAATCTGTTTCCAGAGTTCTGCTTATTCTTTTTGATCTGTTTTCACATCCACAGACAACTATTTTCATATACATTTTAAAAGCAGAACTTAAAGTATAAAGGTTATTATTTTGCAGAACATTCTATCCCTGGGCAGCCTTATAAGGTCCCTGACTACCAAGAGCAGCTTGCTCTTTGCTCTCGTTATGCTGACACGTAAGTTTACTCACAGACCTCTGAAGAACTGAAGGCTTGTTGCACTCATAAATTTCCCAGGATCTCTGCCAGAGGCATAGCATGTTCCCAACTATCTGAAAGTCATCAGTGAACTCTGAGAAGGCAATATTTAAAACTGCAGTTAACAGTGAATGCTTGCACTTTATACAAATATAGTAAAAATAAATAAATAAATCCTCAAAATAATTTCTTGATGTGGTTTGGGAAGCTGATGGCATGAAAACTATAGAAACGATTTTCTCCTCCTCCTCCTCAGAGGGAGCAAGGTGACTCAAGCCTTACATAGGGAAACTGCTGAAGAGTGCCTGTTTGCTGGGCAAACACAGGCAAAACTGGGTGCTATAAGCAGAAATCCAGGACACCTAGAAACTGGAAGAGAATCCAATATGGAGAGGGCATGCCTGTGGAGGCACCTCCAGGCTTATGTTAGTTTGGAAGGAGCAGCAGCAGCACCAGAACTTGTCTAGGAGTGGCAATAAGAAATTGTGACTTAATATTGACATCTTACACTAAATTTTGAAGACAAGGACAAGGTAGTATCCCTAGTCTAGAGCAATCAGATCAGAGCTTATTGCTGCCATTAGCTTTGACATTGTTTGTGCTAGGGAAGCCTTTGATGATTTGATTTAGTCACACATCATGAAATGGAAGAAAATATCCCAACAGAGGCTGAAAATTGTGTTCTGGCTGTGCACAGAAAAGACATCAGCTGAGAAGAGAGCTGATGACCTGGCTTCATAGTAGTTTTGTTGACCATCCTAAGATTCTCGAAACCAAAAGCTTCTCAAGTGCCCCTGGTCTCAGAAGAAGGGCACACAGCAATGGGATGCAGGTTGTGTTCTGATATAGAGGCTGGTTGGTGACAGAGCTGCCAACCTCTCACTACCTCCCAAGAGCATCATAAATAAGCACAACCAGATCACTTCTTGCAGTTCCAGGAGCTGCCATAGAGGCTCTCCTGGGACAACACATTGACACCAGCAAAGTCCTACATGCTGAGTTAAGCATTCTTGTGTGCAAGCTAAAGCAATAATCTTCTTTTATTTTTGCTTAATAAAATCTAAGTTAGTGTAGCTTAATCTGCAGATGAAGATTCAACTTTTTTCTGGAGAGTTTCTTCCCTTGGAAGCCACCTAGGATCAGGTGTGAGAGATAGGATAAGGGCCAAGGAAAAATTGGCTACCACTCTCAAGTGAAGCTAACTGTGTCCCACTGCATGTAAAATCCTGTATAATAATTCATTTATTGGTTTTCATCCAGAAATCTTTCCTACTGTTACTAGCATTCCCCCCCAGCTGAGAATCTGGCTTCCACACAGCTCTCTCACCAAGCTGTTTCCCCAGCCTTGAAGAATTCCTTGAAAAATGGATTTAGGATGCCTACAAGTCTGCCTGGTTGTTGGGGCTTCCTACCAGGCCTCCAGTGCTGCAGCCTGTGAAATAGCAGTTATTCAGACTAATGAACACTGCTTGTGCAAGCACTGGTGGGTAGAAAGTAGCCATGAATATATTTAGGATGGAAATTAGACAAATATTTCTAAGCCTCAGAAGAGGATGGTGCTGGAACAGCCTTTTGTTGTAGCAGTGGTAGCTAAATCCTGAGATACTTCAATTAAAAATAAAAAGTTTGTTCAGTTTATGTTCTGCCTGCAAAATGAGCAACTGAAGTGCTGGGGCCTGGGCTGCAGGCCCTGAGTTGGAGTTGACCTATGGATGAGTTACAACCCAGCAGTGTGTTTTGTTCTCCAAGTGGTTTCAGGCCCCAGAGACAGAACCTGGCCCACCTGTGTGAGGCTCTGCCTGCCCCCAGGTGGTCGTGGTTTGGGTGATGGGCGAGGCTAGAGCTATATCAACCAGGAACCAACCAGTTTGTAGAGAGTTCCTGTGGAAGAGAGTTTCTGTTTCCCTTTGGCTGATTTGAGATGAAGAGCAAACAGATGAAGAATAAAAGATGAAGTCATGCTGAGGGGGTGTTGCTGAGTTTGGTGTTGGCCTGAGGAAGAAGAGAGTTAGCAGCACAGCAGCCAAACCAGCCTTTGCAAGCACTGTTTCCAAGCCCAAATGTTAACACAGGCACATCAGCATTGCCATGCTACTCAGCGTTGGCTACAGGCACACTGCCAACAGTGCACGTTTTATGCTTCACTGCTGCTGGACATAGGGACTCAAGCAAGGCCAACACAACCTGAGGTTTTAAGTAAGGGACAGAGGCTAAGTTGGGCTAAGCTTGCCAAACAGGAGTCAGCAGAGATGGCTCTCTGCAAATGCCAGGACCTCCAGGGGGCTCCCTCTGTAGTTCAGCAGGTTGGGGAGAGCCGCAGGGCTACCCGTGGGGCTGAAGTGCCCTCACATTGCACTGGATGAGCATGCATCTGGGGTCTTCCACTTCCAAAGGGAGTGCACGATGGCATAGCATTGAAGTATCCTGGGTTTCATTATAGAATGGTCTTCAGAAATTTGTAGGCATTCAGTATGGTTTTTTCAATGTCTAACGTTGTGGTTTACCTTTTGCATTGGGTTTAAACAGCATGAACTGGTGTTTCCCGGTGAAAGGGAAAGGGCAAGTTGAAAACTGCAAGGGCAGTTGAAAAGACAGATTCTAACTGAAAGAGTTTACTAGGGATGGGTAAATCAGATGGAGACACACAAGAGACCAGCCAACTGAAGTGCTGTTGCCAGCCACAGTATTAGGCAGAGGTCTCTGATCATCTGCAGCCTGACCACTGTCAAGTTTTGCTGCTGGCATCGCAACAGAGGAGGGTTTTAAGAAGGAATTAAGCACCAGAGCATCTTCCTTCTGCTTCCTTTTGTGCTTTTGTGTTTTCTCTGTTGGCTCGAAAACAGCAGGTAAGTAGCCTGCATTATTGTCAGAGTTTTTCTTGCTGTTATTGATGATCTGCAGCAGCACAATAAGAGTGTGTGGAGCCTTGGAGAGCAAAGCTCTAAAGAAACAAAACTAAGAAAATCAATGTTTGATAATGGAGAAAAGAAAATCATCTACACTGAAAGGAACTGACTGATGGAATGGGGTCCATGAGTCCCTGCCTCAGCTCCTGTAGGCAATCGCCTCTGTTTAAAGAGAGAGAGAAGGAAAGAGAAAGAGAGGAGAATGGGAAAATGCTGCTTTGTGAATTAGGGCAAACACTCCTCCCATTCTGGGATGTTTCAGCCTTGCCTGCAGAGTCTGCTGAAGTCAAAGCAGTTTGTGGGATGTATTTTCGTTTTATACCCAGATAGTTGTATGTTACAACTCTTGTGTCCCTCTCAGGTGCGCAGTGGCCATGAGCTAACCTGTATTTAAAGCAGCACTGAGGGGAAGAAGTGAAATACTGTTCCAAATTTGTGGCAACAGAGAAAAAAATATCCTTTATTTCTTTTTTTTATTAGCAACGCATGGAGCTCATGTGAATGGGCTACTCAGAATGGGGTGGTTAGTTCTTATTCAGAAGTGTGTACTATATGGGATTATTGATTTCTTCTCTGCTTGGAGATAAAAAAAAAACCCAGAATAATTAGGAAACAGTTTTCACACTTGACCTCATGCATGTTCAGCCCTGAATTATTTCCTAGCAGGTTCTCATGCATCTGTTTTTAACCTTTAGATACCACTGTCTTTCTGCATTCAGCAAGGACACTCCACACACAGTTATCTCTTCCTAGCCATCAGCTAATTGGTCTTTCCAAAATACACCTCATTCAGCCTCAAATTATTAAATCAATGGTGGTTTTTGAACAAATCATTAATCATTTTACCTCTTCTTGTCTGCTTGATTTTTTTTTTTCCAGTTTTCCCTACCCCCACCCATGTTATACTAAGCAACAGTTTAAAATTATACCTATTTTTCCATCTTCTGTTATTAACATAGAAGCAATGATGGTGCTCTCACAGATCTGCAAAAAGATGAAAATGATTAATTAGAGCATGCATCAATAATCACTTGGCTTTCTCTTACCACAATGTCGCAGTAATGGAGTTAGCAACTCTAGATATAAAAGCCTATTAAATAAACATCAGTCCCTTTTTATTGAGAAGAATATTTAAAATACAAATTTCTTTTAGAACATACAGTGTACTTATCTGCTCTGCAATTTCAAAATCAGTTTTTTTGAAAAAGGCTATTTTCCTTGCTTGCATAGTTGATACACAACTCTGTGTTATATATTGTAGAAAAAGACATAGAATTATTTTTTTAAATAGAGAGTTTGTTTCAGATACCTCTTACTGCTTTGTTGTGGGGGGTTTTGTAGGGTCCCTCTGTTAGTTGTTTGCAGTATCAAATACGCACAACTGACTTACACAAATGCTCAAGACATCAAACCACTTATTTCTTGAATTGTATACCAACATGCGTTCAGCCTTGTATGTGCACACGTACATATTTTGTAACTCACTATTGCTCACCCTCATGGTTAAAAACTCTTGGTCAACCAACCTTGGTTGAGGAGGAGCAGTAGTCAGCCTTATGCTGCCAGCAAGAGATATCTAGTTTGAGGTCAATATATTTGGAAGCAGTTCTGAAGTGTTTTGCCATCACCCTTTCCACCTGCAGCAAACTCTTTAAATACTGAGATGGAAATGCCAAAGTCTTAAATTGTGACAAAAGAGCAAAATATGTCACTGATATGCTTTAAAAACCTAAGGATGTGAGTTGTTGGGATTAGTATATGTCATTTAATGTCAAACCTGCTCAAACCTCAGTTTGTGTTCTAAGCTACAACAAAAAGTCAATGAACAATAACCTCACTTTTAGATGGCTTCCTTTTGGGCTTAGAGTGCTTATAATGAACTTTGTTTCCTGGGTTGATACTTTAACTCCCCAATTACTTTAATCCATCTGACCCCATCACTAGCAGATATTTACAATGGAAACATGGATTTACTGCAGATTAAAAAACGGTTTTTAAGGCAGCTAAATAATTTCAGATAGTTTGTATTGGGTTTCTGGTGGTGTCATATTTCCATGAACAACAGGACATTTTTAAAATATAAAACAACAATTGAATTGTCACAGTATGGGTGGCATTTCAGTTCTGCACCACTTCCTCACTGGACCAGAAGATAAAAGGTTGAAATATTAAGGGACATGGAGCCAGACATGCTTCATGTGTTACCATCCCAGCATGGCACCAGAAATGCACTTCTGAGAAAGAAACGCTAAAATGAAGTCCCCAGGGATGTTAACCCTTGTGTCACTGTTCTTTACCTTTAACCCACAAATTCCTCTCCGAAAATGGGGATAATGCCACTGTGGAGGTAAACATCAGCATATGTTTTTAATTATGTTGGTGAAATTGCATAGAAAAGCGTGAGCTGGCTGCTGAGGACCTCCACCTCTCACCAAAGGCTAATTCAGTGAGACTCATCCTGAAGTCTCAACATTTCAACCAACTCCTTGCATCTCCAAAGGTTTTGGACTTAATTTTTTTTTTTCTCCTGTGGCTTCTTCAGCTGTAACAGATGAAATCCTGGGATCTCTTTGCAGCCCTACTCACCCCATGGGCTTTCATCTAGCTGTTGCATCGCTTGTATCTCTGATTTTACCTTGCCATAGCAAAAGTAAAACTATTTTCAGCTTTATTCCTGTTTCTTCCCAAACCCTTTTGTCTTTTCTGAATATCTTTCCTGACCTGAACTGTGACTTTATCCCAAGAGATATTCAAAATTTGCTTAAGACATGTAATTGAGAGGAACATGAATATTTGCTAGTTTGCTTAGGAGAGTGTGAAACCTGGAGTCAGGCTATGAGGTTGAAACTGGTACCCTCTATGTGATCTAGTGTGGTCCAAAGGCATGATAGGCAATGTTGTAGCAGCTCCCCAGAATCACAGGAACATCCCAGTGCCTAGGTTCATGTTCTGACAGTTTTCATTTTCCCAGTAGAGAGGCAGCCCAGATTTATTATTTAGTCACTGATCACCTGTATCTCCATCTGTGTAAGGATATAATGTTGTTTCTGAGAAGGTCCTGTTTGCATTCCATTAAGAAGTAGTCTCTCTTTCAAAGCTAGAGTAAAGCCTGTCTGATTTCTAATTGTTTCAAGACAGAAAAGGAGTGAGGAAATTAAATGGGACAGAAATGTAATGTGAATAGTAGGCTTTCAACTGCTTGGGAATCTTAAGTAAAATGTAAAATGCTTTTTGAAAAGGTCATGTAGTAGAAACCATACATTTTAATAAGACATCCCTCTCTGCTGTTGAGGCAAAAGTGTCAATATGCAACAACCTCCTACAAAAAGTGCACAAAGCAAAAATCTCTGGTGTATTTAGATACTATTGGAAATTACAAGAAAATATACTCTGTAGAGTATGTAATTTATCGCTTAAATAAAACCATATATATAGAAGGTCACATACAGTCTCAATAAGGCTGAATGATGACAAGGAAAAAGAAGCTGACTTGTGTGGACTGAATTTTCAGATCAGTGCCTGGGCAACTCTTTTGCAGGACTCCATGTCTTGCATACAGAGAGAAAATCTATCTCGGCAGTACATAATGAGACACCTGCAATTTGAATTTCTGGGCTTCTATTTACAGTGGTGATCAGGTACCTGCACAAAATTCATTGTCAATTCAGTGGTCCCTGGAAATTCACATTAATTAGAAAAGCCTGGTCTCAGTCAGTAAGAGCAGAGGTCACAGCTCCCTTGCAGACTGCCCCAGACTCTCTGAGGTTTAATTGATGAGTTTACATGGGCTCAACTGACTTTTGCTCATACCGTTTAATGTGGTTTCCTTCTCCCAGTCTATTTATTAACAATTCTCTGTGTAGTAAACATAGTTACCCATTTTTTTTTGAAGCTTGGCTTTCCTTAATACACACATTGGAAAAAACACCTCTGCTGCAAGTACAGATTAAAGATATAACTGACTTCTTGTGATCAGCTCTTGCTGATTTGTGCAAAAATACCTTATATGAATAAAATTATGTCCCAGCAACTGAACAAATTACTGATTTACTCAACGCACTACTATTATTTATTGACGAATCTGAAAGAGTTATTTAAATATGAAAAAGGAAATGAATGTACAAATTGATCAAGTCATTTGTCTCTGCTTGGAAACATGGTTATTTAGCTTCGTCATTCTCCAAAGAATACCTAAAACCTAGTAAGCAACCGCTAATAGCACCAATAATAGAGCTAATATTATCTGTTAACAAAGTTATTGTGCTCTTTGAGCATCCACTTGCACCTACTGCCAGTGGCATTGGTAAAGAAGATGGAAGAATGAGAAGGCATTTTTTCAGCAGGACAGCAGAGAAGGAAGGGTTATGTGATAAGAAATTAGCTTGGATATGTAAGAAAGTGCAGATGTTGAAGCTGCTGAGGTGAACCAAATTTATATTTGGTTCAGACCAATTTATACTTGCCAACAGGCAAGTGAAGACAAGACTTCTGCAGATTTCAGTGCGTCCAGTTTCACTTCAGAAATGGAAACATGGTAAAATGAAAAAAGGGCAGCTCACAAGAGGATTTTAAAATGTGGATGGCATACAGAATGCAGCTGATAACGGCAGCCACCAAAATGCAACTGCTTCTCTGCATTATTTAAAGAGACACAACTTCCTTTATTATCATAGCTTTACTTCCAAACTTCTTCTTGACAATCATTTTTGAAAGGAGCTTGTATTTTGGGGTTCTTGTCAGACTCAAATCACATTACAGAGCAGTACTTCATGTTTTTAAGTGATTGCTTCATCACTTACAAAAGGAAGTATTATGACCATTTTAGTCTTTATGTGCAATTTTTAAAGACCTTGTTTTACAGAAGCTGAGTGTGGGATCCCTGCAGGCTTAATGAACAAAATTCATTCTCAAGATTACATATTATTGTCATCATCCAGCTGTCATCTTACTGTCTATTTTGTATGTTCAGTCACTATTTTCTTTCTCTAATTCCTTGGATGGGGCGTTTTGCAATGTACCAGACAAGCAAAATCATCAGATTTCCCTCTGGCTAATGGGCAGCAAAACTAGCAGGGCACAGCAAGCCTCTGATTTTAAGGAACAGAAATACCCTATCTCTTGACAATTGTGCTGTTATAATACTCAGGTTAAAAGTAGACAGACAAGTAGCAACAAGGCTGAGAAAGGGCTAAAAAATGCTTACAGCAAGTCTCTTCTCCCAAATAATTTACAAATAATAAAGGGAGAAATAAAGACAGTGATGGCACCTTTGCTTAGTGTTTAATGGTTCTCACTTCCAGCGTTAGTAGTGTTTGTGTTGGCTGCACCACAAGAGCTTTCTGCAGCCATGGAACCAGCCCTGGACACCAAAAGGCTTGCTTTCAAAAACTATGTGGCATAGGTAGGGCTCAGACTCACCCAGGTTCATCCAAGACATCAGCTCTCTAGACGAGTTGATTTTTGAGGGGACAAAAAAACCCAAACAACCCTGTAGAGGAATTTACCTCTTTTTCCTGTTGAAGTGACAACTTAAAAAAATAATTCTTGCTTGTTATGAGATTTCTGTTTTCCTTTGACTATTCCTGAGAGTCTATGCTATTGTACAATTAATCCAACTAACCAATCTTTTTCACAGTAACCTGGTTTTGTGGCCCTGTGTTTGTGGGTGGGAAGCTGTTATCACAGCCTGCTGGGGCAGTTCTCAGAATTACAGCAGAAAGAAAGAATTACATTTATGCATCATTCAATTCTCACCTGGGGCATAATAAATAGGAGTTCTTGTGATAACTGGTTGTCTGTCTCAACTAGAAGAAAAGAATATGTAAAAACCTCACAATTCTGTTGTTCACCTAAAATATGGTAGAAATTGCTGCTAGCCCCTAGAGAAAAATCTGGCATTCTGCTCTTATCTTAGTTAACAAGGATCTATAACAACTCAATCCTTGGCATTAATTTTTCCCTGTCCTTTGCAATATTTTTTCATGGCTGACTGACTTCATGTTGACTTCATCCCTTCACTCTTCTGCTTTTTTCAGATGTATACTTAGCTTCTGGGATTCCACCTTAGTCAGGGGAGATCTCTGTTTTATCCTGAAAAGGCAGAGTAAAACCTGTCTGTATATATGCTGGGGAGACTAGACTTAGGACATTTCTTACATGAAATATAGTGACCTTCAGAGCTGCACTTGGGATCACGTAACATCTTTGCTTTCAGTAGTACTAGAAAGGTTTAACCTTGCCTAAATGCAGTACCCCAGGACTCCCTGGAGCAGAGGAATCCCTCTATAGCAGGAGGGAATGTTCGGACAGCACAGGGAAGACACCCAACATCTGTCTGCTGGGGAACAGAAGCACAGCCAGGCCAGACGTGTCCTAATGATCTCAGCAAACAGAAAAACCTCAAGCCTTTACGTGCTAGGTTCAGTTGCCCACACACAGGCTTCTACCACTATTTCAGGTACCAGCAAGTGCCAGAGGCAGCCCCATGATGCTGGAAGAAACATGGGACCTACAGAAATGTGAGCCCTTGGGAAGAAGAGGAAAGATGTGGACAGGGACCCATATAGCAACAAAAAGCAATCTGGCTGATGTATTAAAATACATCCTTTCTTCCCTGAGTTTTCCATTTTCCCTTTTAATCTGTGATCTTTGAGCTTAGTGGTTTCTCCTAAGCTCTCTCACCATCTCTTGCCTACCTGAGACTAATCCACTGATTCTTATATTGGAATGTGATATCACTATTCAATACTTTTAGAAAATGGTATTAGCATTTATTAGCATGTATTAGCCTTAATAAAAAGCAACAATATGTTTCCTGGTTTGTTTCTTCAGACATGATCCACTGGTCTGAAACCATTTTTGAAGCTCTTGTAGAAAAACCATAATACAAAGATCACACAGTAGTGAGCAAATTAGAAGTAAGCTCATCTTTTTACATAAAATGCATATGCAAAGAGGCAGATATGCATCTTGCCCCTGAATACCCATAATTTGGTGTACTTTTCTAATAATGCATTTGGGAATCTATAAAGAGTTCAATACAAATTTCAAAATACATCACTAAACTGAGAAAAAAAAAACTAGACACATAAAGACAAAAAGTAATAATCTGGAAATTGAGAAAACAAAACAAAACAACAATTTATATGCCATCATTGCCTTTGATTTTTTCTTACGTGAAAAAGAATGTCTCACCTTTGTTTGTGCAGATGGTAGTACAAATACCACTGGATAAAATATCTGTGTGAGTTTTAAATTGTAGTTGTTTCCACACGTTAACAACCAAAACTAAAACAGTCCAAAGTGTCTTGTGAGCTGAGTGTCTTAGTTCCCAATATACTCCATGGAACCCTGGACAATACATCAGAAATTGATTCATTTGTCTATGGTCTGGTCTACAGTCCAATGTGAGATGCCTTAGGCCAACCCACTCTACCTTCAGCCACCACTCCACACCATGCCCTCAAGGTACAGGCATCACGTCAGCTCTGTCAACCCAATGAAGATATCTCAGATCCTTTAGGGCATCAGAGACACACCAGATGTCTGTATTTGGAGTAACTTAATAGACTTCTTATGCCATGCGTGAAGAGGGATTCATCTTCCTCCAGAGCAGACACCCACACGTCAGCTGAGCAATTTCAGATGGCCAGGTGGAGGGTCCCATAGGGAATCTGATACTATTGGAGATGCTCAGGAACATCTTGGATACCTACATAGGGTGGGTAGTCATGACACAAGCTTATGTGAGACTGCTGTTTCTGAAACAGACTCTGGAGACTGACTGGCCTAAAATGGCTCTATAGGCCTGTGTTTAGCTGAGTCACTTCCTCCAGAAATCTCCACCACTTGTTACAGAGGCTTGATACCCAGTTCGTAAGTAGACATGTAAGCACAGACACTTTGAGTTATTGAATCCCACCTCCACAGTCAGTCCTTAAAAAAAAGTAAAATTACATTTTTATAGGTCATGCTAAATAGTCAAGGATCTTTTGTGACAATCTGAAAAAAATATACGAGATTTAATCATATTTTCAAGCCACGATGCACAAGAAGCCAGAAAATTAGCTCACAGACTTGCCATGCCTTACACACAAAATAATCCTCCATCCTTTAAAAAACTGAAGCCAGACATGAGAACAACTCGTAATCTTTCAATGTACAAAAAGTAAAGATAGATAAAAAGGAGCAAGACACCTTCTTACCCAGGGCTTCTCTGAACCAGAAAGTTAGAAAAGAAACATAATTTCTCCAAAGACACGTTCAAAAAGGCAGCTAAAGAATAGCCTGGGAACTCTGTCCACAAGGGTAAATTCTAGTATTGCTAATGCTTTGGTTTTTACTGTTAGGCTTGTGGTATGGAGAGTTTTTTAGAGAGTCCAGGATCATATTATTNACTTAACTTTGACAAAGGAATCCTTATGATAGTGACTCATCCAGATTAACAGCTCATAAAATAGGAGGAAATAAAAAAGCTTTTTATTATTTACTTTTTTTTTTTCCTTAAAAAGTTCTATCTTCTAACTCAATACCACTTATGGGAGTGTGATTTGTGAATTCTGAACATTTGGGGTCAGCTGTATTAAAACACATATGGATCAAAACATAATGGAAGATGATCAGGACAGAATAATGTACCTTCAGGTTTTACATCTGAAAGAGAAAAACATTAGAGGGAACATCACTGGTAGTAAAAAGCTGAGCACTTGGATGCCTGCCATGCCCAATTCTCCATTGACACTGAAATGCCTGAGATAATGCAGAACAGCACCTTGCAAGACTTGCTTTAGTTCTCCTTCACTGCTTGTAAATGTTTCTCTTTCCTCCTATGGCAACTACTTAAAAAGCTGAGTGGTTATGTTACCCAAGTGTTCCAAGTATAAAAGTTGACTGTAAGGTTGGGAGCTTACTATAAATATCTCCTGACTTTTTGCCCTGTTTAATGCTGAAAATGGATGTATAATTTCGATCCATTAATATGCAAAGTGCCGCCTTCCTCTCTTAAAGACGAATAAATGACAATATAATCCGTACTAATGCCTCCCATCTGACCAAAGGGAGGTAGAGAGAAATTTTCCAATCGCTGGGTGCAGAACATCAGAAGCAGATTCTGACACCCTGGACAACACTAATGTTCCTCCAAGGGCTTGACACAGTCTCTGTGACTATAGGAGTGGTTGTGTGGTCATCAGCTCAGTCAGCAGAGAGCAAGGCAGGGATTAGTAGCTGGGCAGGAGCATCCAAGCTGTGATGTCTGTAGTCTATAGAATGAGAAACCATCATGCTCACTCATCTCATCCCTCCTTAGCAATAGAACAATTGCCAGGCATGACCAGACCTATCGTCCATGAAGTCTAAGCAATGCTGTTTCCAGCCAGATCATTCCAGAGTCTTGAGCTCATCTCCTAGTCACACCTGACAGTGCTGTGCTTTCACAGAGGAGGGAGAAGTGCACGCCTTGAAGCTGCCAGTCCAGGCATAACAGACTGTTCCTGAAATCATGGTTTTCTCCTAGGATGTTTATAGTTCAGATGGGCTGATTCCCTCACAAAACAAGCAATTCTGAACTGATATATTACCTGTCTTCCCACTCTGGAGGGCTGATCATATACTTCTGAAGTTATGATCTCTTCTTGGATGAGTAACTTGTTCAGGTAATTGAATAGTCCATGTCATCAAATTTTAAGCACCATTGCTTAAAGGCGTTCCACATTTTTAAATGACTTTACAGCAATTGCTCAAAAAAAGACATCTACACATTTGACAGTAAATAGCTGCTGTTTAAAGCAGAGGTTTTTTTTCTTAGAAAACAATAAATGCCTGTTTCCAGGGGATGCAGTATTCCACAAGCCAATCACCAGTACAAGATGACCTAAAAATTGACTGTTGCCTAGGTAGCGATGATCATGATCTCATTTAAATTTGTGTTGAACAGACAGACGTGGCACCCATAGATGATGTATAAACTTATGCTTTTAAAAACACCCATTTTCTTAAAATTAAACCAACTGCTGGTGTAGCTAATTTAAATGTGGTTCAAGAATGCTCCAAAATCAAAGTTTGTATAAATCTTATGGTCCAAAGGCCCATTGATTTAAAAAAAGAGGATTAAGCATTACAATTTAATAAAAAAATTAAACAAATCAATGCATAAAAATTGGATGCATAAAGAGGGGATGAAAGGGAATGCTGAAAAATATGGATAAGGAAGGCAAACAATCAGTACTGATAAAGACACTAAAAGCCACTTAAAACGTGCTCAGAAGAAAACAAGCCCTTCAAATAAAGTAGATATAGATGGAAAAATGGAAAATAATGGTATAAAAATATTCAGTACATGTGTCTATTCTATATTTTAAATCAGGCGAGAAGATGTATCCACCCTATTTGATGCTGAAGGAGAACGTTACTATTGACATCAAGAAGGGTGATAGGGAAGTATGTGATAAAGCGCACATTTTCTGTTGCACACAGATAATCTCTATCTGAAAAGAAAGCAGGTGAGGAAAAAGTAGGTTCTGAAACCATTTGTTTAATTTTGAACAGATATTGGAAAATAGTGAAATCTTGCAGCAGCAGCACAGCATATCAAAATGCAAATCAAAAGGATATACTGCTTTCCCAAAAAATACTGATAGTTTTTCAAGTATCTGATACAAACTAGTGAAACTCCTGAACGCAACCAGTGCAATTCCAAGCTTTACATGAGCACAAGGAGTTTACAAGCCAGTTTGCTTGATATGAATAACTAAGAAAATAAACCAAAGCCCCAAGCTAAACTATGACTAACCATGGACTCTGTCAAAAAGGAATTAAAGGCTGGGAAAGGAGATGCAAAAATTATTCAAGACATGAATCAAAATTGAGATGAAATTTGGGTACCCACTTATCACACCTATCTAAGGCACGAGGTTTTTGTTTTCCAAGTTGCCCAGATGTTCTGCAGTTTTGGTTAAACTAATCCTTAATTTAGAATAAATCTATGGTTTAATAACCTGTGAAACCTGCTCCATCCGTGGAGCTAGAAAGACTAGGGATAGAGGTTAGAGACGTAGAAAATTATGATTGAGAGCAGGCATCCACATACCTAAGTCAGAAAGAAGAGACCCTTACCAGTTGTTCTTAGAGCTGTCTTTACGTACTGTAGCAGCAGAGAACTAAGCTCAAAACATGCAGTAGCAGTTTTCCTTGCCTCTTGCATGATTGCCAATTGTTTAGGACACTTCTGCAGGAACCAGAACATGGGAGATCTGATTCCTACTGAGTCTGCCGAATTGTTCATCCAGGCACCTACTAGGCTTCCAGGCTATCAGGAACAGTGGGTCCTGAGAGGCTGAGCTGCTTTTGCATTTTACCATATGACAAAAAATGAATGAAAACCAACTTCCAAGTGGAAGTACATATGGTTCGGTGCAGCACCTGTGTGAGGTGGCTTTGCCAATTCTACATCAAAGCTGGCTTGTGTCCCTCTCACCAGTTTTTTCCTAAAATCTTCCCTCCCCTAATTATTGAGCCAGGTCAAGAAGGATAACAAGATCCAAGAGAGGAATTTGAAAGATATGGAATGATTAAAGGGTCTGAAAGCCAACATACAAATTTTGGTGAGAAAATGTTGAAGTGCAGTCCTGATTTTTTGTCTGTGAGGTCCTGGTTTAAATTACACTGTAACAGGTCTTGACTGTGATGCACTACTTGTGACTGACTTCTCACTCAAGTTATCCAAAGCGAGTGGTTTACCTCAACTGAGCTCTCAGTAAGAGTGCAATCACTCTCTGAACCCCACTGCTCCTACCCCCACAAATTGCAGACTCCATCAGGAGATCAACAATTTATCTGTCACAGAAAACTGGCATCTTACTGCTAAAGGCAAGCTTGTCAGATCAACCCTGAAAAACCTGTCCTGCTGCCTCTTGTGCTGCACCTGTTCTGTGGATAATGAGAGGACTTCAGGTTCCAGGACTGTCGGATTGACACCTTTGACAAGCTCTAACACTTAGGGCAATGGGGGAATTGTATATTTTGTTTTTTTTTTTTTTTTTTAATAAGCAAACTCTTATGGCTACAATTGACTGCCTAGCCCATGACAGCACATTGCTGTTATTTATAACCTGGCTTTCTGCTCTTCAGAGCTGACGAAGACTGCCTGGGATGCACCTGTACACGTCCTGGCTGTTTGGCCAACTTGCTCCCAGCATTACAGTCCCATGTCCCAGCCTGTGCAACAGCTTTTGCTGCAGCTATGACAGATGTCACCTTGTGCTGTTGATGTCCAGCCAGAACACCACCGCAAGGATTTTCTTCCTAAACTCGTGTGACTTCACCATCTCACCTCGTCTGCATATCCTTATAGCAGCTCTGCTGTGTCAGGCAAAAGCCATGTGTGCCTTCCTTCTCTGTAGTCCTTTCTTCCTCCTCCCTCTCTTAGCACAGGCAGGTCCAGGTGACACGCTTGTCCTGCTACCTTTCACCCATCTCAACATTTTCATCACTTCTTTAAGGTTTCTTGTCTGTGGATATTAAGATTGAGGGTTGTGAGGAGAGGGCCCATCTCTTTGTTCTGCGTTTGTGTAACACACAGTGACACAGAAATGCCTCCTGTTTCTAGCTGCTTTGGCAATACAAATTAAACGAGAATAGTGACATGGCTGCCTAATTACCCTGTTTTCTCCGACACATATGCTGTGTCGGTGGCAATTTCAATCAGCTGAGTTTTGTAATGACAGAATTAAGAGTAGGCACCATACCAAGCCTCTTTTTTTGCCCTCAAATGGCTGAAAGTTTATGAGCATGGGTCCTTGAAGAGCTAACGACACTCTGAGAAGTCAAAAGCCACTCATCTGCTCCTTATTCTGTTCCTTAGAGCGACCCAGGAATGTTTCTCTTCCCCTTCTTTGACTTATTTTCCCCTGCTCAGTGTCAGTCTCATTTCCCTGCTCCATCCCTCTGAAACAAGGCTCTGGGGCCCTCCCCCTCCACTCTCCCACTGGGGTAGGCAGCTCCTGCTGGTGCCACCAGGCATGTCCCAGGCAAAGGCCACTCATGTGTTGCACTCCTAACACCGGCTGCGCTGCCACACTACAGCTATTAGATGTTCTGCCACATTACACTTTTAAAAATGTGCAACTTCTGCTTTGATCTTGGCAGTCTGAGACAGTGATTTAAATGCCTCCTACCTCCTTTCCTGAGTGAATGCTTCAGCATCACTGCTAAGAAGCACAGCTGGCTGACAGCTCTTCGGGAATCAGCCTACTGAAACAAGTCCCAGGGAGAGGGAAATATGGCATGGTGCCCTGCTTGCTCTGCAGATCTGAAAGACACAGGGGATCAAATGACTAATTCTTCAAAGTTTTTCTTCTTCAGATGAACAGCTTTCTAAATACAGTAGGAGCCCTTGGTGCTGATTCTTACCCAAACAGGTACCTTTCAACCAGGATCAACTTTCTTGTGCCTTTTCTTTCTTTCTTTTTTTTTTTTTGTGTGTGTGTTAGACATTTGGGTTCAGGCATAGCCCAACTGCACTCCCTGTATAACACCGGAGGTGCAGGGTGCCTGAGGGGCTTCCTGGGTCAGCCCTACTTAATGGGCTTCAAGAACTCTCTGCAAGAAACTCAACAGCTCCCTAGACAAGAAACTTGCACCAGTACTGAACCAAGCAGCTAAGCATCAATAGCCATCTATAATTCAGCTCAAAGCTTTCTTGTGAGCCAGACTGCCTTTCCGAAGGCACATTTAACCCTATTTTTTATTGCTCCTAGATGAAACTTAAGAAAAAGAGTCCATAATTCAGCAAACTAATTGTCTTTTGTATTAGTTGGGGATGTTTAGTATGAGTACATAGCTAAGTAAATATGGAGATTAGTACTCTCAGGAGTATGAACTTTCTGCAAATGTTTTGGCTAGAACTTGAATATGATCTGATGGCAAGCAAGGGATATTGAAAAGGAAGCATATGTAATACAAAGTAGACTGCATGTAAGGAGTTATTTTAAGTAAGAAACAAGAGGAAAAAGAGCTGAGTGGTCACAAAAATAATCAATACGAAGCTGCTTCTTTTTTTTCCCCTAGATGAAATTTATAGGAATTTGTGATATTAAGATATCATTTCAATTGGAACTGACCTCTCAAATACCTTTGATGACAAGCCTCCTGTTCCTACAGACAGCTCCTATTGAGCTTTGTTTCTTTCATCTGATGTAGACTATTACCCTCTTTAAACAAAAGTTGATCATACCTTATAAATATAACCCTCTCTGTTGTTTCTCATGAGATTTGCATAATTAAGTCAAAATCACTACAAAATTGATATGGAAGCTGATGCACAGTGGTAAGCAGCAGCAATACTGAGTAGCTCTATGAGCACCTTCTTACACAGACTTAGAATACAGGGGCACAAAAGAGCATAATTGAACCTTCAGCTGGGAATTCAGCCTGCAAAGGAAAATGTCCCTTTGTACTAATATGAAAATTAACAGCAGTCTTGGCCCACTGGCTGCCTTGTGGTATAGCACAATGCTCACCGATTAATCTAATGAAACCAGACACATCAAGTGTGATTTACATTTTCTAACGCAACGAGCTTTGCCTAGGCAATCCCAGGTTCAGATACTAGCTTTTCATTTTCAGGTAGAATTTAAGTTCTTAGAAATACAGGAATGGCTATGTAGAGCTGGACCAAAATCCCATTCTGCCCATTGTCTTGTCCCTCACAATGGCCAGCAAGCAACGCATCCCTGGAAGGTGTAACTGCAGCATAATGTCTCTTACTAAGTCAGCAGGAACCCTTTTTTGCACAAGCAGTCATTTAGCCCCTGACAAGCCTTGCTAGACACCTTTTTCAAGAAGGCTTCTCTGAATTGCAGCAATTTACCTGACTAGATTTTTCATTATGTAGCTAACTTTGCCATGCATATATATACATACGTGCAGCGTACATTTTAAAAGCTGCATATTTTACAGCTACAGCTCATTATTTGACAAGGCTTATAGCTTGGTCAAATGAAGCCAATTCCCTGCACAACAAGTATAGATGCTTCTTTTCAGCAAATGCTGTTTCCCTGCCAAATTCCACTTACAGCCCAAAGCCTTTTCACTCATCTCATATCATTTCATATACAGCTGCTTAAAACATGGGCCCTTTTTAAATCTCCCCAAACTCTAAAATGCTGCATCAGTTTTTCCTGTTCGTCTTCCTCTAGTCCCCTAGGGAAGAAAATAAATATTTGACTCATATTCATGTTATACCTATCTGTTTCTGTAGAACAACACTTGCATAAGCCCATAGCAATGCTCCACTGGCTCCTCAAAGGCAGTTTCTACAAGTAGAAGCAATTGAAAATTATCAGTATCTAAAAAACAAGGACAAAATGGAAAGTCTTCAACAACCTTAACAGAAGGGGTTAACACCTCTCTTTTAATTGATGAAAGGATCCAAATATGTAAATTGGAAGTTAGACAAGTAAATGCTCAAGTGTTATCTGTTGTGGTTGATTTCTATCCATTAATGAAGATAAATCAATGCACCTTTTGTTAAAGACAACTACTTACCCTGTGAGATTCAGCTGTTATTGTGCGCTGCTGGTCTATGACTTCAATTCTTGTTATTACAAGCTTGATTTACTCAAAATAAAGGTGTGTTGAAAGCCAAGAAAATTAGACTTTCTTTTGATATGATGTTGAATTGAATCAACTGACAAAAGTATGAAAGCTTTGAAATGAAGACTGTAGGGAAGTATTATCCTAGTATGCATAAATCTTATTGTAAATCTTAATTGCATTAGACTATTTTTTAAAAATCAGAAAAATAAGTGATCCATGGCCCATTACACACTGAATTGATTTTGTTTAATTCTTTGCCAAAGAGCTGAATTATGGGCCAATCAAGACAGCGCTGTCTATGTCATAGCCTTCTAGACTTTATCTAGGCCATAATTAAGCACAGTGGCTATTTGTTATTTTTAAGGCGCTATTTTTTAAGCCAGGGAGCACAGTCTTCAAGTAAAACTTCCAGTCACTTCAACCTGAGATGGTTTAAATGAAATTTGCCAAATGTATCACTTGGACAAATCAATCTACCAACTATGGGAAAGTTAGAGAGCATATGAAAAGTATGTGAGTCATATAGCATAAGAAGTACTATTCTTAACTGCTTAATAGCTTTTTACCACCAAGCAGATACTTTGCTATACAGTCATGTGGGGAGGAACACTTTGATCATGCTGATTAGAATGCAAAATACTTGTATTAAGGTTGATTTCTACTGAAAAATATTCCTCTGAAATGGCAAGAAATTAAGACTTCCAGTTATCTGCATGGCCCCTTGTTAATTAGTTTAACAGACCTTCCAGGCACTGTCTGGAGTTGGAGTTTCTCATCATTTCCCTTTGGATTATGATTAAGATTTATCAGCAAGACAAGGAAGGGAAATTGTGGAATCATGTCCTGCTTCAGGATCCTGTGACTGTGGACCCAATTGGCTAATTTACTTATTAACAAAAGTCGTTTAAAATTTCATTTTTGATTTAAAACTAAATTGAGATGCAATTTAATATTCCCATTTTGACTGGGAGCTGAACAATGGCAGGCAATGAAGAATGTTATGAGTTGTACAGGCTTTTCTAATGATCATTGCCAAAAATCACACTTCAAATGTTATTAGAAGAAGGTCAGAAACATAAATTTGCTATATTACAAACAAATACAGATGAACTGGTAAGTTCTGTCTTTCTCCTGAAGGTCTACATGAGTTTGGGAAGCTTGTTTAACACAATACCGTGAATGTAGGATAAAACTCAAAGTGCACCTCCTCCAAAGGGAAAGGATTCTGGTTGGACCAGGCCTTGTGGCCAAGAAGCCCCTGAGCCACCACAGTTTACAATTGCTGCAGATCTGAACCATCATCTCTATATTTTTCTTGCTGCATAATTCAAACTATTTTAACTTGGGTGTCCAGATACATATATTGAATTAAAACCTCTCTGCTATAAAATACTTAGCATTGCAAGTTCTATTAGGTTTGTGTGGCAAGGTTTTGGTAGCTAGGGGCTCCTGAGGTGGCTTCTGTGGGAAGCTGCTAGAAGTTACCCCTATATCCAATGGAGCCAGTGCCAGACAACTCGAACGTGGATCAACCACTGGCCAAGACTGAGGCCATGAGTGACTGTGATAACACCTCTGTTATAACATATTTAAGAAGGGGGAATAAAAACTACTCAACAGCAACTGAACCCAGAGTGAGAAGTGAGAATATGTAAGAGAAACAGCCCTACAGACACCAAGCTCAGCGAAGAAGGAGGGGGAGGAGGTGCTCCAGGTGCCAGAACAGAGATTTCCCTGCAGCTCATGGAGGTGAATGGTGGAGAGCAGATATCCACCTCTGGTCCATGGGAGACACCATGCTGGAACAGGTGGATACCCAAAAGAGTCTGTGAGCCCATGGGAAGCCTGTGCTTGAGCAGGCTCCTGGCAGGACCTGTGAACCTGTGGAGAGAGGAGCCTATGCTGGAGCAGGTTTGCTGGCAGGACTTGTGATCCCATGGGGGACGCATGATGGAGCAGTCTATTCCTGAAGGACTACACTCCATGGCAGGGACCCACACTGGAGCAGTTCATGAAGGATGAGATGAACTGGCTGCAATCCCCATTACCTGTCCCTCTGTGCCGCTGGTGGGGAGGAGGTAGAAAAATAAAGAGTTGAGTTAAGCACCAGAAGAAGGAATGGGTGGGAGGAAGAGGCTTTAAGGTTTAGTTTTTATTTTCTCATTATCCTGCTTTGATTTTGACTGATAATAAATTAATTTCCCGAAGCCAAGTCTGTTAACCTGTGATGGTAATTGCTGAATGATCTCTCCTTGTACTTATCTCGATTCATCAGCCTTTCATTATTTTATCTTCCCTGTCCAGTTGAGGAGAGGGAGTGACAGAGCGGCTTTGGAGGGCACCTGGCATCCAGTCAGGGTCAACCCACCAATCCTAGTGGACACCACTAAAATAAAAGGACACCACTGTACTAGAGAAATAAATGGTTTTTCTCCTTATACAAGATTTTCCTAATCAAGACCTCATCTGAAAGAAATATGTGCTGACATTTTGTTCATAGTTGAAACTGCCTGAAAAGTTGTATCAAGAATGGAAAAGATAGGAACTGTCCAACTGGTAGATAAAGCAAATCCCTCTGTACAGGAAAGCTATTGCATGTGTCCTGCTTTCCACTCTCAGTTCAAAGGACCACAACATCCTTGCTAAGATAGAAGCTGGATGAAAAGCAGACAGAAGTTTACTGCTACTGAAGTTGCTTTGAAGGTGCTGAGGAATCTCGAACCTGAAAATTAGGCAGTGTGAGGTACAACGTGTGTTCTTTAGAGGAGATTTTATGATTAAGTATTGTTGTCTAGTCAGAGAATGAAACCAGTGGGCACCTTCAATCAGAGAAGATATATGTGCATCGAGAAAAGCCTTGCAACCAAATGCCAGGAAGTTGTGTATGACCCTCACTGCTGTGTTGCATATCCAGCAGCACAAATGAAACCATTACCAAAAGACCATACACTTTTATTCTTTTTTTTTATGGACTAATAGAAGTACCTCATTGCTAATCCCAGCAAATTCTCTGCAAGCAGCTGTCAAAAGATCATCTGAATCTCAGAATCAAACAGGAAAATATAGAGGCATTGAAGGGATGTAACTCACAACGTCTTCCACCTCCATCATGAGTAAATGGGAAAAATGATAGCCTTTTTTTCTAGGAAAAATCATTGCTGCTCTGTTTAAAAACAGAATGAATGAAAGCTAGGCCTGCCCTAGCTAATAAAATGCAAAAGTATATCAAGCTTCTATGTGTTTGCCTTTTACCTTGTTTTTTATTTCATTGAATGTATATGATCTTTAATTGCCTGATGTTAATCTGAACATACATATTCCTTATTTGACCATAAACACAGAATTAGTGAAGGTTAAAAAAACCCTACATTTTTGAACAATTTGTCAGAATCCAGATCTTGATCCAATTTAGATCAATTTAGATTCAATTTAGATCAAGCTCTAAATCTTGATCCATTTTAGAGCATAAACATACAAATATCTGAGCTATCTAAGAGAGATTCAGAAGTGGGTACTGGCTTGCCTCCACAGGAGAGGCATGCGTAGCTGGATTTGAGAGGAGATAGGAACCTCTTTAGTCAGCTTTATCACCAGAAAAATCATAGCATCCAACTACTCCTTAGTGTTAAAGCTTATAGTTCATGTGATTAGGCTGCCTTAACCTCCAAGTGAACTTGTCACCAGAACAGAACAAAGACAAAGCAAAGCAATGCAGAAATATAACAGAGCTACTTTTCTTTAAACTGCTGTGCTATTCCCAGGAAGGATTTGAGAAATAGATGTGTATTAATAGCTACGCTGGAAGAACCAAACAAAAGAGAACCTGCCTTTTTAATTATAATGTGTTTTTACCAACCATGGTTTTTTTTTTGGTCACGGGTAGATTTGGCCATGTCTTGCCAGAAGCAGGACAAATGCAGCCTGTTCTGTTTCTGTTTGAAGAAATGGCTTGACATCCTTGGGCATTTGGCATCACTCAGGCTGGAGAAATGGCAGCTAAGTTTATTTTTGATACTGAGTTCACTGAGCCATGAAAAAGTGTCACAAAGGTATTTTAACCTCAGTATCAATGTGATTTTGGAGAAATCAGATAGTCTGTTTTGAAGACAAGTATGTACTGTAAATGTACTGCTAATGCATCTCTTACAACCAGGATAACGCTGCAGGCAATTAAGAGTCACTTATTGTACATGCTAATTGATAACATCCTCTTCACTGTTGACTTAATCCTGTGCTGCTGAAGTTAAGAAGAAAGCCCAGTTGCAATATTAGGGCTTCAATTCACACTGCACCCTTGGTACCCCTCAATGAAGTCTAATTGAAATTTTCAAATGTGTATTCCCCTCACACAGTAAATGCACGTTGTGTTGCTGTACAGTTAACTCAAACATTGTTTTTAAAGGCTCATTTAAACTAATGTAGGGAGAAACAATTATTTTAAATTCCTGACTCATTTCAGCCTGTTTTTTTTTCTATGGAAGCAGTCTTGCATGACCAGTTTGGATGGGATTCAACTTACCTAACTTCAGATATCTACAATGAAGATGTTTATCTCTAGGTGTCCTTAGATATAGATCTGTCTTATAATCAGTTATAATTTTTTGTGAAATCATCCAGCCTAGCAAACAAGACAGATCCTGTTACTATACAAACAAAGGGAAAGGCTACAGCTGAAGTTCGTCCATTTGCAGACCTCAGAAAAGCCATATAGAAGTGATCTGGCAAAAGTCCCTGGTGGGTAGGAACAATTAGTCCCCTAAACAGGGCATCTGATAGCTAAGGTGAGAGTAAGCTTAGCCTTGAAAACTATAGCTTTACAACATAGGTTGTAAAGCACCTGAACTAATCACCTGAGACTCCCTTTTTCATAGAAAAAAAATAAAGATATTCAGGGTGTTGCTTATCTGACCCATTTTAGATGTCTAAATGAAGCTCAGAACTGCACTCCTAATGTGTCCCTGTCCATGGATAATACAAGGTTTTAGGATGACTAGCTTAGGTGTTCATTTGGTACAATGAATTCCTTCTTAGTTTCTTAGAACTACTGCCTACCTTCCCTGTATAAGTACTGGAGAGTGGAAGATGGCTTCAAATTATTAAGAAGAAGAACATCAATCACCTAAATCGCCTATGGCTCAAAATCAAAGGCGATATCAATCAAAATAATTGCCTATGGCTCAATACTAGAGGTGGGTAGATTCAGATTAGACTTTAGGAAGTTCTTCACCATGAGGGTGGTGAGACACTGGAACAGGTTGCCCAGAGAGGTGGTGGAAGCCCCATCCCTTGAAATTTTTAAGGCCAGGCTGGATGGGTCTCTGAGTAACCTGATCTAGTGGGAGGTGTCCCTGGACGTGGCAGGGGAGTTGGAACTAGATGATCTTTAAGATCCCTTTCAACCCTGATGATTCTGATTCTAAATAAGTTGTTGTTGATTAAATGGAAACCTGAGACATTTACCTCAGATAGACTGTCCCACTACTTACCTAAATTTTAAGAACCAGCTTGATCTCTACGTTAGGCAGACTAGGTCTTACCACTAGCTGCATCAATTCTCCTTTCAAAAGAAGTTGTTAATTTTTCTCTCCCTCAGCAAAAGTATAAGTAAAAGACAGTTCAGCTGCTGAGCTCTCAGGTTACCTAGATAGTCTGAAGCCAACACTGTTATTCAAATTCTTACAAAGTATTTGCTAGAGATTATGAAAGTAAAAAACAAGAAGTGAATGCAACAAAACTAGAAGAGAGAGACAAAAACTCATGTAAAAGAACAAGCCTTTATTTTCATTTACTTCCAGAAAAGCCTATTTATGTTTGGAAACAAATAATTGATAAATTCCCAGCAAATGCATAGCAACTAGTAATAGCTTCCAAAAAAAACTCTATCACTATTAATTATTTCTGGCGGCATATATGACTGTAGTTTAGATGCTTTTCTGTATAAAAGCTAAGCCAAGTATTGCAGTACTCCCATAGCAAGTTATACTTACTTTCCCAGTCAGAGGAGTAGATTCATCTCACCCAGCTTCAACCCAGCATTAGCTACCTATGTTTCCTATAATTACAGAAAAGAGATAGGAAAATCCAAACTGATATTCATCCTGGCTATGGGAGGTTGAAGTTTCACAATTGCCTTTTACCAGTCTACAGCTGTTGTAGTCCTGCCTAACTCATGCTCAGCCCCAGACAAGTCTCTAGTGCTGATAATGTTGATCACAAATCAAGTCAAATCAATTTGGTGAGCACTAGGTATCTTTTCTTTTGTAGAAGCAAAAGAAAAGAATGGAGATCCACCTCCATGAACTATTGCTGGATCGTTAGATCCACTACAAGGAAGGCAGCACAGCTGGGGACAGGAGGGAACCTGGGGCCAGTCATTTCAACAGCATCAAATCTCACACAGACTTAGCCTGATTGTGACACTGCCCTCTCAAAGAAGGGGATGAGTTGCCTTCTTCAGAGCCTCTTTTCCTCTGCTGACTGCAAAGGACATTTAGATTTATACATTTAAGCCATAGAAGAGTAAGATTAGTTGAAGAAATTGCATCCAGACTTAATGAAGATACCATGAGAGAGACAGTCAGTGCTCTCAGCATGTTTCACCAGGAAAGTTCTCTTTTCCATGGAGATGGACCAAATGAATGCTCCAAGGAACATTTGTTTACCTGCTAGATTTAGCATTTTTTTCTCTTACATGATGGGAATTTGCAGTGCTTTGCTCAGCAGCATCATCTGGGGAGAGTATGCAGTGATAGTCAGCTCCTCAGGACAACTAGGAATTCCCAGTCAACTGTCTAACCTTATACTCATGGATTGCACGCACACTAAAATATCGCCAGTAAAATCTGCTCATTCACTACATCATTGATTTTTTTTTTTTTTTGTTCTATGATTATCATCTTATCCTGAGAAAAAGGAAATCAAAATTAGAAGACAAAGCAGTTTGATTAGGCTAGAGGAACAAATGTTGAGAGGAGTATATGAGCTTTAGCTAAAACACCTAAATCTCATAGAATCATAGAATCATCAGGGTTGGAATGGACCTGGAAAGATCATCTAGTTCCAACTCCCCTGCCACGTCCAGGGACACCTCCCACTAGATCAGGTTACTCAGAGACCCATCCAGCCTGGCNAGCGTGTTGACCACACCACACAGCTTGGTGTCATCGGCAAACTTGCTGAGGGTGCACTCAATGCCACAGTCCCTGTCACCGACAAAGATGTTAAACAAGACCGGTCCCAGTACTGATCCTTGAGGAACTCCACTTGTCACTGGCCTCCACTTGGACATGGACCCATTGACAGCCACTCTTTGGGTGCGGCCGTCAAGCCAGTTCTTTATCCGCTGAGTTGTCCATCCATCGAACCCATATTTTACCAGTTTGGAGACCAGGATGTCATGCGGAACAGTGTCAAAGGCTTTGCTCAGGTCCAGGTAAATGACATCAGTTGCTCTACCCTTGTCTATTAATGTTGCGACCTTCTCATAGAAGGCCACCAGGTTTGTCAGGCATGATTTGCCCTTGGTGAAGCCATGTTGATTGCACCCAATCACCTTCTCGTTATTCTTCTGCCTCAACAGTGCCTCCAGAGGATCTGCTGCATGATCTTACTGGGCACGGAGGTGAGACTGACTGGCCTATAGTTCCCTGACTCCTTTCTCTTTCCTTTCTCTTAACTAGACTCTGCTTCACATGATCTTACAAGGTGCTCATGTGGATCAAGCCTTGTATATGTGCACACAAAGCTGCTGAAACTTTACCAAGTCAGAATTTTTCAGTATCTGCTGCCAGTCTCACCCAGAACCTGGGTGGGGGAGAAAGGAAAGTAAGGGAGAAAACCTCCATTCATGTTTCATATGAGTTTCCCACAAAAGATGTTTAACTTTATAGGCAAATTTTACTAGTAGTTGCCTAGATACTGGCACTAGATCAAGTAGTAAGGCCTTGGAAAAACAGAGAATAAAATAAAGAAACTGCTTTCAGTCTTCTCCTTGCAGATAAAAGAAAAGCAGACACAGATCTAAAGCAGATGAGAAAAGAGTGAACACTTTCCTGTAAGGAAGCGTATATAGTCCTGTGAAATACCTTCTAGAGATTTAATGATTGTTGGCTTTCTCCCACCATTTCTGAAGGTTGAGACTTTAGTCATCAAACTAACAATTGCCACTAATAATTCACTTGGTCACATTCCAAATAATAGTGAATCGTGGGACAGTTATGGTATTTTATCTATGAGAAGACCAGTTCAGAAAATTCCTAAAGGCACATTTAACAAAACAAAACCAAAACCAAAGAAGAAATATATGCAATGAAAATTTGCTGAAGAAAGGTCTTTTCCACACACAGCTCAATATCACTGTTTGCAATAGAGCATGAACAGGTTTCAAAGAGATATTAAATGAGAAATCTTCCAAAATACATAGCATCTCAGGCCAGTACTTTCAAATTTCACTATGATCAGACTTTTGAAATCAGTGCCAGCCACTCATTTCTGAAACTTTCCCTTTTAGTCTGCATATAGATTCAGAGACTAACATTTGGACTGAGATCAACAAGAGAAACAAAAAACAGACTGCAGATGAAATACTTTTAATTTATGACAAACCAGGATGCAACATAAACCACTTCATATGAAGATTCAAGTAAAATATGATCTGGGTCTACACTGTTTTTACAGTCAGGCCCTTCCTAACCTAGAAAACACAGTTGCGAAATGTATTGAAAAAATAGTGGCAGTCCCTAAGAACTTAAATACTATTCACGTAAGGTCTAATCTTAAGCATTCTCATGTCAATGTGAGACTTGCTTCTCTAAACGGAAGTTGTGATATTGTCTCAGTTAAGCTATTTCTAACCTCTGGAATTTTTCGCTAGCTGCTAGTCAGCTAAGTACCTAAACTTTGAAAAAATGTTAGTGGCTAAAATGAGCTTGAATCAAGACAAGAAACAGTCTTACCAACAGTTCAAGTAGCAAACCTAATGTACTTTATAAATTGATATATAAAGCTTGTACGCTACCTTTGGCTGAAGTAATAATCAACTGAACTCACACAAGTTTGGAGGATTTTGACAGTTAATTTGTAAGTGACAGCTCAGAACAGGCAACTAAGACTTCAGGTCTCTCTGTGCCAAGAAGTAATTAGCTTGAATCTACATGAATTTGCTTGCAGTTAAAGACAAGCTGAGCTGTTTTATATACCCTGTAGAACATCATCCTTTCAACATTGTGCGAATGAGCTTTCTTTGCAGCCTTGTACAAGTCTATTGTAAACTAAGGCCAGATTCTCTCTCTGAGGAATCCGGTGAAATCTAGGGACTGAATTTGGCCTATACTTTTTAATCACCTGCAAAATTAAAAAATGCCATCTCTTCAGGCACAAATTTGTCATCTCCTTTCAAACTGAGCATCTACAATAATCCATAATGACACAGTAAATTATAGCGAATATCACTAAAACCTAGCATTAATTAAGCACATATGTGAATTCTCTTATAGTAGAAGTACAGATGGGTTCAGATCTATGTAGCAAATGAATTAATGCAAGTTCTAACATCCCCAGCAGTCTTTTAACAATTCAGGGGTAGTTTGATAAACTGACAGGTCAATAAACTATCACATTTTACTTCACAGCTGAATCAGTGCTTTAGGAAGTCTGTAATGTTCCTAGCGCATAATAAAAAAAATAAGTAAGTGAATTGATGATCTAAGTTTTACTTCAAACTTTGACCTTTAAGGACAAACACTTTTGTTGCTCGTATTCACACTCACTGAATCTCTGGACTGCATCTAGGTTATTCTTGACAATTAAAACACTGTGAACCCTAAAGGGCCTGAGAAATGAAGGGAGAGTTATTCTGAAGATGCATAAAGAGCACAAGTGACTTGAACAAGGTCTTGCAGTGTTTGAGTTGCAAAGATGGGACTAGAAAATAGTTTTCTTCTAAATCTTCATTCTTTTTTTTTTTTCCCTGGATCTCACTGTTTTAGTGTAATGGCAAACCTGTGGGACAAACTTCTGAGCTCAACTCTCAGCACAGAATGACTATCTTCGTTGAATGTAACACTTTCAAATCAAAGTGAAAAAGCATGTGCAATTTCTATAGCAACATAGTTAGCAACTATAATCTTCAATCAGTGTGAAATGGCAGTTACTTGAAGCCATGCCCGTACAATACAGAACTAATTAGGTCATTGCACTTTCCAATTTCTGACAAAAACATTGAATAAAAGAAGAAAATTTGTTTCCATCAAATATACTGCTGTTAATTTCACTCTGAAGACATTCTTCAGCCTCAGCATCATTCCCTCTGCTCTCCTTGTCCTGCAGCAGTGACAAATTGCCAGTCCTGCTTAACAGCAGCCCCATTTCAGTTTCTCATTTTCTCTAATCTCTCTCAGTGGAATAAAGAGTAGCCCAGCAATATGTCCTGAGAAATTTCATTCATAGATTATAGACTTGAAAAGAGAGATTGTGGTCAATTTTTAAAAATCCCACTTTCTGTAACTCCCTCCAACTTCATAACAGAAGATGGTATCATTGCCTAAAAGCCACAGACTTCAAACCTGTGTGTATAAAACTTGCCTTTGAAAAGCAGATCCAAACATAGGTGCCTAAACTTGGTTACAGGCCTAGCTTTAGGCTGGCTTGCAAGTTTCAAAAGCTTGGTGGAAATGCACAAAGATAAAATACATTTTTACTTTTTTAACAGAAATTTCTTCTCTTCATAGTTGTATAAATTCTTACAGTTTGCAGCATAAAGCACTTTTAAGCACACCCAGGTAAAGCGGGATCTAGGTGATTTCCCATCAAATCTTGCATCTATCTAGGAGATAAAATATCCTTTCTGTCATAATCACAGACTTTTCTTCTCTTTGTCTCATATGTAAGAAATGTTTGGGGGGTTACTGAGGAACATTTGATAATCTATGACCTGCTGATATTCCACAACCAGCAAATAGAGAAAATCTTCACAAAAATATCTCTAAGAAAAAACACAGTTGTTAGTTACTGGTTTATACAGAAGTTACAGAGAGACCAGGATGAAATTTTTGTAGTCTAGATAAACCCAGTGCAATTCTCCAGCAGAGATGAGAGATGAATGCCTTAGGATACAGCCTCTCTTGCTGCACATTCCAATCTCTCTTACTGTTAATGGAATTACATACACTGACTGAAATGCAAAAACACGTCTCTGCTGATGTCTAAACAATGAAATAAGTATTGTATTTATTACAGAAAAAGAATTTGTACTGACACAGCATAGCACTGACATTCCTGAGGTGGTTCTTATGACAGTGTCTTGTATTACCTTGATGGACAATCAGTGTTGTCAGGACCTTGAAGGAGTCAATAACAGTGCTGATTAGGGAGCAAATTTTGCCTAAGGCACTGTGTATTTGAGATGTCATATTACACCTTCTCTGGCCTTCCAGCATGTGGGTCAACCCCTAAGTCCTGCGTTGTGTCTCTTAGCCCCATAGAATCATAGAATCACAGAATGGGCTGGGTTGAGAGGGATCTTCACAGATCATCTAGTCCAGCCCTCTGCCATGAGAAGGGACATCTGTCGCTAGGTCAGGTTGCTTGAAGTCCTGTCCAACCCGATCTTGAGCTTTTCCAATGATGGGGCATCCAGAACTTCACTAAGCAACCTATTCCAGTGTCTCAAAAGTCTTATTATTAAGGATTTATTCTTTATGTCCAATCTGAATCCACCCTCTTTCAGTTTAAAACCGTTGCCCCTTGTCCTGTCATTAAGGGCCTTCTTAGTGGCAATTTGTCTTAACCTTTTTTATAGGCCCCTTTTATAAGTTGAAAGGCCTCATTAAAGTCTCCCTGGAGACTTCTCTTCTCCAGGCTAAACCACCCCAAATCTCTCAGACTTTCCTCATAGGGGAGATGCTCCATCATTCTGATCATTTTTGTGGCCTTCCTCTGGACCTGCTCTGAAAGGTCCATGTCTTTCTTGTACTGGGGACCCTCACCCGGAGCTCTACATCCAGCTCTGGCGTCCCCAGAACAGGAAGGAGCAAGTCTAGAGTAGAGCCACAAAGACGTTCTGAGGACTGGAGCAGCTCTCTTGTGAGGACAGGCTGAGAGAGTTGGGGTTATTCAGCCTGGAGAAGAGAAGGCTCCAGGGAGACCTTATTGTAGCCTTTCAATGCTTAAAGGGGGTCTACAAGAAAGCTGCAGATCAACTTTTTTTACAAGGGCATGTAGTGATAGGACAAAGGGCAACAGTTTTAAACTGAA
>VYZX01009644.1:16161-28007 GCA_013401335.1 Brachypteracias leptosomus | reverse complement strand
AAATATTTACAGTGTTTATGTCAGCCTTGTTGTTTTTTTTTTTCCTTCTGTAACTGGTTATTAAGAGCAGATCTACAAAAGCATTTTGAGAGGTCTTTTTAAGATGCTACTTTTGCCATTGTTGAGCTAATCTGGTGGCAGTAAAGACCATTCTCCAGGGAAACATCCTGTGCTGAAACCTGCGTCTGATGGGTTTTTTCTGGAAAGGTTCAGCAAAGATGGTACAAGTTCTTTCTCCAAACCCATCAGGCAACGGACAGAAAGAGGTTCCTCTGCAGGGCAGCTCATCCTACCTATCTGGCACTTACCTGAGAACAAGAAAAATCACCTGCTAGAGTTGCCTCTTTTTCTTTACAGACCCAGTGGGCTCCCAGGTGACTAATTTTAATTAGATGACTCATGTTTGGGAGCTGATAAGAGGCAACAAGAATCCCTTCTAGACTCCTTCAGTTCAGCTTCCCACCTGAAGGGAAGGTGCAAAAAAATCAGTCTTAAGAATTTGTGTCTATATGTTAGAAACATATATCCTCACTGCATCTGATGTTATCAAGAGGTTTAAAAGGTTGCATTAATTCAGTCAAGAAACACTAAGTGACAACCAATAGACAAAACATCACTGGCAATGTCTCAACTTACCATGTCTTTAACAGAGCTACAGTGGGTTTCCTTCTGAAATAGTCTGTAAAAAACTATTCAGAGTAGGCCATTATAAACATTCGTTCTGGAATGCAGAATGGAGGAGTCATTTGCTCTAAAATACCAGAAATGAACTTCAAAGAAAGGATCACGTAGTTTGTTTTCTGTATAGCTAACGTTCAAACGTCAAAGTATACTTTTCATGTGTCAGTTATTTATTTCCTCCTTTTTTAAAGGAGGAAATGTAGAAAAATCAAACCAAACCAAACAAACAAAAAACCCTAAAGTTCAAATGTTCTCTGCATTTTCAAGGCAGGATAGACAGTGCTGAATCAATAAAGAAAAACTACAATACAACACCCTGATGTATCTCTGTTGTCTTCCACTGGAGGGACACTTTGGATGTCAGTTCTGTCCAATAATAAAGATATTCTTTCCACCTTTTCAAAATAATGATGCTGAGAATCATTATTCTATCATGCTGTCTTTGGATTTTTAAAATAATTTTTTTAAGCAGCAATTTCTAGAATGGAGAAAGGCATGATTTGCGTTTTAAGAAAAGGTAATTTTCCCAACTCTATGCACACAATGATCTCTTTATTAGGGAAAAGAAAATAAGTTAACTCTGGTAAATCAGTAAAACTTGACTCTTTGCCCACTGTTAATATGAAAATCCTCTGGGAACACCATATAAACACAAATTAAAGAAATTTGTCTAATCCAGAAGATAGAAAAGGCTGTTGACACAGGTAATGTAAAACAATAACTAAATAAGATAATAAAAGTGAAGTTAAGCTTCCAGACTGGGGGGTGGGACAGGACAGGAAACCCAAATGTCATTTTGTAAACCTGATAAATTAATGCTCTTACCAAGTCTTCAGCAGTCAGTATTTATAAAAGTATGACATCATTTTCAGCTGCCAAAGTACAGAAAACCTCTATTAAGAGAAGACTTGGTTTTCCCTCTCCTATTACTTAAGTCCTGTGGCTTTGAATGTAAAATTGATGAAGGCAGAGGCAGCAATTAATTTCCTTAGAAAAATAATTCAAACTGTTCTAATAATTCAAACTGTTTTTTCAGCATAGTAGCACTAAATATTCAAACTTTATTGTTGACCTAGATTTAATGACAGTATTCATGCTTTTGTTGTTTACTCTGCTTGTTTTAACAGGTTTAGAACATATTTAGTGATTTGGGTTTGGTTTTTTTTTTAGTTTGAGCACTGCAAGCTTTGCATCACCTATAAAAATTATTTTTTTTCTTCATTGTTAGAAAATGAAACAATCACAATTTGTTTCTTTCTCCTACCATTACCGCAGTTCTACATTTGATAAATATCAGCTCAAATCTGCAAATACTTACTCAGCATTAATATCTGCAAGTAATCTCAATGGAATTGACAAGTAGGATTTACAGGATACTCAGTGGCACCACAGCAATCTTCCTATTGACTTAAAAGAATTTCAGGTCAGTCATCATAAGAAAAACTGGGGACAAGAAGGATTTCTTCAACCATTTCTGAATCATTTGTGCATTTCTTACAAATTCTATGTCAAATACAGGGGTTTTTTCGGAAGGGAAAAGCACACCTGTAAATGAAGCTTTCTTTGAAAGGTAGCCTGGGGCCACTAAGTACTCATTTGAAACCCTCTTTTTCAGCATGGCATTGCATTGTACGTGGTCTATTAGTATTTGGAATACAGTTCTAAAAGCTGTTGCTGCTATAATTGAGGCTAGCATGACTGTCCATTTCCTACTTCTGTGCACCCACCTGCCTTTGTGACTTAGTGGTGATCATATAACAGCCCTGGTTCAGCTACAGCAAATTCTTACAAAGTAATGGCATGTAAAGAATCAACTTGAGGGGTTTTTTCCTTTTTGTAGGGAGAAAAAGGATAGTGAGCATCATGCAGCTGCCTTCTTTTCCTCATGTCACTTTTCCTTACTAAGGATCCAGCACACACAGCTCCAGAGCTACCAGCCTGCTTGCATTGACAGTGCTCAGCATATTCACTCAGGAAACAACCCCAGACTGAGACAGAAGCTTCACTGAACACCCTTGGGCTGTCTCTTGGCTGCTGGAAGAAAGCCACAACCACCCTGTGTTGTCTCAGGCCAAGACACTTATTCTGGAGAGGAAACTCATCTTTTTCTTTGACACTTCCAATTGTCTGCTGATCCTTGATAAGTTGCTATTGATTCAACCTGCTGTCAGCCCAACATCCAGCTTCTCGGTCCTAGGCAAGCAGAAAACAGAAGTGAGGCAAAGGCTATCTACACACTCGGTGTAAGTTATAACCTGAAAACAGTCAGTTGTGCATGTAGGCTACAAGGTATAATGGGAACAGCTACAGCACTGCCTACAATTGATAGGCTGTTGCCAATACTATTCCCATCTGCTGGATTCTTTCTGCAGCATTTGGCAGTCTCAAGTGTGAGCTAGAGTGGTGCCAGCTAAAAGTAGGGCTCAAGAAGTTCACTAAAACAGTTTCAATCTGTTCTGAAGAATAGCAAAAGGAGATTCCACCTCTCTTTGTAATGTCTCCCAATGTTTACTTTTACTCTTTTCATATTCAACATTTACTTACAACTACTGCCTAAGCAATCAAGTTGATTGAAAAGCAAAGGAGAACGTACTGAAAGGTCTGCAGAGAGGGAGATTCACATCCATAGAGGTAAATTCAAGTCCCTACCCTGTTTTCTTTACTGATACTAAGCTCTCTCATGGTAGGATTCCTTAGCAATCAAGTAGTTTTGTGAGGTTGGAGATTGCATCCTATATTCTGCCAAATCATTTTTCCTGTCCTATAAATGCCTTTATCACTTCCATATGGGCAAAAGCAATGAAATAACCTAGATTTCAACCAGTACAGAATATTCAGCATGAATCTTCAGCAAAACAGCCTCTTAGAAGCATATAAAACTGTTTTTCTGCTTTCTGCATTGGCTTTCCAGAAAATACCAAAGGAGGCTCAAAGTCTTGCACTTCCTCTTTAAGGTTTCCCCTCTTTAAGCCTGCTGTATGCTGACTACATAGTTGACAATTTTGTTCTGCTGGCATAATGTGCTTTTCTATTATAAGTGTATAGCTTTCCTGTTTCAGACAAGCAGTTTTCTCAAGGGACTGGATGATGTGGGACTATAGACTGAACTCATGTGGAAACTAAGGACTGCCGAAAATCTCAGCATCTTCTGCTTCCTTCATGTGTCTTTCTTTACTGCAAATAGAGTTTGACTTACACAGCAGAAGAAAATATCCCACCCGATATAAACATACTGTTGCACATGTTACTCTTTTCCTAGAGAGAAAATGCCAGAAAAAATAATCTCAGTATGGCAGATGTTAAGTATGCTGCTTAATACACTCCTGAAAGAAATGCTGTACCTTTTTGGTAGTAAGGCTGGTAAAAGGCATAGGAGAGGAGAGGAGAGNAGGAGAGGAGAGGAGAGGAGAGGAGAGGAGATCAGACCATCCTCTAGCCAAGGAACTTGGTAGCTAAGGTAGTTCAGGATGTCACTTCAAACACCTTGTTTTAATGTCATGGCAGACATTGATCTTTACCACCTTGGTGTTTAGTGTAAAAATGAGAGCATTCTGCACTCACCAGAAGAATCATAATTCTGTACTGTCTTACAGTCATGAATGCAAAGTAAGTACAGATGTCATGGTGACGCTCATTTTTTAACAGCCTTGGAAGTCTCTTTGCTAAAGTGGAACTGATTGCACAAAGGTAAAGGCAATGAAGATGCAGAACTCAGTAGTGCTGGGAAATAGGGTTTTGTCATCTTGCTTATGTAAAGTCATTGCAAGTTTGCATTTGCCTACCAGTTCAGGTAGGTTTCATGACTCAGTTGTTTTACTAGAATAGTGAAAAGAATGTGAACTGATTGTTTAACCATTTGCAAGTGTAAATAAAATTCCCTTTAAAGGAATATAATCAAACAGTCGTATCACAATGCTTTGAAACCTAAATGGAAAATTATTAATCTAGTGCTAGTTTCGATCTCTGTCTCTGTAACCCTTGTGAAAACTACATGAAAACATTCATTATTGGGGATTCAAATTCTAAAGGATGGGAAATCTGTGACAGCTTAGGAATCTCCAATTTTCTATTTCCTTGCATTTCAGTTTAAAACAGTAGTGATTTTTATTCACTGAATAAAAAAAAACATTTGAAACCTTGTACTACTTTGGCCTTTTCTTTAAATTCTTTACAAAATTAGAAGGTATGTCTTTCATATAACTCTAATTTTACCAGAAATGGTTAAAAAAAAAGTACTAAATGTTGAAGTTATACATTGTTAAAAAAACAATATGTTTTAAATTCAGTCAGTTGCTTTTATTTATCTCATTAGCTGGTCATGACTTACCTGGAATAGGGAAGGTCAACATGTTTTTTGACCCAGAGTTTGCTGTAGCACAGTTTGACAGGCTGTGTTACATTATCAGCATTAATAGCAGGCTTCTTAATGTAGAAATAATGCACATCATTATATGGTGAGTTAAAATATAGTTCCTTTACAAATGTATAAGAAACAGACATGTAGTTGCTGCAGTACGCATCAGAAGACTCCAGACAGAGAGTGGGATATGGGACTCTTCCAAGTCTGATGAAGTTCCAGTTGGGTGTCAATGTATCCCAGGGACAGGATGCGATCCAGAGACCTGGACAGGCTGGAGAAGTTGGCCCAGGTGAGTTTCATGAGATTCTACAAAGCCAAGTGCAGGGACCTGCACCTCGGCAGAGGAAACCAGCATTATCAATATAGGCTGGGAGAAGACACACTGGAGAGCAGCCCTGTGGAAAAAGACTTGGGGTTACTGGTGGACAAAAAGCTGGACATGAGCCACCAATGCTCAATTGCAGCCCAGAAGGCCAATCACATCCTGGGCTGCATCAAAGGAGGTGTGACCAGTATATTGAGAGAGGTGATTCTGCCCCTCTACTCTGCCCTGGTGAGACCTCACCTGGAGTATTGTGTCCAGCTCTGGAGCCCCCAACACAAAAGGGGCATGGACCTGTTGGAACATGTCCAGAGAAGAGCCACAAACATCATCAGAGGGCTGGAACACCTCTCCTATGAAGACAGCCTGAGAGAGTTGGAGTTGTTCAGCCTGGAGAAGAAAAGGCTCCGGGGTGACCTTATAGTGACCTTTCAATACCTGAATGGGGCCTATAGGAAGGTAGGAGTGGATCTGCAATGGTTTTTAGCTATAAAAGGGTAGATTTAAGTTAAACATTAGGAAAAAGTTCTTTAATATGAGGGTGGCTGAACACTGGAAAAGGTTGCCCAGAGAGGTGCTGGAAGCCCCATCTCTGGAAACATTCAAGGTCAGGCTTGATGGGGCTCTGAGCAATCTGATGTAGACTTCTCCCTGCTTATTGTAGAGGGGGTTAGACTAGGTGACCTTTGGAGGTTCCTTCCAACCTAATACATTCTATGATTCTATCTCCACACTTCACTTTGTTTTCAATAGGAAGGCATTTTAGCAGCCAATGAATGAAAGAGTTGTGTACCTTGATAGACTTCCCAGTCTGACAACTGGGGCAATAGGATGCCAAGGAACACTATGCAGTACAGCAATCTACATCTCACATAGCCATAATGACTGAGGAGCATTATGAAAAGCTCAGTTCATCTTTAATGGTCATTTTCATTAACAGTCACTGACATTTTTAAGCAATATAAGAAAAGTCAGGAGCTTTGACTTTTGAGAGCCCAGCCCTACTCTCTTCCACAGCCAAACTGCCTATGCATGCTGTAGCACACCATGTTGCTTAACTTCCAAGCACTATGCATGCATTAGGATAGATAAATTTTAGCCAGCTAATGTTAAATTTGTCATTAGAGAAAATTAGTAACATAGTTTTGAGATATGAAAGCTCTTCTAAGCAAGCAATTTTGGAGAGTGATTTTGCCTCTTACCAAAGTGTGTTGAAATGCTAATCAACATACCACAATTAAAGACTGGCATTGCTGATAGGATTTGGAGAGCTATAAAAAGCAGAGTTAAACTCTTCCTTATTTATGGGGTTATTTAATCCCTTGACAGTCTGATATGTGCTAAAATGCATGAGTTTATTAAAAAGAACTGCAATTACATATATGCTGTGCAACCCAGCAGAATTTGGCTACTTTATATCTCATGTCTTATGTTAAAGGAATATCAGAGGAATTATTTTAAGGAAAATACCAGTCATATTCCATTCTCAGGTACACAGGTTCCCCACTGAGTGCAGGGCTTACTGGACATCATCTTTCAGAGTTCAGACATTCACACTATGAAATGTTTCCAAACCCAACCTTAGCCCCAGCTGAATGTTCCTTTTTTTATCATTTCCTTTTTATTTATGATTCACCACATTTATTAAGATAAAAGCTTGCACTGCAGAAACAGTCTAAAGTATACCCCCTACATACAAACTGATCTCCAGATTACTAGCAAAATTGCTGCCTTTGTATACTTATGGGCTGACGTGATAACTGAAAATAACTTCCATTAGGACTATAAAAACTCCAGCTGATACCAAATGAATTTCATTTGATACCAGCAGAGAAAAATATTGGCTACTGAAATATTCTTTGTTCATGGTTATTTACAGTTAGCTAGAATCCATGTACTGTTTAGGAATCAGAAGTCTCCAGATGTTTTTCTTTACATCAGGTTTTTAGACACAAGCTTTTCCCTCTATGACTACCCAACATTTATATATTTATATGAAATTCTCTCTCTTAGTTGATATGGCCTCCATGTCTTTGATTTATTCCAAGAAACCTTTCTTGTAAAGAGGCCATAAGAGTTTGACTACATCTAGATTGATTTTATTTTACTCCCTCAGAATTTTCTGAAAAGATTGCTGTTTAGATTCATAGAAGGCAGAGGTAGCCAGTGTTACTGGCTATGGTGATTTTAATTTTTTTTTGTATCTTGCCAAACTGTATTATACATGCAGAACCCAGAGCACTTTCATATCAAGACAAAATATGCCATGCAAATATTTAATGTCACTGCATCCCTAAGTGAACAATCATGTACATCATCTGCTGAAGGGCATGTCACAGAGATTATGTTAGAGCATTTCAACTGATCAGCAAAAGAGAGTATCTTGATGGGTAGTCTGAATGCTCTGGTGTTGTTGGGTAGTTTCAGCTGCTTTCTTCCGAAGTACAGGGTAACTTTTTCATTGTCATGAAAATATCACTGTCACAGAATCACAGAATTACAGAATGTTAGGGGTTGGAAGGGACCTCTGGAGATCATCAAGTCCACCCCCCCTGCCAGAGCAGGACCATACAATTTAGGGCAGGTCACACAGGAATGCGTCCAGATGGGTCCTGAAAGTCTCCAGAGAAGGAGATTCCACAAACTCTCTGTTGAGAGCCTATTCCAGTGCTCTGTAACCTTCACAGAAAAGAAGTTCTTCCTCATGTTGAGATGGATGTTCCTCTGCTCTAGCTTGCACCCGTTGCCCCTTGTCCTATTGCAGGGCACAAGTGAAAAGAGGTTGTCCCTTTCTTCTTGATATCCATCTCTCATATATTTATACACATTTGGATCCCCCCTCAGTCTTCTCCTCTCCAGACTAAAAAGCCCCAGGTCTCTCAGCCTTTCATCATAAGGCAGGTGTTCCAGATCCTTAATCATCCCTGTAGCCCTCTGTTGGACTCTCTCAAGTAGATCTCTGTCCCTCTCGAACTGGGGAGCCCAGAACTGGATACAATACTCCAGGTGACGTCTCACTAGGGCAGAGTAGAGGGGGAGGAGAACCTCTCTTGATCTGCTGGACACACTCTTCTTAATGGACCCCAGGATATCATTGGCTTTCTTGGCCACAAGGGCACATTGCTGTCCCATGGATAACTTGTTGTCCACCAGGACTGTGAAACAAAGATTCTTAGATCCAGATGCAGATTACTTTCAGTTTGTCTTTGCTGTGCAATTATGAACTTAAAGTCTACAAAAAAACCCCTATCAAACCAAACCAACACAAAAACGAAACCCAAACCTTAAAACATAATCCAAAACCTGACTTAAAATTTGTTGGCTAGCTATTTCTTTATGCAAGATTAAAGTCATAGAAGGAGAGGTCAGTGAATTGCTTAAATGTAAGGTTCTTGTTTGCTGAATGGATACTCTAAAAATAGTTCTTTTTCAGTTTTTCACTTAGTGCTTCTTAGTTGCATTCTGAAATTTAAGTATAAAGACCCTTTAGAAATGATTCATTTTGTCTGTCTTATGTTTCTGTATTTTCTACGTGTTTACCTATTGAATACTTTAAAGATGCAACAGGACAGGGTGCTGACCCGTCTTATCTAGACCATGCTTTTCCCAAGAAAGGTTGGACCAGATGATCCTTGAGGTTTCTTCCAACTTGGTATTGTATGATTCTATGATTTTCCAAGTTTTTTACTTTTTAATTATATTTCGTCTATCTATAACTTGTAAAAAATAGGCATCAAATGTAACCAAATTATTTAAGTCTTCCTTCTAGTCAGAGAGGAAATAAAGAAACTTTCACAAAGAAACTTATCCCATGTGAAAGTAGGTATCTAAGACATGGGGGATGCGGAGTTCTCTGGAAAGTCTTTGCTGGCTACAGAACGAGTCTAAAAGATTGACTTTTAGAAGACATCTGACTTTTCTATGGTTCCTGGTGGATGAGATAAATTCCACATGTGACATGGTTTGTTTCATGCTATTTACCATCAGCCCCCAGTAATATTTAAAATTAAATCCTTTAAGCTTAGTTGCCCAAATGTAAACATGTGTCATGGATTGGTATTTATGGAAGTCTCTGCTAGTTCCTTATGAGTTAGCTTTCGTGTTTGCAGATTCAGTAGATCCTAAATCATGGCTTTTTTTATTTCTTCTTGTCTTTTTTATAGTTTTCTTGAAAAGAATGCTAGACATAAAACATATTTAGGTCACACTTAATCTCAGCTACATGAAGCCCTATTTCCAGAGTGTTCTCAACTGTTACTTCCCCTGAAACCAGCAAAGTTTGAATGTACTCTAATTTTCTGAAAATCAAGCCAACAAATATGTCTAGAGACTTCTATCCACATTTTGTTTTACTTTCATACTCACTTTTAGGTATCTAGGTCTGAATAAGCTTAGTCCTGCTTTCTGGAGGCTGCTGAGGACATAGCAGAAATTTTGTAGTATGGCTGTGATCGTTACAGGTGCTTTCCTACTGTAGAGAGCAAGGGTATGACTACTGTGGCATGGAATACAGACATCTTCAGCCAAGCTCTGGGCAAACTGTTACATCCATATGACAACCCATAACCAGTATCACTTAGGTCCCAAGAAGGATGCACAGCCAGGCTCAGCTTGCACCATGCCTCTTGGTTTTTGCAGTGCTGGGGTATGGAGCTAGGTAATCTGAAGTCAGCTGAAGCATTTGTTCACAACACCACAGTGGGCTGTGCAAATATGTTCTTAGATGCTCAAATGCATTTCTGGTTCTAAGCCAATTTCTGCTATTTCTAACTTAAATGGATGGGTTCTACTAGGTACTACTCAGCACAAGTAAGAGCAGTAGGATTATGTTCCCTGGTAGGCTTCTGTAGGCTACTTAACAAGTATGGAAGGGGAAATCTTGATCATTTGAAAAGGTCACTTTGCTGGAAAAATATACTGAAACCTCAGCTAATTTCATATATGCATGTCCAGCACTCCTTACTATTTTAGGAAAAATGTTTCAGATAAAATTGTAGACTCATACAGCTATAATTGAAGTTTTTAACTCAGCATTTACAAATGTTACCTTGAGTGCATTAAATGGTAGACAACTTCCCATTGTATTTGTTTGAACTCTTTCTGAAGGAATTTTCAAAACTTTTTCATCTGTATCCTTCATTGGGAGACTTTTTCAAAAAGAGCTTTTCCAGTGGCTCTTACTATAAAATCTTCATAGCTGTTTAAATATTTGTGGTTTGGCTTTGTTTTGGGGTTAAAGGATAATCTCTCTAGTATAAACTTCTTGACCACCCAGAAGTAACAGATGGATTGTTTATATCAAGCTCAGAAAATAAACAAATTCTACCCTTTCTTTACTTTTAGGAATATTACTAGGATATTTATTTCTCCAGTCTCCAGGCTTCCTACTTAGATACCAGAGAAAATACTTGCTTTGGGCCTTTCTTCTGAAATATCTTCTGCATGCAGTTTTAATCTTCAAAAGGAGTTGGACTTTTTTGCTGTTTCCTGAACAACAATAAAAAAAGACTAAAACAGTGGAACAAATGAAAGTAGGCAGCTTGAATATTTGCAGTTTTTTAGGTTTGGTTCAGCTGGTATGATTTAAGAAATGAGATTTTTGTTTTGGTCAGTAAGCAGCTCTGCAGAGTCTGCTGCCTTGTAGAGCTCTACCTACTAGAGATTGTCTGTAATGTATTTCTAATAATAACAACTTAAGACCTTTCAACCTGTATCGCTGTCATGAATTTTGCTTCCACAGTGTTCAGGGAACTGGAGCCAGCATGTTTTTCCTCTTAGAGACTTGTTATAGAAATCTGTGATCACAAGAAGAGAATTAATAGACCATCAATGTAGCTAGCACTGCTGAAATGAAGAACTGGCTTTGAGAAAAATGTTTTGAAGTCCAAAATGCAGAACAGGGCAGAGCTGGACTAGCCTTGAAGTTATAGTGAAGAAGATTAAATTTGTTTATCTACTTTAGCGTTTAGAAGGGGCCATGTAAAGAAGAGACAAGGCATAAGTCATAATGAAGGATATATAATCTTTGGTTTACAGACAAACATAAATGTGGGATTGTAGTGGGTCTGTCTGAGCTGATTTTCCCCATACAGCCCTCATGCAGCAGTACTAGGACCCAGAGAGTGTTGATAACACACACCCTTGTTATGACTATCAGTGCCCACACGGCACCAAAGATACGGGGGGGGACACAAGATCTGGGAGGGGATACAACCCGGACAGCCGACCCGAGCTGACCAATAGGATATTCCATACCATATGACGTCAGCTCAACTATAAAGGGAGGAGGACAGGGGGGATTCGGGGGAAGATGTTTGTCCTCCAAGCAACCGGTACACGTTCTGGAGCCCTGCTTCCTGGGACAGGCCCGACACCGCCTGCGGATAGGAAGTAGAGAGTAACAGCTTTGCTTGCTATTGCTTCGCGTGTGCGGGACCTTGCTTTCTCTGCTGTTTATTAAAACTGCTTCTTATCATAACCCAC
>VYZX01009644.1:0-14831 GCA_013401335.1 Brachypteracias leptosomus | reverse complement strand
AAGGGAGGAGGACAGGGGGGATTCGGGGGAAGATGTTTGTCCTCCGAGCAACCGGTACACGTTCTGGAGCCCTGCTTCCTGGGACAGGCCCGACACCGCCTGCGGATAGGAAGTAGAGAGTAACAGCTTTGCTTGCTATTGCTTCGCGTGTGCGCGACCTTGCTTTCTCTGCTGTTTATTAAAACTGCTTCTTATCATAACCCACGGGTTCTTCTTTTCCATCTTACTCTCTTCCCGCTTGCCTTGCTGACGAAGGTTTGGGTTGTGGGGGGAGGGGAGTGATAGAGGGACTAGGGGTGGGCACCAGGCACCAAGCCAGGGTAAACCCACCACAGGGATGATTTTCATGATCACAAAGGTGGAATGGTATTCATCCCTGACACATATTTTCTCTAGAGTCTGTTAATGCTTGTGTTGGCAAATCCTCTGTATGCAACTGCTCAATGACCTTCAAAGTATCTGGTACCAAGGTCCATTCAGCTGACAACTGGCCAATTTTCTAAGGTAATGACAATGGAGTAGGGATGCATATTTCTGTAAGGCAGCTTAAGCTATACTTACTGTCAAATAAGTGTTTTGTTTCTATGGAAAAAATAGAATATGAGTCCTTTAAGCTCAGATCAGATTGACAGATTGGAAACATAATGCTGAAAGATTGCTTATCCTGCAGCTAAGCCTGTATTTTTAAAATGAGGTTATACACCAAAAGTGACTGAATAAATGGCCCAATTTTTATTTTATTATTTATTTGTATTTATGAGTGTATAAAAAGTAAGCAAACTGTGTTTTGACATTTTTAAACCCCCACAAATCAAACTACAAAGGGAAAACCAGCAGCAAATACCATTATGTACTGTAGAGTGGTAAGGAGGCAATCCTCATAAAAGATTACAGATGATCTTGTTTTCTGGCTTTTCCAGCCTGAATCACTCTTGAAACTTTGAAAGGGAAAAATCATTAGTTCTATGGCACACCAAGAGAGTAAGACTAGTTTCTTATGGACCTAGAGTACATTCACAGTTGCTTCCCTTTCCTGCCTTTGCTAGATTCTTTGCTAAGAGCAGCTGTAGCATTGATTCTCACATTTCTCTGCCAACAGAGAAACAGCTAATGCTGATTTTCCTCATTATTATTATTATTACTACTACTATTATTATTATTATTATTAAAATTCCATTCAGATCTTGCCAGACAAGCCAGCCTCTTTCTAACTTGTACAGCCACAGCAAGACAAACATTACCAAGCATGGCAGGTGATGCTGGAAATTAATTAATCATTCTGTGGAAGATGGACATGCCCCAGGGGACATGAGCTCCTGCTCACATGCTTCCTTTGGTTCTGCAGTGCTAACAGTGTAATGCACTCCTGGTTAGCATGAAAAGGAAATAGGTATGAACAGCCTGGAAAAGCCTCATTTCATACCACCACCACACTCTCCAGAGAATTATCTCTTCTACCACAAAACCTAATCAACACTTGAAAATAACTACACAGGTCTCTGAGAGAGAATTCAAATTGATCAGAATTTTATAGATTATCAACATGAGTTACGGGCATTTCTCATTTACTGGGAAAACAGAGATCTCAACCTTCTACAGAGTAAGATCTCCTTTCTAAGTCGTTCCTCAATCCGGATTTCTCTGCACAGAGTACCACTGTGATGACCAGGAGAGATGTCATTCATAGAAATAAGCATTTGGCATGCAAAAACTATTTGTTTATGAATGCCTAAGTGTGATTTTCATACTGCGTGTTACAGATGCCCAAATTAATCATCCTGGCAATGTGCAATGGTTTCTAAACTCAAGAAGTCAAAGAGTGGTTCAGACAGGAAAGCATCCAGGGCTACCAAGTTTGGTTCCTCAGGTGGCCAATGAAGACAAATAGTTTTGATGCCTGTTGGACATTCAAAGTTGTTGAGTCATGTAAATTCATAGTTTCTCTCTGCTGCCCATATAAGCAGAAGCTAGGGTCCCCCAGTCATTGGTGATGTGTATCTCTTCTCCACCTCTTGAACTTTTCATAACAGTAATGACACCAGTGGTGAAGATCATTATTTAATTTTGTCTGCTTACTGATTAGATATCTAGACTGGGATAACCATTTAATCAGTGGAGGGGACAGGCCTCCCTTCAAAGGCTAGGCCTTCTCACTTATCTCAGGCTTTTTGAGTATATATCTTACCTGAGATTAATACAATTCTGGAAGTGTCCAACTGCTGAAACTATGCAGAAAGACAACCAGTTTAGACCACACCTTATCCTTGGACAGATAAGGTGAATTTAGCATGACCCCAGCCCTGTTAAATTAGCAACAATCTAGCAAGTCTATTTACTCAGGCAGTTGGTAGATATATTCGTTCTCATGCCAGGATTAAATTGCTATAATATCAATTTACTGGAACAGGTTTCTCTAGTATTTTCTTCTTGAGACCTCTTGTTTTAAGCTATTCAATTATTGATTGGTGGATGTTCACAAGGGGCCACTGAAGTCAATGAAAAGTCAAATCAGCAGGCTTGCATCAAGTCTTGCACAGCTGTGCCTTACACTGTCCACATACAGTAAAACTTCAGTCATACATATAGTCTCAGTGTTACCATATCCTAATTCCAGTGCTAATGAATGCAGAATATATTATTTAGCTGATCAAAAAGATGCTTATGTCTATTCTTCCTTCTGGGAGCCTCCCATTTATAGTGAGTTCTATAAAATTGCAAGATCTGTAATACACAGATTGCTTTAAGCTCATGCTCTTTGCAGGGGAAGAAAGAGAGAAATAACACTAAAAAATATCCACATAATAAGTAATACCAGAGGTCTATAGGATATGTGTGTTTGTGTACTATATTTGGGCATGAAAACTCCAGAACTAATTACTGGACTTCAAAAATAGTTTAAAAATAAATGTACTATATATTTGGTTTCATTTTCCTGCTTGAGAAAATATCCTTTATGTTTGCATATGCCATGAAATCTTGACTTACTCAGGGTTCAACAGCATTTCCTGGGGATGGTAGTCCCATGGAGATTAGCTAACCCCATTGCATTTGCTGGAGCTTGTAGGGAAAGCGATTTTTCTTAAATTTTGATTACTGTTGTTTTAGATTTCATATGATGTAAATATCCATTTTGCCTCCCTGTCTTGCTGCATTCACTTTTCTGGTTGTCAAGAATTCTCTTTTGAGGAAATCTCTTCATCTCTTCTCTTTTTCACATCTACCATTTTCTGTCTTCAGCCCTCTGAAGTATAGCAAGACTCTGCCATCTTCCATATCCTACCTGCTCATCTCATTCCCTTCCTCCATTGTTGCCCTTTCCAAGCCACCAACTCTACTCTCACTTTGCTCAGAGCACAGTGTCCTCCTGAAACAGGAAGGCAGTCCTGTAATATGACTGCAAAATCTAAAAATAAATGTCTAGTTTAAATTAAAGCCAGCTCACCACCTCTCTCCATCATTTTCTCTAAATGCAGGCTATTTTCCCCTGAACACAAAAACCCTGGATCCTTTACAGAACAATATGGTCTCTGCATATTACTTGAGAAGTACCTGACTTCAGTCCCACAGCAGTTGCTGCACTCAGGCAGGCAACATAACACCTGTGCTCCTTGTTGACACAATAGAGAAAAAGAACATGATTTTCCACAGTCTGCTTACTTTTGGTGCCTGACTTCAGTATGTCTCAGAAGTAGCTGAGGCTCCTACTGCTCAGCGAGAGGGGATGTTCTTTCTACCCAACATAGCTGTCAAAACACATGGAAAGCACCTCTCACACATTTTCCATCTAAGGAAATAAAGCACTTGAAATCCATTTCTGGTAAATATTTAATGTTTTGATTGAGAGTACAGGAAAACAACAGGAATCTTGAGCTTCTCTATCAGGTTACATCTGTGTCTACTTGTGTCCCTCCTGAGAAGAAGTACCTACCAGTGCTGCCCTGGGATGATCTGAGCAATGGTTGGCCATTTTACAGCCAGGGATGCAGAAGACACAGAGCTAGACAAGGAACCAGAACAATGTCAGCATTGAGCTGTCTCCTTGGCAGCCTTCTCTGCCTGCTTCAGTGATTGCTGGAAAGGGACATGCCCTCAGCTGAGCTTACATTGAGCCTTTTGATCATTCTTTCTTAGCTTCTCCCACTCTGGATGAGTAGTAGAGCTGCTAGAACCCTGTACATGAGATGTTCTAATACAGATCCAGCTAGACCTGAATGTATCCAACCTTCTGTCATTCTTCAGGAATTTAAGCAAGTACCTGCCCAAAAGCTAGAAGCTATATAGCTTTAGGAAAAAAGTAGGTACCCATCTCCAAGAAAACAGTCATTTCAGGGTAACTGTTTACAGGCAATTAATAATAAACACCAGAGGGGCTTTCAAATTAAATAGGAAGGTATCTAGAGAGCTGAGGTACATAAAAAAGTGTCAAACAATCCTGAAAAGTGAGGGGACCAGGTTGCTGTCTCACTCTAGGATAGATTTTAATCACTGCTAGTGAGTATTGCTTCCTTCAAGGTCAAAAATGAGAGGATAGAGTTTTACTCATGCCTGTCTCTCACATCAAATACGAACATATCTGCATGTCATTTTCAAACACAGGGCAGGCCTTGATCCCTTGAATACCTGCTGATTGCATATATTTCCTAATTGCAGAAAATGTGGTAGACTCAGGTACTGAGGGGGAAATAGGCTTTTCGGAGGAAGAATTATGTTGCTAGCAGACACAAAACATCATTTTCCTCAAAACTCTTTGTCCCAGCCCCAAGGCTGATAAATGGACACATTTGCAGCACATCACAAATGTTTTCTTAACCTTAGCATATTGATGTGAAAACACTCTCTTGAATAGCTGGAAAAATGCGTTTACAATGCAACGTTAGGACATTAAACTATGGAATGCCTCAACTTATTCATATCTGCATACACCAATGTAAAGTGTACTTAATCCCAAATGTTGCACAAGTATGATCTACAAGCTAGTAACAGCATATTTAGAGGCTAGATATCAGAGCAAACAAATTTTTTCCTTCCCATGGAAGTTCCTTCTTTGTATGTTAGTTGCATTTGTTTCTAAGTTGGAAAAAGGCTAATCTTCTCCAATAAAACCCCATTAGCACAGTGAGATATACAACAGTGCAGCACCCTGGTTCTGCCACAGCACACCACCAAATGAAGCCACAATGGAATTAAATTTTTCCATATAGAGGGAAGCACACATGCTTTGTTCACTGTCCTACACCCAAAATTCACATAGGGAGAGGAAGCACTTCTCACCATGTGGAAACTGTTAAGAGGATGTGAAAACAAATGTTTTTAATTGAAATTGTCATTGCTGAGCCAGACTGCTGTCTGGGGTGTCTTGCAGAAAAGTGACAGCAGCAGCAGGGAAACAATGTAAAAGATTGTAAAAATGGTTTCCATTCTGCACTAATTCAGGGACCACATATGGGATGCTATCATGTTGTTTATTTTAAGACTGAATGCTAAGGGTGAAAAGCTTCTTGGTGGTGCAAGGCTGAGAGTTGACATGGAAGCACAATCGGGATCAGACACTGGAGATCTGTGCCCTTCTGCCACTGACCTGCTGTGTAGTCTTGTGCCACCTCACGTCATCCTCCCTGTCCATGTCTGCTCTCAGGTCCTATGATTATTCTGTCTCTTGACATAACCATTTAACTGGGGACAGGGACAATCTTTTGTAACACGTTCTTAAGCACCAATGCAATAGCACTGTGAATAACAACAGATAATAATTTGTGCTGATAAACTGGCTGTGGAAGGTCTCACTTCCCTCCAGTCCAGCTGTCCAGATCCAGAGCAAGAGAATCTGACAGAGACTTGTCAATCACAGAATAACAGAATCACAGGATGGTCAGGGTTGAAAAAGACCTCTAGAGATCATCTAGTCTAACCCCCCTGTCAAAGCAAGGTCACACAGGAACACATCCAGACAGATCTTGAAAGTCTCCAGAGAAGGAGACTCCACAACCTCCCTGGGCAGCCTGTTCCAGTGCTCTGTCACCCTCATGGTAAAGAAATTTCTCCTCATGTTGAGGTAGAATTTCCTGTGTTCCAGTTTGTGCCTGTTTCCCCTTGTTCTATCAAGGGACAATCTTGGAACAATTCTTTGTAAAGATTACTATTTCTTTAATTTGCATTTGGAAAATTCTTTTATATAGCTGCTCTTTTTTACTCAGTGAAATCTTGAAAGCTTGACTATGTGAGTTTTGCTCTCGCAGGCCTGTGCACTGTGCACATGTGTTATCACTGAGCATATACATCAGCAAAGTGTGTCTCTGGTGGGTCAGTGCCCGGGAGCAGGGTCAAGCTGCCCTCTTTAGCTCACCCAGAGAAAATCAAAGCTGTGACCTGTGACACATCAGCCCTACCTCTTTTTCTTACAGTAATATTTATAGCCAAACCATGTTCTGTAAGAGCAAGTATCTAAAGCTGATCCTGGTATCTAGATGTTAAGCACAAAGCTGAGAGCTGATGCATGTGTGCCTGATCTCCAGCAGTTCCATTTCAGCTCCTGCTTCAGGCTTTAAAACAGCCATGAAAAGCAACGTTGTCTAGTTTTCTCCTGGTTTCGCACAAATTTACCCAGCAAAGGGTGAAGGGAGATGAATCCCAGGGCAAGAATTATTTTGATTTCCACTTCTATGAATGAGAGAGAAAGGCTTTATCTCTTTCACGGGAGGCAGGGAGAGCAACTCTTGCTATGCCAGACTGATCTTTCTGAACTCGGAAGACAGAGTATTGCCAATTCTGTCAAAATTATCTCAGTTACGTGAATAAACCTGATAATATATTCAGACAGGCAAAAACTATCTGCAAAAAGCTTCTACATCAGTTCACAGCATGAACAAACAAGCAAGTCTTTTCTGTTTCAGACAAAGTGGAACAGAAATCAAAGAATTAGTGCAATTTTATATTCCAATTTAGAGAATTATATAATGTTCATGCTAGCACTGAATCCATAAATAGCCTTACTCCTTCTGTGTGCTCTTGTCTCCCTAGTTCTTGAAATATTAAACCCTTTTTGATAGCATCCTTTGGACTCTTGGTTTAAACACTGCATGAGCAAATTAAGTTTGTATATATGTGTAACGTGATGTTCATCTGAAGTTTCTCTTCATTTTGCATATGTGCAAGATACGGAAATAGGAATGCTTTGGGCACATAGCATTCTGCAGACCGTTCTGGGCTCATGCACCCATGGTAAGAAGCCAACTGCTCCATCTTCTTCCTGGGATGGGGAAGCACATTTCAATGCTCTGCTCAAAGTGTGCACTCTGGTCGTGTCCCATACTGCAAGTTGCAACCAAAACCTGAGTAAACACCACCTCTCCTGTCCCCGTGCCTGATTTGTACAGGAAGGGAAGCCAGCCCTCTGAAAATAGAAACGGTAACATGCAGCTTTCCCAGTGTGAATGATCAGGAAAGCAGGACATGGTGCAGCTCACCCTTGCATTGCTGTTTAAACATATCCAGAGTCTGTTCAGCTTTGCCCCTCTGCCCTCACCAAGGGACTAGACTTGATCATCCAAGCAGTCTTTTCTGTCTTTGTCCCTCAAGCCACATTTTAAGCACAAATCCCCCCCACCTTCTGAGGATGCTTCCAATTCTAATGCAAAAGCCATCTCCCTTTGGCACAGATTTGTGTCTCCACACTTTTGTGATGGAAAATTATGAGCTGAAATAAATAATCATGAGCCTGTGGTAGCAGAAAGAATGATGTCCCCTAAAGGAAGGAATCCTCAGCAATTTCAGTTGTCTGCATAATTAATTTTTTTTGTCCCTCATTTGGAGTCTTTGTCACATTTTGCAAATCCACACCAGGGCATTGCAACTATTGCTTTAGGGCACAAGCCATTTATATTCTCCGAGTCCCATTTTGGAAACCTCAGTCCCACTGAGTGGATATTATACATTCAAGGAATCTCACTGATACCAAAATGACTAACCGTGTGAGTGCAACTCACAGCATCAGTAAGCTACGTGACCTACCAGATAAATTAGTATTGTTTTGTAAATGTATTGCAAAGTAGTGCAAAGGCAGTGTATTACTTTGCAGAAGGAACGGGTCGAATCACCTGAGACCCTTGTCTTACAGCTGGCTAAGGTGGGGGAGGATAGGTTGTTTGGGAAAGATTTGTATGGCTCAAATAAGAAATATGAACTTGCTGGGGAAAGGTAAACAAGGGTCTGAGTGCAGGAAGGTGGGCCAAATAACCATAGCACAAATAAATGCCAAGTAGATATGATTTTCATGTAATGTGTCTTATTCCTTCAGCTTATATACATATTGTTGCTAACAGTAATCTCAGTGTAAAACTCGGCACCAGATGTGAAATGTTAAGCATGCCGTGAAAATGGTAGGTTTTTTGTATGTTGTTAAAAAGTCAGTCAAATTCAGACTCACATCTAAAGACACCTTTCAGCTTTTCTTCCTACTTCCACAAATGTCTGTAGTATCTTAATTATCCACATTATGCTATTCCCTAGTCTCTACCTGCAAATGCAGTTCCTAGGCTGACATTTTTTTCATTACTTATAATCCACTTCAGATAGCTCAAATTATTTTGAACCATATTTTCTATGACCTAAATGACTTAGTGAGTTCATAGCTATAGTGTGTCAATTTTCCCATGACTGTCGCATCTTTCTCCACTGCGTCTGTTCTACATAAAGCGTGAAGAAATTGGTTTTGCTTTGAGTTGGCTTGACTTGTTTTGTATTGTTTCTTTCATTTTTTTAAGAGTCAGAATATGCAATGTGCATTTTTGCCAGGGCAGTAAGTGCTCTCACTGTCCTTCCTCTGAAACAAACCTAGAGTCTTCTCTCGATTTAATTTTAGTTTCCCTAAAGCTGCTGCTATACCATGCCTCCTTTTAGACTGACCTCGCTGAACACAGCTGCCATTTCTTATGCATTACCCTCTACTAGAGCTCAGACTTATTTAAACAACAGAAAGAAAGCACTGCCTCTACCTTTCTTCCCCTGAGATGACACTCTGCTCCATAATAATGAATAATCCCCCTAAGATGGCTGATGTGATTGTGTTAGCAACTAAACTATTTGAGGGAAGAGAACCTGGGTTGATTTAAAAACATAATGGTTTAATAGATTTTAAGGCCATAGGGGCTGCTGTGATTATATGGGTTAAATTCCTACAAAACAGTAGGCTAATCCCTGCTTGAGTGAAATAATATATTTTTGAAGCCAGTTCAGTTCTGAGTTAAAGATACATCCCTTGGCAAATCACTACAATGATTAATTACTTTGCTATTTAAATTGTGAACCCCCCTTGAAATGTCAAGCTTCAGTTTGTAGTCCGAACACATACACAAGCTCATGCTTCTTCCACGGGGTTAACGACTTCTCTGGTGTCAGGTACTTCCACCCTCTCTAGGGAAGTTCAAAGGCTGCTCTCAGCTCAGCTTAGGATCTTCTCTCTTTTTGACAGGCTAAAGGGGCTGCTTCCTCAAGACCTGTATGGCAGAGTATATTTTCCAGACTTGTAATTGTTGTTCCTTTCTCAAATGTCTTTAGATTTCTAAAATCATCCTTTCTAAAACCTCTTCAGTTTTCACCATCTTTTTTTTTACCCCCTTTTTAAGCCTGGCACTAGCATGGGGCACAGTATTCTAAAAACGATTCTGCTGGTGCTGTATGGAGGACAACACAACCTCCCACTCCTGCCTGACCCCCTCCTGTTTACACCTCCTTGGCTCTCAGCCACACTCTCAGCCAGCACATCTCAGTGGGAGCTCATGTTCAGTGTGTTAACCAATGAGACTGGTCAAAAAATCTTCTAACATAACTGCTTTTCAATAGAAAATTTTAAGACTACTTCTCCTGCTTTCTGTCATTCTCCAACATACATATATAAAAAACCCAGCAAATAAAATTCTTCAGTCAAGACTTGCTGCTGCAATATCCTTTGGGTACAGCAGCTTGCTTTTTACCTCATCTCCTCCATGAGGATTCTTAGTCAGAATAAGAGCTGAGACGAGGAGATAAAAGCAGTGACAGGAACAAGAACGGTGAGGAGAAGAGCCTTCTCCCCAGCAAGGCACCAGTGCCATGCCTCTCCTGCCATGCACGTGTGCTGGTGCCAAGACAAATAGTCATGGCACAGCATGGCACTGTCAGACCTGATGTATAAGGTGGCTCAGCAGCATAAGTCATCCAAAAGCCAAATGCCATGGGGCATTACAGCCAGGTTTGAGTACTGGAGGTTTTTGTTACTTTGTCCAGAGTCAGACACTTCCATCAAAAACATCCTCAATTCATGAACAGGTCTACCACTGCACCTTTGGTCCTCTTCAAAGTTTCCTTTGCTCAGAGTGTAATCCCCTCCTTCTCCATCCATCAGGCACACATGACCTTTCTGAGGTGTGGTTATAGATTTGAAAATCAGTGTTTGAACTGGGCACACAAAATGGTGGGCAGCTGACTCCTTCAGACTGGCCAAGTACAGTCACTGCATCTAACCTACCCAGGTGCCTCTGCACTGGGAAGAGGTGAAGAGGGACACCAGTCTTCCCTCCCCAGCTGTCCCTTTGGGCTGCACCCCGTGCCCTTCTTATAGAGGATTATTGCACCTTGGACAGCCTTCAGACAGCCTTAAACCTTAATATAGAGAATTACTACTCTCTCTTGTCACAGTTTTGTGTCCACACTTCAGAGACTCTTTACTTTGCTCTCCTGTAGCAGTTGCTTCTATGACAGAAATACTGCCTCAGGGACATCTGAAGGCTCCCAGTCTCAACTCTGCTCTGCTATCACTTTCTCCCACTCCTGTTTTCTTTATTTTAGCTGAGCTAACATTTTTATCCCAATATGCTCACTTCAAAATTGACCGGTTGTTTATTCTTTGCTTCTGTCACTTTCTTTCATACAATGTCTTCACAGGTCCTTATGTCTTTGAGAATAAATACTTGTGTCTTCATGTCCAGTATGAGTTACAAAAACAACTACCAAATGACTATTGGTTCCTGTTGAGTCAGTCATGCTGCACTTATTCAGTATGGACACATTGTGTAAACTTTGAAAAATCTCTTATTACATGTATTATAAGATATCACCTTTTTGATTGTCACACTATCAAAGGTATGATACGGAGAGTTAATTTTCAAAGGAAACTCATAATAATGAACTGAATGACACTCCACTAGATTTTCAGAGAACATTGCCCTGGTTCCTCTCTGAGTATAACTTGTCAGGATTTGATGTCTTTCATACATATATATATTTATTTACAGTACAATTTTGCATATTACCAATAAAATAGATGTATTAAAAGAAAAATGAAAAAGCCAGAAAGAAGCAGGCAATTCTTTCTGCCTCTAACAACTAAATATCAATCTATGTGCCACCTTGCCGGGTGAGTCAGTGTGGCCCTGACTCAGCAAAGTTCCCAACCACATGTTTAACTCTAAGCCTGCAAATAGCCTCATTGACTTTCCTTGGCCATATGTTCAAGTTTAACTGAATTGAGACCTCTAACAGATGTACACAAGTTTTATTAAATGCAAAACTGAGGAAAACAAGATGCCTGACTTTCTGAATAGTCTGAAAAGCAGACATGAGCACTGGAAAGGTTACTCACATTTATGAGTTTTAGCGTGAAGATCACCCCAAAAATACTTACTTTTTCTTCCCAAGCACTCCTCTCACTTCTTGACCTGGAAAATCTTATCTTGGATAAATGCAAATTCAGGTTCAAACTATTCTGGCTCGGTTTTGCAAAATCTAAACTATAGTCAGCATAGCGTGCCTGCTGCAATGTGTCTAAAACTGGAAAAGGGTAGTAGAAATAAGCTTGTTTTCTGCAACTTAGATGCCTTTGATCCCCATTCCCTGCCCCTAGCTTTTGCTCATGGCCTCAGGTGACTCCACGCTTTTTACAATTGTCTCCAAAGGTTTGATTGCAGTAGCTGACTCGAGTCATTCACTTGCTGTTCCTCATTTATTCACCCCTTCAATAATACGGGAATTGTCTTCTTCAGCTTGAATGACATCTAGCTTCACCTCCTAGAAGAAAAGCAAGAAATGCTGGACACTGAATGTGTAAAAGAACGGGAGAATGGGGATCTTAACTGAAGATGAGTTATCTTTTTAAAAGGTTCCTGAATTTCTTGTTTTGCAGCTCCAGTCCCTAATATGTTACAAGGAAGAATGAGGGCTTAAAATAACGAAGCAAGAGCTGTGAAACCAGAGCACCAAGTTTTGTACTGCTTTATACCCACGTTCATCTGACGTGACCTGACACTGGTTGAGAAGCCAGCTCAGAGAATGAAGGCCAGGGAGCATTTCCTCACTTAAACCTGAAACTGTGGGCTGTCTGATTTTGGCGTTTTGAACAACCTCTAATTTCATAATTAAAGTTCAATGGTGGCCAAAATAAAGAGAATTACATCAATCAGCAGCTGCTAATGGACACCAGCAAGTCTTCCATTTCAGTGAAACTACAATTTCATAAAGAATAATTGTGTAGTATGGCAGAGTTACAGCTACATAATTATTGGAAATATTGCCTGACAACAGTGAAAGCAGCCAGACCTGGAGATTGTTCTGTACCCAAAACTTGGAGACTAACCAGAGTGGTGAGAGGCTTGAGACCATCTGCTGTCCCCCACCAGTGATCTCAGGAGAGATCCCTCAGGGTACTGGGAAAGTTTATGTTTGTGCAATGGATTGAGTTTCTTTTCAACTGAGCCAGTGATGTCCAGGTGTCCAGCCACTCAGCGTCATTTGCAAGGGTTAGACTAATAGCTCTTTGGATCCCTCAGACTGTCATCCAGGTGCATGATTTAGTTGCTTACATTTAGGCATCTGGTACCATTTTGAGGTACTGTAGGATATCCTGTCTGTTACTGAGCAAGATGCAATAGGTTGTATGACACACCTGATATCTGCAGAAAAGTATCTTGGATTCCCTATGGCATCTTAGAAAGCACTAACCACCTGCACATAGGCACCTAGCCTCCTCCTAGATCTCTGTTGACTATAGCAGAAGCTTCTACTCACAGCTCACATGTAGAGACTGACATACAGACACCTGAATTTGGTTGTTCTTTATCACTGAGCTGAATCCTATTCCTGCTGACACAGTACCTTTCTCTGTCATGCCCAGTAAAGGATTGGTACTCACTGGCTTTTTCTCACTTTTGCTGGGGCTCTTCAGAGTCACAAAGGTGCTTGTAGCTCCTTTCACTTTATTTTTTTTTCTCTCTGTCCTCCAATCCCTATGCTCCATCAGTTATTTCAACCTCTTTCTTTCTTCCTTTGCCACATCTTTTATCTATTGCTCTCTGTGCACAGAATGGCCATCCTCCTTCAGTCCCTGCATCCTGAATCCTCTCATAGTCTTTAGAAATTATCAAGGCTGCCTGGTCTCTGTGACATAACGATGTAGCCCATCAACAATCACTGGAGAGAACAGGTACCACAGTACTGAGGTCTTTGTTCTGTGAGATAGGTGATATAGGTCTGACATTCCCCTGGTTGAGGAACATCTGGAATCTTAGTCCAGATTAAGCACTGGTCAAATGCTATTGTACTAAACAAGATGCTATACAAGCAAAAAAGTAGCAGCCAAGATTTTTAAGAATAATGGGATTCAGATATTCCTGCTTTTAACATTTACTTTCAGCTAGCTCTAGCCACTCCCTACTCTCTGTGCCAGCTGGTCTTGATATCTTGCCAGCTGGAGATACTGAACTTGGATATGTTCATGCATCATGTTGTGAAGATACCTGAGCAATCTTTGAGCCAGGTATTTTAAGTGTGCATCACTATAATTCTCTTCTCAGATAACTAGACCTGCTGAGAAAAAAAATATATAGGAGCACTGGAATATGTACTTTAAAAGTTATATGCAAGTACTGAATGCCTGATTCAGTTCTTCCAGGAATTTCTGTCTTCACTGGATATAAAGCTGCTTAAGACTATTTGTAGATTAAGAGTCTGGAACATTTTCTGATTCTTAGGTACATGTCCCAGCAGCATTCTAACTCCAGAAAGGTCAAGAGCCCTTGATGCATCTCAGTTTCCACAGAAAGGAAATTAATAACTATGCATTGGAAAGGAAATACAGACAGCAATGGGCCAAGATGTCAGGTGCACCCAACCAATAATCCAGATTCAGACTGTCTCTTCTAAACCTTCAGATTGTGCCTGATTTTTAATCCCTGAGATCAAAAGCTCCCACAGGCAGAGAGCACATCGCTTTGTGTGCACAATGCAGAGCAAGCTGTCAGTGCTGAGTAAATAATACATAACAAGTTTTATAACCAGGACTTAAAAGCATCTAAGAGTTCTCTCGTAGTAGCTGCATATTTTCTTACTGTGGGAACTGAGTGACATTTGAATGCATGCATCCAGGCAGCTAGTGGACCTGGGGAGCTATGCCATCCTTCCCACCAGCTCCTGGTTCTAGTATCCAATCCATGACTTTGGGGTGACGTTTGGTTCCAGCTCCAAGCAAATTGCAATGCAGGCATAGATTTGCTTCTTTAGAAGAATTTCTAGGGGTGTAGGAGAAGCTTTTCTACAACTTTAACAGCTCTGAATAGACCAAAGGTACTGCTTTACCATCATCCTTTGGACAGTAGCATCCCTTTGCTAGGCTTGGCTGGCATGGGGAGGGGACAGAAGGCTTGCCTATCCATGAATCCACCTCTCTGGAACTGGAAAGAATTATAAAAATAATGTCTTTAAGTAAGGGTAATATGTGCATTTTGAACCATTTCTCATTTGTGGTTCTAACTGATATTATCCATGATATTTTCATTCAAACTGGAGTTGTTGGAGACTCGCTCCTA
>VYZX01009643.1:13776-25858 GCA_013401335.1 Brachypteracias leptosomus | reverse complement strand
CTGCTGAGCTGAAGGTGTTGAACTAACATCTTTCATAGATCAAGAGGAAAAACAGTGAGGTTGAGACAGCAATAAAGCAAGTTCCGCTGCTTCTCTCATGAGCGTGCTTCAGTCAATCATCAGAGCAGCTAGATGTGGAAAGCAAATCCCATACCTCTGCCCTCACCACTGACCTGGATCAGAGAGGCAGCACCTTTTTCCAGCACTGGTCACCAGTTTACTAGAAAGCAGAAATAGATCCTTCAGTTTATATCCCTTAGAGCCACAGAATAATAAAGGGGTGAAAAAGCTTTGAGGCAACACTCATCCTGGCTGGACTTGATCTAATGACCTGTAGGTGAAAAGCTCTGTGTATCCCATTACCATTTCTTTGAGTCATCCCGACCCTTTGCTCCCCACCTTTATTAAAAGACCTAAAGATTAATGCAGGGAACAAATGGCAGAGAGATAAATCTTGGTCCGTACTACATCTCAGAAGGGATGTTTCACAAGTATAATTCAGGGGAAAAGGCGTTCTGATGTTTTGGGGGTTTTTTGGGGGGTTTGCTGGAGTTTGGTTGGGTTTTTTTACATACAACAAAAATCACCATAAAATCTGACAGTGCTTATAGGTGTCTAGTTTGAGGTTTCCATAACTTTGAAGTAATCATAGGTAAAGATATTGTTCAGAATTTTAAATTTTACAACATTAAATGGCTTTATTATCTTTCCAATTTCAAAGCAGATGAGTAATTCAGTTCCTCCAGGACCACAACACAATGTCATCTGCAGACATTACAGAATGATTAGAGTTTTTTCCTAACAAAATGAAAATCTTCTAATTGTCTTTAAAATACTTGTAGCTTATCTAGTTTTTAAATTTAAAGGTGAGGAATGTATGCCAAATTAGATTGAGAGGCATCTTATTTACCTGGCTTTCTATCTCGGTCAAATTTGGACTATAGAGTCAAATGAGCACTCACTCTTAACTTTCTACCATCATCAAGGCTGTTGATCAGTCAAGATTCTCATTGTCTTCCTTTATTTTTCAGTGTTTGCGTGATCTTGCTAAACTGAAAGGCAGGGCTGACTTGCTTTTTACTGTTCTGGACAAATCCACACTTAGTCAAATAATCTGTAGTCTAAAAATGCATTTTCTGTCTTGCCATGGTTTCACATGGAAGCCGATTTTGCTTCTCACACAGGAATTCAGGACGTTCAAAATAGTAAGCAATCAAAAATAAATTAGTGCTGACTCTGCTCTTGTCCCACTGGTTAATTTTCTGCAACCTTAGATGTTGGCACCTGCAACATCATATTCTTAAGTAACTACTCATTTTGCAGCTAGCTCTTTCACTACCTTTACCCAGAATTTATGCTTAGATAAGCATACACACATCCCCAAAGTATTTAGGTAAGTTGTCAAGACTTTCTATGAAACGAACAGCATGTAAAGATCTGCAAGTGACAAGAGGAAAAATTACATCATATTTAAACACTTAATCATGAAATAAGTGCTTTTAAAAGCATGATCCATAGATGTGTGCATTGGCACAAATATCCTTGCTTGCTGTCTCTTTACACTGCTAACACATCCTCATTTAATGTTTTCCCATTTCATCTGGAAACTTTCTCATTGCACATCCCCTAAATGATTTCAAGTTGTTCAAGAGTTAGCCCAGAGGGAGCGGGGGAGAAGGCAGCAAACCTTCCTAAATATAAATAACCAACCCAGACTAAATGCAGGTATTTTTTAGGTTTAAGCTGGCAGGAGGAAGAAACATTATTTTGCACTTTGTTCTGTGCAAACCTGAAGGCCCTGGCACTTTTTTTGCCACTCCCCCCAAACCACTAATTCTCACAGCACATGAATAGCCCCTAACATACAGTGCAAAATGACATTCCTTGTCTCTAAGTGCAGATGAAACAATACTGTCCTGCTTTTGTCTCTGTCAGGATTACAATGGAACTGTCACACTATAAATATCAGGTTCTTGCTGTAGTTTTAAAAATGTTAGTGACTTGAAGTTTATATTTTTGACCTTTTATTTCCTATCATAAATAATTTTCTCCCATGCGTCCAATTCCTCAGTTCTAGAGAGAGCTGAGCAACAGTTAACTGTACACAAATACAGCCCTACCAATTGCTACTTTTTTAGTGAAGGGTCTTTGACATATGTTCCCACCACCTTCCGCCCCCCTCCAAGACCTAGGAAATCAACCTTTAGAGGGATAAATGTCCACAGAAAGAATTGACAAAGTTTAAAGAAGCAGAATATGAAATTTGAATACACTTTTCAAAAAGCATAGGTATACACCTCTATGTCATTCAAGCCATGGTGTTTTTTTTAATGGCCTAATTGGGAAAAAAAAAAAAAAAAGCTTAACTAAAGTTATTGAGACTATATACAATGCAGTTTGAGATAAAACCAAGAAATCTCCAAGAATATCAGTAAATACCAACACCATTTTAAGAAAAGCACATGGTCCATGATTCTAATATTGAGGGGAATTGCCAATGAACAAAATCTTCTCCACCACTAGGTTGCTGCATATTTCTGATCGGTGCTAGTAACAGCTTTGCCGGCTATTTTTTCTCCTTTCACCTGTTAACTTTAGTATCTTACATACAAGTGAATACAGAAGTGGAGATGGTGCTTTCTAATTTCCTAGTTATCACATTGGAGGGGGATCACCTAGAATAAGGGTGAGGCCTCAAATACATATTTGTAATTTCTGGACTACAACAAATCAAAGCTTCTGGTGAAAACTGTTCCAGCACTGGAAAACTCAAATTATACATGCTATTTATCTAGCATATCTCAGAAATACTGCACATAGATCAAAGCTCTACTTTACATGTTGCTTTCTACAAGACCATGAAGTCTTCCTACTCCTCTTTGACATCCTTCTTCTAAGAGACCACTTAAAAAGAGGGATGAAGTCTGCAGCTGAGATCTGTCTTTCTCTGGTATAGGGAGACTCCTTACTAATCAGGATAGAACCGATCCAGGCTTAAGTCAGAGCTTTCTTGCAGTCCTGGTCCAAGACTACACAATAAATCACTCTCTCCTCAACAAGTTCAAGATGTTGTTGCATACACTGCTACAAGTATGCTTCGAAAAGCAAACCAACCCTCTAAACTGAAGAGGACAGGTCAAAAGAAGGACCAAAACACCACCAAAAAGAAAAACATACAAAAATAAATGCAATGTAGTTACATTCCTTAGTGCTCTGGGAGGACAAGACTTTGAAAGAAAGCCTAAGCTGAAACCAGTGGTATCTACTCTGATATAAACAATGATGAAAACAATATGATCTATCCAGTGAAAATATTAAGAAGGCTGTCAAGAAAGCTATTTGAAGCATTCACTTAGATCCTCAGTTAATAAATTGCAAGAATCTGGCTATTACATCCAGGGTATGATCTTTCAAACTGTGTTTAATTGCTGTTACAAAAGATGAAATTCTCTCTCTCATTTTGAAGCTGAGACAGAAATCATTACATAAAAAAAGAATTAAAAACAAAACAAAATGAAAGAACTCACAAAACAACAAACACCACAAACCCCCTATAGCTCCCAGAACAGACAGAAAATTAACACGGCTTAATAAAATTCATGGTGGGCATGTTATTGCTGCTGTTATCTAGAAGAGAATAAACATATTGACTAGTGTTCCTTCACACAGAAACCCTCAATTGTCAGCACTCAAATTAGCCTGTGGTTATAAATAAATAAATGCTGATTTATCTGTGTTATATTGTCCCTCTCACATATGAGCAATTTATAGACACAGGAAGAGCACTATGCACAGAGAGGAGGGCAGGACACCGACCAGAGCTCCGTTCCAGTCCCCTTGGACTCAGGAAAAATCACTGGCATTTGAGTTCCATTCATCCACTGTACCTTCAAATGAAGCTGCTGCAAACTCCATGCTCAGTGCCATGACCTTTCTCTACCTGTTACCACCACACAGAAAATGGTACTTTACTCATTCTTCTTAAGAGTACATGCAGGTTTTTACCTGTAATTTTCAAAGCGACACTCCACATACCGTCTTTCTGTTGTACACTTGACTTTTCAGATCCTCCTACAGAAATTTCTCCTACAGAAATCCAAAATAGTTTGTCAGATCTGTATGTAAACCTCATTTCTCTGTAAGGCCTCAAAAAGAATTTGTATTCATACTATATGCATACATCTACTCTCTGTGGGATATTGCCAGCTGAGCTAGTGTTTTTTCACCACCTAATCCAAGAACATCAAAGCATCTTAGCATGTCTGGAATGAATAACTACAGGCTTTCATGACATAATTTATACACATATCTAATGTGGAGAGCCAAGGACATCTGCAGTCCTGTGAAGCAACCCAGCTTTCAGGACTGTGGTCCACAGCCCAGCTCATGAGGCTTCACAGTAATTAACCCAAGAATCCATGCTCCCCTCCCCGATGGGACACAAGGTGGTATTAGTAAGACTGTCATGGAGCAGTGCCACAGTAGTGCCATTGCCTATGCCACTTCCAGGCATCTTGTAAAGCCACCCAGCCACTGAGCTTTCCCACCACTTTGGTGCATGGCAGCGTTTGGGATGTATTCTACCATTACAGGAGTTTTTCATTAGATTGCACCTGTTAGCATGCAGGAAATGTCAGTATCCCCAGCATTTCAGCATCTTCAAATGCCCCAGTATGTTCACATCTGCACAATGAGCTACAGCATTACCTTGCAATTTTTTACATATTCTGATCAAAGCATTCAAAGTTAGGCTTCAGAAAGCAACCATGTATTAATTTCTTCTTTTTTTTTTTTTTCTCAAACACTCCACATTGCTCCTTATATAGGGAATACCTTCTAATTCAACAGACCATAACATTTTCCTAATTTAAATTCCTCCATAAGCCATCCCTTGTATACAACCTGGCAGGAGTGAGATTTATCTGAATAACTGATATATTTAAAAAGTTAGAAAGAATTTCATGCAACTCAGTTTAGAAATTCAGAAAGGTCACATTGCTGTCATATCACTGTATTACAGTAAATGTAGCCCTTTCACTTCTTATCCCTCAAGTTGTTTCTTGGACTCATATGAACCAAGACGTTTAACTAGATACCAAGCTCACAGAAGCAGAGATATCTTCTGTCTGTAGCTATGAAGTTTCTAGTGTGTTTTTGGGCATTGTAAAGAGTTTCCAAGAGACCTTTGTGTAAATAATCTGAATCCAATTTTCCTTTCTGTTTAAGCACCAGAGTATCTCACCAGATCCTTAAAGTTCTCGATAGGATGGGCATACAGCCCACTGTGATTTTCATCTTGAAGTGTCACAATGGCAACATCTTCCTGCAGAGTTTTTTGTACAATACTTCAATGCCTTCACTCTAGTGCTTTAGTGGAAAGAGTCTTCCTTTGAAAACCTGTATTCAAAGGGAAATGAAAACCAGGCCTTTTGCACATGAACAGAGATATTTAATATTTACTTGGACTATCTGGGGGGTGGGGGGTGGAGGGGAAATCCGCAAAGTAGCTGGGAGAACAGGATACTTAGGTGGTAACATTATATAAATGTAGTTCTCGGAGCGACTGCATGCCTGTAAGCAAAGCCATCATCCATAAAAAATTTTTTTTGAGAAGGCAATCTTAGTCAAAGACTCATTTCCTCTACAGAAAAACAGAAGAGTAAACTAACTTATCTTCAATGACGATGTCCTTAGACAAGCTTGTTAAGCAAAACCAAACTGTGTGTCACTGCATTGCTCACGCACCTCATGGAAACTGCAGTTGAAGGGCCTCCTGCTCTCCTTCCAACTACTGGGCTACATCTTTACAACAACCAGATCTCCCTTCTACTTTCAGCCAGGTCACAATCTTATGGGCTTCAGCTATCGTCTGCTTCAAGGAAATGTGACATGTGAGCAGAAGGCTCTTCAGCTACAATTCCAATATAGTACTTATACCTGGGACACAGTTATGTCTAACTCTGCCTCCACCCCCAAATGAACAAAACCAAAAAGCCTCCTTTCTGAAGGCTTTGTGAAAAGTACTACTTATGAGGTTTTCCCATCCCAAGATAGAAATGATTGCTGATAAGCCTACATCCCACAGAATGGGCACTGCTGTTTTCTGTAACACATGACTAATGATTGCTAGGTTCGGTTTGAAAGAAAATATCAAAGAAAGCTGCCCTAGATGAGGGCTTAGCTGTTGAAAACATTGGACTTTTGAAGAAGTCCTCTTTTAAGTTAGTGAAATTCTATCAAAGGACTTCCTCAGCTGCTAGGGGGGAAAACAGTATGATGAAACATTCGGTTTGACTATCTGAACAAGTAAAGGTGTCCCAATGCATTTTGACATTACTTACATAAGGCATAAGAACGGCAAGCCAAAGAACTAGCCAGCTGGTTTTCTCTCCAAAGTTAATCCTCAATAACTTAAATATTTACCAACATTTTATTTAAGCTCTACCATCCAACTAGTTCTGTGCTCCATGCAGTGTAAATCAGACTCAGAAAACACTGCAGAGAGGCAATACATCGTCTTTATACCTGTTGACATGGTAAGCTTTGATCTTTAGGTCTGCCTTAGGCTAGGATCAGAAGGAAGGGAGCAAAGCCAGAGTCTTTAGTTTCACTCAGCTGTTTTGATTCAAGTTACAGGGATACACGGTTTCACTCTATTAGTCTCACTTTTCCATCTGTCTGCAGTGTCAGTTGGGACAGAAATGAAAAAAAAGAACAAACAACTTCTTATTTTTCATACAAGTATCATTAAAACCCCTCACTTGAAAAAAAAAAACAAAACAAACCCAAAACAAAAAATCAACAACAAACCTTAGAATAAAAATCAACAACAGCTTAAACTAGATTACTGCAGAAAATGAAAAACGAGAAGGTGCTCTTCAGGTAAAGCGCTGACCACCTACTCAAGCTTCTAAGTGCACATTCTCTGTGTGTTTACAACACAGTCCTTTATGTTAAGGACTCAAGAGTTCTTTACCAACAGAAATCCTCATTGCTATCTGCCTAGAGTTCCTCACTGTTACAAAATGTACATGCATATATTGCTCTGCAGACTTCCTATGAACAATTCTTGCTGAGAGTCTCAGACTCAAGTTATAATATCTATCTGTGATATCTACAGTTATGGTCCTGGTTCTTTTCAAAGTTACAAAGCTCTTATTTCCTCATGTTATTTACAGTGTCCTTGCTTTAAATTATTTCAGGTAGTCAGATAAAATTTTCCCATTCAACAAGTGGTCTTACACCAGCATCTTTCCATCAGAGTTTTCACAGCAAGTGGGTGAAAGACAAAGTGAAATGAATGCAGACAATGAATTTACTTGAAACCCACCCAACACAGAAACAACTGTACTTCTTCGAAGCCATGTGTTTCAGTTGTAAAACTTCTCCCAGTGCCTATGCAGACAAGTATACTGGGAAAACAAACAACAACAACAAAAACCCTCAACACTTTAGGGGAGATTTTAATGGATTTTAGTTGATACATCAGTACTAGTTTCATTATAATTTTTCACTGCTATTTCTGCTTCCAAATCCCTTAGGCCTATTTTCAAATTCTGCTGAATTACTATGGTCGTATATTCTTTTACCAAACAACATATATATAAAGGCTGCAATACCCAACAACTGATGAAGTGTTTGCAAACTTAATCTCCATTTTCGTAAAATAAGGCATTGCTATGACAACATACTACTACCATACCACAGCTCCAGCAATGCAGGCTGCAGAAAACACCATTCATCTATCTCTACTTTCCTCTATATTCTGCCATCAGGTTTCCAATTTCCTGTCTTACTTATTTTGAATCTCTGTGAATGCAATTCAGCTGGTGTTTTAATTTTCCCAGGTCTAATGTATTGTAACCTTTACTTTAGTTCCTCACAGAAGAAATGCCTATCAGTCTCTAACACAGGATCCTCAGGTGCTCTTCTGAACAAATTTCACTGTAAACAACACATTTCAGCTTTTAGCAACATTAACCTTATTCATTAATAACCCCATTCAGGGTTTCCAACAGCCCAAACGACCCTTGGCTTGACTACAGATTTCTTGTGCACTTCTTTTTTTATATTCTGCATATGTAACCTGGTTTCTCATGTATCATTTACTACTTTTCCTTCCTGGAGTTTCTATATTTAACTCAAGTTTTCCTGACATATCTTTTTATTAACTTTCCCCTTCAAGATCTTACACTTCAAATAAGCTAAATCTTATTTATACTTCAAATACATTTCCTTTGTTTTTTATCAGTTAATTAAAAGAAGACAAAACCTTCATCTCAGTGCATTTTTCCCACCTCTCTCACTTGTCTCTCATACAGTGGATCAGAGTACATCCAGAACATGTTTAGCTGAAAAACTATTCCTTTGAAAACAGAATCCCGCAACAAGTTGAAAGGGCTTTGGAAAACAAAATTCATTTGATGGCCCAGCAAAGGCAACAGGTTAACACAAAGCATTTAAAAAAAAAAAAATTAAAAAATCAGACAACAATGGAGGACACCAAAGTAAGCATGAAGGATGTCCAGCAAGGATCTCAGAGGTGAGGAAAGTAACATCCTGAGAACAAGGAATTTGGGTTGTCAGCTTTAGAGAAGACTTTGCTGCTGCCTGAATAGCTGTCACCAACTTAAAGGTAATTATAAAAGTAAAATATATACACACAAGCATAGCCTACCAAAACACAAGACAAAGATAAAAAGGTTTATTTTAAAGTATTTAAATCATATTTGATGGGTAACACAGACTATCTGCTAGAAGTTCAGTCTCTAGTCTCCAGCCTCAGTGCTCAGTCCCCGTTGCTGTGCTGGTTTCTGTAGGGAATATAAGAGCAAATTAACACATTGTTTTATTGCACGGTGTTGATGTCTGCCTATTGAGTATTAGAACCAGAACCCACCCACACAGATTTCATGTAGGACATCAAACAGCCTTTAAGGAGAAAGAGAAGGGTCACTTATTAAAATTTTCTGAGCTAAAGTGAGTGAAATTTAATGGTTCTACACCATGTTAGTAATCCCCCGCATTATCTTGTCCCCCTTAGCAGCAGTTTTAGAAATATATCCAGTTCATAATATTTTATTAGCCTGTATAAAACATGGGATTCATCTGTTCCAAATATCCACTTACTGTTATTCTTAAACCAACTATTTTATTAGTTTTTTAAGCTTAAATTATTGCTATTTTGAAAAGAAATCATGTGTCGAAATCATTTTATGCCCTGAGAAATACCAAGTACATAACTTTTATGAGCAACATACAATCCTAATTACACTCTTTCCGGTCTCACTTCACAATGTGGTATTATTTATATTCCAGTACTGGTCCACTACTTAATATAACCCATGTATCCCAAGACACAGAGAATAAGTATGTTATAGCTGCTGATTGAGAGCCTTGCTCTTTATCTAAGAAAGGAAAAAACAAACAAAGAGGAGAGAAAGAAAGAGGAGAGAAAGAAAGAGGAGAGAAAGAAAGAGGAGAGAAAGAAAGAGGAGAGAAAGAAAGAGGAGAGAAAGAAAGAGGAGAGAAAGAAAGAGGAGAGAAAGAAAGAGGAGAGAAAGAAAGAGGAGAGAAAGATAAAAGTGCCTACCTACAACAATGTAGCTTTTATTTCACCTGCTGAAGCACTGCCAGTGATTCCAGACAAGGTCCAAAAGAACCTGCACTTGCCCAAGTCCTCATATACAGATCAGACCAAATAAGTTTTGAATTCTTCAATGTCAGACATGCCACCTTCAAAAAAATAACCAGTTCAGGTATAACAGAATTTCATGCCTGTCCACCATCAGCCTTTTATAGGCTGAAGTGTTTTCCATTTTGGCAACAGCTTGCATATCCCAAAGCATATTTGCCAGAGAGCTTTGCTGTTGGGTGTTCTTAGGACTTCCCCAAAACCCCTGCTTTGATTTTCTTTTGACTTTACAAAAACAAGCTCCTTCCTACTACAAGTGGTTTAAGCAAATCCCTGGAAGCTATTGTGTTGGATTCTTCGCCAAATGTGAGCTGCACATGGTTTGGGCTGTCTTCTCCCTCCAATCCTATGTAACCTCTTCTTTCAGGCATACTATATACAGAGGTGCCTGTAAGCTTCAGAGGAAGAGAAAAGAAGGAGCAGCAGGGAAAGCACAGAAGAACAGAGTATGCTATTTATGCCCAGGAGGTCCAACCTATCTGCACAGACTTGTCTTTCTCCACTAGATCTGTTTGCTTTCCATGTCATGTGACAACAGAGCATCAGAAGAAAATAGCATGCTGTACTAAAATTTTAACTTGTACCTGCTGGGCTGGAAATCCCAATGATATAGCACAGGTTTGACAACAAAGTCTGAACCCATACTCCTTCTTGGAGCTGTTGAGAAGTTCCTATCCAGTATGTTAAAGCATCATCAGCCTATTGCAATGACAGCTTTATTTTAGGCAGAGTTTTAGAAAGTTGGTAAAGTTCACTACATGAGACTCCAGTCAAAGAAAGGCAAACTGAATGAAAACCCTCAGACAGGCAAGATGAATACACGGTTGTAAAAACTATCAAAACATTAAATATCAATGATCTAGGATCATTCTCTATGCACTTAACTCATTTCTGATGAGAACAGGTTGGGAAAACAAACACACTATTTACTTACCTATACAAGAGTTCTTAGCAATATTCATCATATCTTTACTATCTTAGCAGAGACACTTACGACTCTACTGCATTAATATTCCTGGACATTCATTTACTAAATACAGTTGTTATAGAATGTATCTTCCTGTTACATTTAACTTCCTTATTTAATAAAAATATATTTTTAATAAAAAGACAAAAAGGAGAAAGGGGTGGTTACAGAGCAAGAAAAAAAAAAAGAAATAGACTCTATATTGTACTCAATCTACAGAGGAGGGAAGAGGTAAATTCTTGTTTTCTTTCTGACACAACGTTTTATTGTAGGACAAAAATTCAATACAAACATCAAGATCTCTCACTGAAATGGGTCAACACTGTTCACAAGAACTGCTAAGTCAGAAAGAAGAGATGATAGAGAGTGTACAAGGAGATTAAAGTAGGGCTCCAATTCAAGTTAAACAATAATTTTCTTACCTGGACAGGATCTGAAGGATGACCTTACTATATGATGACATCTTACTGTACTAGATGAAATAGTACACTACAGTTCTTGGGGGGAAAAGATTCACGTGTTGCTATATCTTATTCAGTTATGGTCACCTAAAATATAGAAACCAGCACCTCTAAAACTATGACTAGATGTCAATGAAGAAAAGATCTTAAGAGCAAGCAGCAAGTAACTCCAGGCTTCTACTTTTTTGCTTTTTTATTATCACTTCCCTGATACCCAACTGAATGGAGAGTGTGTACTGAAGTAGGGTTTGCTATGGGTGAATATGCTCCTGAATATGCAATGTGTGCTCTTTTACTGCTGGGCCCTTTATTAAACTACCTGAATATTAGTGGCCCGAAATGGATATGATTAAGGTTTAATGAACTACTGATTAGCACTAATGAACACAACTGAACACACATTTTATTAAATGATTTGTCTCTTTTGAAATGAAAGTAATGTTGGGCCCATTAATAAAAATTATTTGGGTCACTTCTGAGCAACTGTTGCACTCCTTGGAGAGAAAGGAGAGAGATCAGACAGTATGCCATCTGATTAGTGTTTCAGCAGGTCTAACTCATCAATAGTCAGGGTTCACAGGCTGTATTTTCTAGGCTAAGTAAGGTTAGAGGAAAAAATTAAATAGATTTCTGCGAGTGCCTTTTGACAGGAGAGATATGTCCTTATAATCTGACAGGATCTGAAATTATATATCATATAATAAAGGGGAGGACTTTGTCCCCTTGTTCTGAGTAATACAATAGATATGACTGGGAGAAAGATAGGAAGCACACAGGAAGGAAACAAAGCAAAAAAATTTAAAAATAGCCTCCCTCTCTCCTCCACCAAGCATGATTGGAAAGATATTATTTCATATTATTGCTTATTTGCCCCTGAGGAAGCCAGGACAATGGAGAAGTTTGCCTCGGTTGATGAGGACTGGGTTAGGGAGCAATTAAGCAATCTGGACATCCATAAAT
>VYZX01009643.1:2560-12904 GCA_013401335.1 Brachypteracias leptosomus | reverse complement strand
AAGATGATGAAGGGAGTGGAGCATCTCCCTTATGAGGAAAGGCTGAGGGAGCTGAGTCTCTTTAGCTTGCAAAAGAGGAGACTGAGGGGAGACCTCATTAATGTTTATAAATATATAAAGGGGGAGTGTCACGAAGATGGAGCCAGGCTCTTCTCGGTGACAAACAATGATAAGACAAGGGGTAACGGGTACAAAGTGGAACACAGGAGGTTCCACTTAAATATGAGAAGAAACTTCTTCTCAGTGAGGGTAACAGGACAATGGAACAGGCTGCCCAGGGAGGTTGTGGAGTCTCCTTCTCTGGAGATATTCAAAACCCGCCTGGACGCCTTCCTGTGTAACCTCATCTAGGTGTTCCTGCTCCTGCAGGGAGATTGGACTAGATGATCTTTTGAGGTCCCTTCCAATCCCTGACATTCTGTGATTCTGTGATTTTCTACATCATATTCTAATTGAAAGCATTTTGGAAGCCACATGTACCAAAATCTATCCACCTACCACAATATACTTGCACTAGTTCACATACAGTCTGAAGGCTTAAAGATGGAAATGGTATCCAACACACTTTCTAGAAAGACTGAGGAAGTGTTAATCTGAGGATCAGAGAATTCTTGGGAACTGTTCCCATTATGTGAGGGTAAGATGGAGTTAATCGTCTTGTAGTACAAAGTCATAAAATATCTATAAATACTTTTGAATCTATGATGACAAATGATGAGAACATCACTTCTGGCTTCTATTTTAGAACCCTATGTCTCACAGTATCCAAAATGACATGTTATGTTATTAAGGTATCACTCCAATTAACAAGCAAGATTGCTACCAAATAGTTGCCCACTTCCTACATTAAGTCAGTTGTCCCCAGGAGGATTTATTTCCAATTATTCAATCAGAGATGAAGGGGGAAGGAGTGACAAGAATACAGCCCAGGGCAGAGACTGCATTATCTGCTAACAGATAACATAAATAGACACTGCACCTCCAAGCACTGAAAAATTTACTCTTTTTGTTTCTATTGTCATAAATACTAATGTTTGTCATTACAGCAGCACAACAACCCTGAAGTAAAATCACTATGTTTTTACATGAGTCCCCTATCTCCAATATGTATTATATTTAAGGTCCTGATGATGCTGAGGAACCTGAAGGAAACCAGTCATATATTGCAGAGCTCCTGGCATAGTTTAAAAAATAATAATAATAAAAAAAATATAAAAATCAACAGACACCTATTAACTTAATGAAGTTTTCTTTAGTGCAGGCTCATTATAGCTTTGAAATCATTTACCTGTTTGTTAAAAGAAGAACTACCACTGTCAAAAGAAAACCCAATAACATAGCTAGGGATTCAGAGTATTACAATATTAACTTTCAGTACGTCAACAGCCAGACCCAATATCACTCACGTATTAGTTGGAATGACTAACGCAGAAAAAACAGCAGCAAAAATAGAAAGACTAATGAGACCTTTATGAGATTATTTTCATGTAATTAAGTGAATTGAGCTAAATTCTGCTTCAAATTGTTCTGAAGCAGAACCAGAAGAATCCATATGCTTTTCAATAGATCTATTCTGCATCAGGAAGAAGAGAAGCTGCTGGCAGAATCTGACTTATTGCAAACAATACCAGCTCAGCAACACTGCTATTTTTCTCTACTATGCAACTAATCAAATGAATCCACAAAGTCTCAAAATAGATGTCTTCTTAGAAACTTTGAAAGGTTCAACAGCTAGGATTTTAGGTTTTGGACTAGTTTTACTGATGAAAGGAGGATGTTGATGGCCACCTTTCCTACCATACAGATAAACACAAAGGGAAAAGATTTTACCCTTTGCTATTGATTGTTTATAGGGCTGAAGAGGTACAGGGAGGCTGTGTAGAGAGCTTCTCTTGGGACCAAACGGAGGAGGACCACCCAAAACACAAGTGCTACTGAAGTGTTGAGGCAGCTACACCAGGAGCTGGAAAGACCTTACAACTGCTGGCAATGGACATTGCTGCCACTTTTAAACAGTTTAGTACAGGTTTTAGCATGCACAGTGATGAAGGTGGGACTTCAGAAGGCACAATCTCCCTAGAGAAACTCTTGTGGTCTCCTGAATGTCGCCTATTCATTAATAGCTCTTCTGTTTCCAAGAAGAAACACTTGGTCCTCACTTAATAAGTAGACAGTTTCTTCAGTACCAACAGGCACAATTTATGTTCGTTATCTTCTCACCTGCTTAAGTAGACAGTCCTCCTAATTGTTTACAGAGAGAACATTCACTTTTGTTTGTGGATTAAGACATCACTACTTTAAAGACTACTAAGCCAAATTCAAATCTCAGTTACAGAAGCTAGCTTTAATTAAAAAAGCAAAGAAGAAAATTAATACACACTTTCAACTTGCAGAAGTATAAGCCAGGCTAGAATCCTGGGGGGTGGGGAAGGGTTGTTTTATTGTTTAGGGTCTTCAACAAAACTACCATTTCTAAAAATCACGTAGAATACCTAAATAAAAGTGGTCTGCCATGAAATTTAAGCTAAGAAAATTAATCAAGATGTCACATAAATGTATGTGATGCAAGCATTATTTATAGAAATATGGTCCATAGTATATATAGTAAAAGTAACAGTGGCTCCAAGAAAGAGACATTATAAAACGCTAGCATTAGGGCAAGCACTTAGTAAGTGATAACTCAGACTTTCTAGGAAATAAAACAACCACTGGATGCTTGGGATCCTCTGTGAGACAGTTTTTCTACAATATGCATATTTTGCATCTGGTACTACATACTACCTGTGCTTCTGATGCGTTTCTGCTTTGACCCACAGCTAAAATTGTTCCTAAGATTGTGATCATATTTAAGTTACAAATGAATGTAACCCCAAACTAAGAAACTAAGTCCCTGAGAAAACTGTTGAAAGACAAAATAGTCATTTTTAGGGCTTATAACACAAAAGGGAGTGGCAGGATTTATGCACATGTAGTGATTGCTTTTATTAGTAAGCTGCTTAATCATAATTCTTTTTAATAAAAACATGGAACTGGCTTGCTATAAACTTTAGGAGATACATGTTATTTGACAGGAACAGTGAGCCTATATTTCTGTGCAATAAAAAATTTCAAATGACTGTTTAGAAAATAGTCCCTTGGACTTGTACTAAGTATTAAGCATCAGCAAATCTATTTCTATATAATTACGAGTAAATTAGAGGTTGTTTTAAACATTAAGGATCCACTTCATTTTTAGGAAAGGCTTCTCAGGGGATGGAAAACAGCAAAGAAAAATCAAGAGCTTAAGAATAAGGAATTAAAAAAAAATAATTACAACTTCATTTTTGAGGGGAAAAAAATAAATTCTGAATTATCTTGGCATCTTACAAAGAAATAAAACATTGAAGTGACATACCTAAAACCATTATTCATGCTATGTAAAATGTGCATCCTTAACTAGTTATTCCCCCCCAGAATGTAATTAAACCCAATGGCTCTTCTTTCAGGGCATGTAAGAATAATAAACGAGACTGTTAAATAAAGAATTGAATTAAGGCTCCTGGTAAATTTATTCAACAAGTATTTCCATTATGAAGAAAAAAAAAAAAAAAAAAGGGAAATATTTCCAGTTGCTCATAGAACTACAGTTTCAAGAGTAGCTGGTCCTAGAAAAGACTAAAACCGCCTAAATTTAACAAAAGTAAATTCTTTTTATCCAGTAAGCCATCTCTCCTATTTAAACTTCCTTAACTATGTCAGATGACTGATGGCTGGATACTATTCAAGACACCTGTGTTTGGTCTGAATGACAGCCTGAAAGTCTCAGGGGACTTTTCTGAGCTTGTACCACAGGCAATGGGTCAAAATATTTACTTCAGACAACAACCATGAAACTTCATTTGCTGCTGTTATTTTCTTTCTAATTAAAGACTCATTTCAAAGCAGAGTGGAAATAATGTGTCTGCTGTGGTTAATATTTAATCAGTAGTCTAGCATGCCAACCATGTATCCCTTGTAATAGCCCAGGGTCAGTGCCCTGCATCCCACTGGGATGCCATATGGCTGTGTCCAGAAGACTGGAAGCCATAAATGACCCATCATGAGTTGAGTGATAGTATGAATCGATAAGGATACTAAGTATTTGGTTTGAAGAGCTGACTCATCCGCTGTTGGAGTGAACATTATCTTAACAACCTTGAGTGTTTCACATCATGAGATGTGATAATATATATAAAAAAAGCAAACCAGATTCAAATTAACCAAGCTTTTCCAACCATTTCCTGATAAATAATTTAAGTATGATTTATGTATATATACTGCAAACATGATGCTTGCATTGGTTCTCTAATCTAAGGATAATATCATAAATAAATTCTGGTTCAGATCTAATTAGTATCCAGACCCCCAAATTTCCATATGCCAACTGCATCCTTTCTTATGTAGTTACAAGATGGGCATTATTTCAAATCTATTTCTGCAAATGGAACATTTCTCTTATATTTCACAAGGACCTGGACTAGATTTTGAAATACAGCGATTGGGAAAGCACTTAGGCGTACATTCAACTCTCAGTGAGAATACACATCTGTAATAAGGCACCTCCTGAACTATTATGAAGCCTGGATTTGCTGCTCCTGTGTTTGGCACAACTAGAAGCCTATCCATAAGCCACACTCCAGAGAGCACAGCATTCCCTTTTGCTGTGCTCTTCCAGCAGCGCAGTACATTTTCCCAGTATGTTAGAACTTACGATAAAAGAAAACCTCATTATTGTTTCTGATTCATTACTGATATCTCAGAAAGTAATTTGCTCTGAAAAACATACTATACCCTAGAGAGTGCAGGATCCCATCTTTTGTAGCAGGATGTTAGGCAGATAGGAGACCATCAAATATATTGAGGGCATCTTTGTGGAAGAGGAAGCTGTAAATAAAACTGATTTAAGCAAATCATAGTTGTGAACAACTGCCCATCTTCCACGCTTAGTTTCAAGCTAACACTTAGCCAAAGAGAAGCTGGAAACAGTTGCTGCTCCAGAAGTCAACTGCATGACACAAGTTTAAGGTTTAAAGATCACACACAAAATTCAGACTCAAAGAACACCTCGCAGCCAGATCTTTCCTTTAGAGAGACTAAATTTGCTTTTTTCTCATTAGCAGTAGGGTAGTTTGGCTACTGCACAAAGATGACTCAACTTAGCATGCAATCTCCAGAAGAAAAAAAGTGAGTGTAACTTTAAATTTTCTCTCCCTCTATTGCAGAAGAGATGACTACTAAGCCTGTGTTGTAGGTACTTCCTAAAATACAGATAAGGCTTTAGGTTCGCTCAGTGAACATGGGTCAAAATGAACACCAGCATAACACCCTATCCAACAGAACTCTGGTAGTGACAGTATCTCCACCGGCATATTCTGGTGGACTGCAGAGGTACTTTGAGAGACATTTGCCAACTGTTCTTGCTCTTCATGACTTTCTAAGGAGCAAAACGCAGTGTTCTTTGCAGGCGCTGGCTCAGGCCGCACCGCTGAGGGACAGAGGGACCCTCATCCCCCGCTTGCTCGCAAGGGTAGGGCCAGCAGCTCATCTGTGGAGCGGACCCACCAGCTCTGCCTCACCTGCTCCTCAGCCTTTGCCCGGCTTCTGAGGAAACCTAATACATGACCCAGGACAACCCAGTGCGGGTCTTTAGTTCCCTCTAGTGGCTAAACCGCCTACACTGCTCGGAGCTGCTGCCACCGCCTCCCCGTTAACTCCTGCCAGGCCCTTTGGCTGCAGGCTCACACCTGTAACCCCTGCACAGCCCATTCCCTTGGATGAGCCATCCAAGCAGGATTAGTCTCTCATTAGCTGGCTCATGCTGTGCCAACAAAAGCTCTCAACTCACACCATCCACTGAGTGCAGCCTCGGAGGCCTGGGATGAGGCTTAATCTAAGCAATCTACTTCCTAGAAAACATACTCATGAATGAACTATATTACAAAATTATAAAGTAATCAGTATAATTATCAGGAAGTGAGGAAGTATTCCAAGACCTGCACATTTCCATGAGTAATCCAGCCATCTAGTGCTGCTGGTCTGAATTCTTTCAGGAGACTATGAAAAGGGAGAATGATTCTGCACAGGACAGGTCATTTTTTTTCTATTAAAAAAAGATACCTCCTTCCCTCACTTTTCTTTCAGCCACTAAAGACTTCAGTTCTGCAGGTGGATCCAGGCCAAACTAGTAGTCTCTGTGAAAAGCAGCACCAATTTCATTGAGACTCCTTGCTGGAGTAAGTAGCATGGGCTAATCTTGGAACTTTCATCACTGCAAGTCATGAAACAAATGGGCTTTCTACTCAGCCCAGCAGTGGGATTTGGGAAATTATATTAGACCCTCAGACTTCTTCTACTCCTGGCCTGATAAACCACAGAGAAAACCTGGAAAGAAAAACTCATGAAAGTAAAGAAATGGAAACAAATAAAAAGAAGCGGTGTTTTTCTTATTAAAAGAAACAAACTGAAAATAGACATTTAATTTTGGTTTGCGTCATTTTTGTTGTTGATGGCTTAGAGAGCTCTAGGTGATGGTCAGAATCAGCAATACTGGGTCAGTTTTATGGCCAGTATCAATGCTACTGTAGTCTGAACCAGTGAAATCACTGACAGAGAAAAGGTAGCAGAAGTATTTGAGTTAGATACATAGGCGTTCTCAAAGCTTTCTCAAGTAGACTTTTTATTTTTAGCTAGAAATTAAATGTAAGAATACAGAATGCACAAATTCTCTTTCTGTGCTTCCCATGCCTTGTCACTAATGCTCTATCCAGAAAAAGAGAAATTAAAACACATTGGGGGTCATTGTCAGGAACATGCATAACTCTCATATAGCTCTCAGTAAATAAACAGATTAGTTATGGAGGAGGAAGGTGGGCAATCTACAGCATCCCAGGCATTTTGGGATCTACAGCATCCCCCCATTCTGCCTCCAATCAGGCTGAAGATTACATGTCTGCGCAGAATAATGCAGCACAGCAGTTTCCAAGTGGCCTTGTAGTTCTTCTCTGCTCCCTGCATTTGGTGGACATTTTTTTTTTTTCTTTTTCATTTTACATATTGTTCAAAACTTGCTGAAGTGATTTCAGAAGTTATATAACTGTGTCAGATGCTTATATGAACGACAACTATTTTTCTGGCTTTACTTTTCTGGAAATCCTTCCGGCATTGCTTTTCATGGAAACACTAGGCCAGAAATAGCTGCATGGCAGCAGTGGAACTCTGCCTCTTCAGGTGCAGTGAAGATAATATTTTAGCTAGCAGACTGCTATTAGTTTATTCCGATATTGCCATGTGATACATTGCTGATTCTGTCGCATCATGTTAGGTACTGATTTTACCTATCTGAACCTCAAAGAAAGCAAAGACAATTTATTTGTCTTTAATGACATATCGTTTCCCAACCACCCTGTTCAGTGTTAATAGTCCATATAAAAGCTCATTATTAAAACATAAAAGAAGAAGGGAAAAGACACAGAAGGGAAAGATTGCAACATAGTCATTGCTCTGAGCCCCATTTCCTACATTTACCAGGTGTTTGACCAAGCTGAATTGGTCAAACGTGAATCAGCATGTTATGTTACTTGAAGGTCTACAGAGAGAAATTATTATCTCAAAGCACATTGCAAACGTTAAGTGAATTCTACAGAAAGACACCCCTGTGAAGAAAGAAGGATGATTCCTTATTTAATCAGTGAGGGGAAAAATGAAGCACAAAAGGTTAAGTGACTCATCAAGGTCACACAGAAGTTGATTCTAACATTAAAACAAGTTTTATTGTGAACAGGAGTGACATTAGACCAAATTCACAGAGAGAGTTGTCATCAAATTCATATTGTGGATTAGCAGCACTGACCTTTCCACGAAGGCACACTTCTTTTCAAAACAAGAATTACTCCAAATACAAATACCTCTGTGTGAGATATCCAGGTGATCTCATCCTGCATCCTCCATATACACACATAGATTGTGTTAGGCAATGAAATACTTATGCCAGAGCAACACAGCTTGTATAGAACTACATAATTTATTACTGTTGTTATTATTTGCCCAAATAGTAATGTTTCAGAGGAAGCAAAACTAATTCTTCAACTCTGGTGAATAATGCTGTGTAAAGTAGGGAGAAGGGCTAGAGTATAAAACAGGAAAACAGAGAACTGTTTGCTAACGGCAGTCTTTCATTTAGATCTTGTCACAAGAACTAAACATGCATTTCAATACAATATTTTTGTCAAAGAAAAAGGTGGGTTTTCTTTAAATATATAAAGTGAATCACAACCATTCATTTTAGACCGACTGAAACAGTCCAAATGACCTTTACGTTTGTTCAATCTGATTTGTTAAGATGCTTCTGTTCTGAACCAAATTCTCACCTCTTCCTTTGATTTTACAGTTTGGCTGGTGAACTGAAAAAATTCATTCACCTCCTAATTTTATCATGATTTTGCAGATGAGGAACTGAAGTCCAGAGAAATCATGTGAATTCTTCGATCCAGCACAGAAAGTCTGTGGCAGAGCAAGAAACCAGATCAGCCCTGCTAGACCTGTGCTAACACCATCATGCTTAGATCATCCCTTTTTTCTGTGCCAGCATGTCTGCAGTGTTTTGTTTAGCTGCAACAGATGAATCAAATACATGAACTAAAATGAAATGGGCAGAATGATGGGATCAAAGTAAGTTTCTTTTCTCTGACAGCATCAATTAGATTCAGGAAAAGAGGATGGAAAAAGAGGAATCATAGCGATGGTTCTCTGCTCTATACAAGAAGTTTGCCTGGTTCTGCCAGACACCAAATTACCTATGATGAGAAATATCCCACTGCTCTTGCAGCATGTACTTGCCAAAGTAAGCTGGTTCATGCTCAGGTGGCATGGGAGAGTGCATGCCCCAACTGTATAAAGCTGTCTATCCACTCTGAGTAGGTTTGGCTCCCTGAGCAAAAAGCACTCCCAAAGGTGCTTAGCTATCCAGATTAACGTGATCAGAGTGGAACAGGTACTTCTCCAGTTGATTTCTCTCTCTTATGGCTATTGCTGTTATTTCTGCATCACTTTCTACTACAGTCAGATTGTTTCAGTTTCTCTTACTTGAGAGAGAAACTTGCTTGAAAAAAGAAAAGCTGTTTCTTTGCACTGGGACTTGTCAGGGTTAATATTCCACTGCTGCTCCTTGCCCCATTTCAATCCCGTTGGGTTACTTGAGAGTTCCCTACATGTCACACTTGTTTCTGTGAAGACAGTTATGAAACACAAAAGGAAGAACATCAGAGTCTGCTGAAACAATTTGAGAGCTGGCTGCAAGTCTAGTGACGCTGCTTTGAAAAGACAGCAATGAAAAACAAATATACCTCGATTTCCCCAGCTATACAGATACCGCTTAAGCATATTACAAAGCATTATGTGAACTACTGCTCCCTTTCCAGTCCTGTCTTCAGCAAACATTTAATTTGCAGAGCTATATCTCTAGATAATGTGTTATTATGTTGGTTGTTCTTATTTAGGAATAGATCCAAATCACAGCATTTGGAGCTAGCATCGGCATACCCTGAAAAATTGGGTGTGTTTGTATGAGGAATGTTTTAGAACAACATGTTTTCAAGTTCCTTTATCCTTGCCCATATTTTAACCATGAAGGGAGTCTTTTACCAGTATCAATGTTGAAAAGTGCTTGGAGCTCAGAATGGGATTTCAAAGCTCAGCCAAGGGACTCTGGGCAGCACCAAGACTCTACACTCTCAAAAATCATGGCAGTCTTCTGATTGCTCCTAGCAGTGTGGTCTCAAGTGGCTGAGCAACTGCAAGGGAATCACAAGTTCCCCTCTGGGCACACCAGTGCAATAATAATAATTTACTCCTTTTCATTGCACACACATCACCAGAAAGCTTTTAGCCATGTGCAAAACCAAGTTCCTCCACCATGAGCAATGTGTGCTCGACAAGGCAGCCCCCATAGAGTTGAATTAGCTGGAGTGAAGTTAATGAATGTTCATAGAGGAGGATAAGCAGGGAAGAAATCATAAGTAAAATGTGAGAAGGGCAAGAAAGCAAACGAAGGGAAAAAAGGAGTGAGAGCGATACCACACTTGCACTGCAGTGAGGTGTTCCTACCCCCAAGGCGTGTTATTTCAAGGTGATGCAATGCAAAAGTGTCTGGACAGAGCTGGAGGGAAGAAGGCTCCAGAATAGGGAGGAAAGACAGGGTTCAGGTCAGGCTGGAAGAAGAGATTGTCTTGAAGACCTCAGTGGAAGGAAATATCTAAATCTGAAGTGTTAACTTTGGCAACTATCAGCTGCTCACAAGTGGTGACAGGATTAGGGAGAATAAAAAAAAAA
>VYZX01009642.1:5175-16416 GCA_013401335.1 Brachypteracias leptosomus | reverse complement strand
TTTAGGTACTAAGAGAATGAGATTAGATTCCTGTCTGCCCCTTCTCTTTAGTTTGAGCAAATTAAATTCCTTTGACCTTTCAACATGCATCAAGGTCTCTGACTCTCTAATCAACTTGGTGGTCATTCACTGGACCATCTCTAGTTTTTCAATATCTCTTTTGAGGTGGGAATCCAAAACTGGACACATTTTTCCGAGTGTTGACATAACAAACGCCAAATGAAACATTGACAATCGTTCATCTCTTCGTTTTACTTTGGCTGATGCAGACAAGACCCCAGGTTGGTTTCATTGCTACAAGGATGCATGCCCAATCCTGTCAGTCCCTAGCCTGCACTGCTGCTTGGGGTTATTCCATCTCAGATGCAGGATATTACAATTATCTTTGTTAAATGTCATTCAATTTGTGTTGGCCCTGTCTTCCAGCCTGTTGAGATCTTTGAATGGTGTAGTCTCTAATATACACCTTCAGTGTTTCTTACAATGCAAGAAGCAAAAGTCATCAAAAGAAGGCGCAGAATTTTCAGAACAGAAAGAAATACTTCTTTCTACACTATTTTAGATGCTGAAAATATGTATGATTTTGATATAAAGTTGGAAAATATAGAAAAAAATGATGTCTCAAGACTAAGGACAAAACAGTCCAGACTCAGAAATTCCCAAACACAATGATGACTAAAATTTCTTTACTTGACTCATTCTTGATATTTTCTTAACCATGAGTATTTGTTGTTAGCTATTGTCATAGAACTGAACTATATGTTGTGATCTAATACAGCAATTTCATGTTACACTTCTGAAGAAAACCTTCATCAGCTTCTCTGTCTTAGATTGAAGTTTCCTGTATAATTCCTTAAAGTTTACTTCCTTTTGTTTCTAAAGGCTCTCAGGGAACCAAATGTTTTTCTTTACTGTAAAACATAGCCCTAGGAAACTGTTGAAGAATATATAATTTATTTTGAAGGAAATAATTCTGAGAAAGCTCATTGCAAATAGGCAAATGAATGTGCACAGAGCTGTGTTGGAAAGATTCATAAGCAGATGTTCCTACACAAGTGCCTATAAGTGTAACGGTGATCACGAAGTGTAAGGAGAAAGCTCTTTCAAACTCGCTGAAGTTTGAGATGAAAACTAGATATTTACACAATTTTTTAAACAAATGCTGGGGAGAGTCCACAGACTGTATTTCTGAGCAATATATGTCTGAAGTAACTAGTGATGCTTACATGACTTTATGTTTTATTTTTGGGATGGTTCATCTAGTAAATTTACACCCTGTATCTCTCTTTTTTCACAGAGGGCACCACCTGATTTTAAAAATTCTATTGTCTTTTCCCAGACATCATTCTCTTTATTTGCTATATATTTGTTCCTCATCTTTCAGTATGTTTTCCATAGGGCATCAATTCTAAAATCTTTGTTGCTAAAATTTCTGACAGGTTGTCATCTTTTCTTGTTTCTCTGGCAAATAATGGAAGTACACCCTTGGCTTAAGTACACCCTTAGTGTTGCAGCTAGTTCTGGGATGTAGAGTGAAGAGTTATTCTGGTTTGGGGTTGAGATATTCTCTCCCTCCTACTTCCTTTTCTGCTTTTAGGAGAGAGGGTGGAGATCAAGCACTTCAAACTTCTACTGCCACTGAAGGAAATGATCCTGTCCTCCTTCCACCCCACTGCTTTATTCCCTTGCCTGTGTTCTCTCTGAAGTTGCCACAAGTGTTTCTGGAAGGAAGTGACCTGAGTTGAACACACAAAGACAGCAACATTAACAGAGATCCAGGACTAGATTTGGTATCAGCATCTGTTCATGCCAGCTTAAAGCGTTAATGCTGTAGCTTAAACAGGCTTTATTTGCTAATATTTGCAACTTCAGTGAGCAGCTTTTACACTTCCAAATAGCTGTATAACAGGATAATCACACATATTTACATCAGAACTAGTCCCTTGAATTGATACAGAACATCTAAACATGTTAATTCATGGCTCTCTTTTCTGATCTTTGATAAAGAAACAAAAAAATGTGGCTTTAACAGTAGAGCCTCTAAGACCTCAAAAAGTAGTATATAAGAGGTTAATTTCTGATTTTCCCCCATGAAGTTGCTTCAATGTTCTCCATTGAGTTACTTGTTAGTGTAGAAGTCAGCTTCTTACTAAATAAAATGGTATCAATAAGTGCTTGTTAGCTGAAGAGATGGCCTGTAACTGCACATTTAAGTTAATTTTAGCAACTATTCAGACAAATTCTCACCTCCTCCCTTTCACAGACATGTTCTAATTCCTAGGAAAAAGGCAGAAAAAACCCTGAAAAGGATGTTTCTAATTAGTGTGGCTTTCACATATTTAAATTCTGTCTCTCTGTGCCAGATAATTGAATAAAATGTGATACATTCTTTTGATCTTTGTCGAGATGATGTAGACAGTAGATATTGTTTTGTTATAGAGTTCATGTTGACATAGATAGTATTATGCCACTTAGAGCTTCTTTGGCACAGCTTTGGAATCAAGTGTTCAGCAGTGATTAATGACCAAGAATACACAGACCTACTATTAAGTCTAGGATCTCTCTAGTCTCTGCTCCTGTTCTTTCTCTCAATTCCAGCATTAGTTAATGCAGCTTCTGTGAAAACAGTGTTTCTGGTGACTTGTCATATAGCCTGTACTTCCAGCACTTAGCATAGTGGTAGCATAGAGCTAATGACCATTAAAATCTCGGTTGTCTTAATTCCTGCTTATTATTGTATCTTTGATGCCGTTTCTCTGCCTTGAATTTTTTTATTTACTGTGTAATACAGAAAAGACTTTTAAACCTGTGCTAGCCTCTTTTTTTCAGTCCTTACACACTGTATAATCAATTAATAATCTTTGATATGTTATGCCAATTAAGTGATATGTGTGTTAACATAAATATTTAATTCTTAAAGGAGAGATCACTTTGTCCTAAAGCTTTAATTAAATTAGATGCTTTTCAGATGATTGCCAAGATGAAACAGTCCATTATGAACATTTACCACTGTAGGAGATTTCTGCTTATTGAAAGACAAAAGGGTAATTTCATCTAGGATTGTTGCAAACTGAACGAGTCCTTCATACTGATAAGGGAATTCTCTCTCTTTTAACCTTGATGTGTACTGTAGTAATGAATTTATGAATCTTTAAATTCAGTCACATTATTAAAGTGGGGATATGATGTTAGCACTGTCAAGTAAATGAAGAGGATGAAAATTCATTTACATAACAGTTAAAGAGATCAGCGTCAATAACAATTTGCCAATAATTACCATCATTTTAAAAAAGGAAAACTAACATGATAAAAGTAGGCAGCTATGGATCTTCATTGTATACCAACTGGAGTTTGAATATTTCCAATGACGTAGTCTTCATATGGTAAACTGGTTTTAGGAAAACTAAATATCCTTGATACTGGGTTGCTGAGGCACCTAAACTATAACTCCTATAAGATACCTTCATAGTAATATGGAATCTAAGTGTTTCCATATCAATATCATATTCAATATCAATCCAAAATATTTCTGGTTTGGGGCAAAATGTTCTTGTATTGCAGTTTTGCCTAATTATCTGAACATCTTCTACAGATCAGAATCCTGGGTTTTGATATGCTGTAGACTTTGTAGTCATATGTATATCTCCCATTGAAAACACGTCACAGCGGTTTCCTTCAAAATATAGTACAGCTATGCATAATGTATGATAAGACTAGAGAGATGTGTTATGTGAATCAAAGTTTTAATGTCCTAGTTTTCCAGATATTATTATCTATTCACTGTGTTTTTGAAGAAACTCTGATTAAGAATCATGTCAGCTGTGACAAGCCATAAAACCAAGCAACACTTTCAGTGGGAACCTGAAAAAGACTCTCTCTGAACATGTTTTAATATTAAAATCAGTATTGGGGAACCTGGTTCTTATTTTGCCAGGGGGAGGAGGATTGCATCAATAGAATCCTACTTGCTGACAATGTGTTGTCATCAAAGATCTTAGGGCAAGGAAATTCAAAAGCACAATAGGTTTTCTTTTAGTGTCTGACACTGCATTTCTTACTCAAATGGTTGGTCTGCATTTGCTTCTTTGTACTTGTTGACCAGGTTTCCAAAACAGAAGATGCAAAAATTCAACTCTCCTTGTCACCTTGGGACATACTGCTAATTAGCTGAATGCCTGGCTTGACTTGAAGTCTTATCTACCTTCTTGCTGTGCAGAGCATACAAATGTCAGCAAGGCTGTTTAAATATGAAAGAAATAGCTCAGCTCCACATCTGAATGCAATCCTATTGTGGGACTGGACCCTCTCAGGTTAGCTGCAATGTTTGCCTTCCACAATATCAGTCTACTGAAGTCTACTTGAAATTTTAAGCTAAATGTACTTCTTATATAAACTTATATAGACTACAGTCTCATGGACTCAGCCATATCCTTAGTTGCTTACTGTCTTGAAGTAGTCAACAGTGTGTCTGATGTTAAGGTTACATCTACACAGTGGGGGAAATTGTATCTAGATTAAAATGAAAGTGAAAATCAAACACCTTGCTATTTCTGTAGGAATATTGGGAAGAGTTCTCTCAATAATGTGAGATGAGCTGTAGGGCAAGATGTGACTGCTTGCAGGGTTGAGAGTTTTCTGTTGCTCTGCAGTTATGTCCAGGAGAAAGTGAAGGAACAGATTTGTGGAAGTGCTTTTAGGGTCCTGCGTATAGAACAAGTCTGAAATGAGTTACCTTAGATACCTGGATAATTCTGTTGTCATGTTGTTTTTTTTAATAAAAACTATTTACTGAGCAGTATATTATTGAGTGCATTTATTGAGCAATAAACAAAATTTATTTGACAATTTCTGTATTCTTATAGTTGATGTTAACTGCAAAAAAAAAAAAAGAGCAATGCAAAACTGTTTTACGTACTTTGAATGATTGAAGAATGTTTCTGTTTCATCTAAGAATTTTAAGTATCATTAAAACAGTAAACTAAAGAAAGTGCTGTTTGGCTGAGTGCTCTACTGTCCATTAGCAAGGCAGCTGAGAAATCTCATTTTAAATCCTAATGTATGGGATGAGCGCTTACAGGCTTGTGGATGTTCATTGTTGACTTTTCTAGCTGTATTTTTTTGCCCTACTGGGGACAGTAAAAGGAGAAAAGGACTGGTGGGATTGCAGAAACATTAGGGTCTAGTTGAGGAACTTGGAAGAAATCAGGCCAGTGAGGAGAAATGAGTAGGTTTTCTTATAGATGTGAGAAGAGAGTCAGCATGGCATCTGCATAAACAGCAAACAAAACGTGCACATTTTAAATTCAAAGCTGACTTTTGAGTCTGAAATTACTGCAGTTTTGCATACACTGGCTGAAGGGAAGGAAGTTAACAAGTTGCAGGACAGGCTACAGTAACATGGTTGAGTTTTTTTTCTAGAAAATCATTCCAATTTTGAGGAGGATTGACTTTATGTTTCGATCTACCAAAGCGGCGAGGACTGGATATCTAAGTCCTTTGCTCAGCCAGAAGGGATGAATAGACAGGGCAGTTACTCCTCTGTCTGAACTGGATCTCAGTGGCTGCCATGAACCAGCTGCAGCATGGACAACCAGAGGGCTGGTAGCTGCTCTGTGGACACTCCTGTTCAGGCAAGGGGAAAGGAAGCCCTTGGAGGAGATGGGAGATAGAGTGCTGAAGGACACTGCAGTGGGAGGTGCCTACAAAATAAAGAAGCAGGCCCATGTGATGGGCAAGGTTCAGGAAAAGCAGGCACTGCTTAATGTGCCATTTCTCATTGGAAAGGGTGGCTCTTGCTGCCCCATCTCTACCCTTGCCAAGTGGCAGTGCTGGAGCTGGGGCAGAATTAAGAAGAGCAAGACAGTCAAGGAAAACCTGTTCTTCATCTCCTCCCAGCTTCCCTTACACCTGCTGCCCTTGCCCATGCCTGCCCTCGCTAACAAGAATAAGGCTGGAGTGCAACGAACACCCATTCACTCAAGGAGGTGAACCTCATGTATCAACAGCACTACATGACTGGTTTTGTCAGGGAAACCGTGTGCAAGGGAAATGAGCTGGGCAAGGCCAACCTAGAGTAGTCTCTGAATCTAAGTGTAGACAGGACCTCATGTGAAGGTCTACATAGAAGATTCTCCAAGGCCACTAAAAGTGCCATTAGCTTGAACATCTATTGGACAGCTGACTTCAGCTGTTAACTGACATACCCACCTTAAAAGGCTTACCTGTCCATAATGTGGGAAAGGCTGCATGGAAGCTGCAGTGGGATTGCTTTTGACGCTTTCTGCCAACACAGGAGAAGGCACAGTGTACTCTCTGTTGTGTGCTACTTTGCCTTCCCTCTGCCCATTCCTCTGCTTGCTGATGATGCTCAGCAAAGCATCATCAGGGTTAGACTAAGTTGGTGCAGATTCAGTGAGCTGTGCTTACAAGCTGCTACCCAGGAAAATTCTGCACAGGAATGGCTCGTGCCCTTCTTCCTCATGACACATTGTCCTGGGGCTGTACAGAACAGCACAAGCACACATACACTGCATTTAGCCAGTTGCAGAATCTAATACCAACCATCCTGAACTGTATAACCATGAAAAGTGGGGAAAGCATACTATCTGCTGTGTTGCAAGGAAAAAACCCCTCTAAATTAGAACTTGAGCCTGCTGAAACAGGTGATTTTTGTGAGAATGGGCTTGTGATCTTAATAACATCAAGAATACAGCTGTGGGGAGAGAGGATATTTGATTTTTGTAAACATTATTCTTGCACATGCAGGTTGGTGCCAACTTACCACATTAATGGGGTTTTGTGAACAGAGTCTTTGCAAATAAATAACTGCATGTGCAGACTCTTTGCTTGCAAATTTGGAAGTCCTGTACAATACAATGAAGAAGGTTAGGAAGAACATTGATTTGCACTGACAACATTTGTATTGTTTTATGGTTACATCTATGCTGGTCCTGTGATTCAGTATGATGTGGACAAGATGTTTGTACTAGCACAGAGAAAACTCTTGAACATGAAAAATAGTATTTACTGAAATAGATCAAGTTCCCAAGGGGAAAACAGAAAAATGACATGAGATTCATAGAATAAAGAATAACTAAAATTGCCCAATTATTTAGACTGAGGTATTTTTCTATCACTATAAGATCTTGCTGAGCTTCCGGAGCATAATTTAGAGTAGGTATTTTGCCTGCAGTTCACCATATAAATATTTTATATGATCTCCCACACTATTAGAATAATAGAGGTAGTGTTGTTTAATCCACTTCTGGCAAAACAGATGCTTACCAGAATGCATAAAGCACTCAAGGAACTGTTTTTGATGTAGTTGAAACTAGTTGGTAGAATGATTTATCTGAAGTTAGATTCCTCATTCTGGAAGTGGATTTGATGATGCTTGTGAGACACAATTTAAGGTTGTTTTGAATGCTCATAAAAAAAAAAACAAAACCATAGTTGATGGAAACATTATTAAGAAAAGAAGGATGAAAAAAACCTCCCTAAAAGGTAAGCAGGTAAAGAAAAAGAGCTAGGTAGGCAGGCAGGGAGGGGGCTGGGATAGACTCCATATCTGTGAATTCTTTACATTGGACTAAGTAGAAATTGTGACCACAAAAAAGTGGAGTTGAATACATTGTCTGAATAGCAGATGTAAGCATAAGAACTATAAGTCTTAGCAGAGAGTATGCAAGTGCTGTGATTCCCACATAGTGGTCTCAGAAAGTGTGTTGCAACTCAGCAGGGATGGAGAAGTTCAAAGTTTCAATAAAGCTTTTCCTAAAAATACAACCTATGGAGTGTATTTTAATATCTCTTGTGCCCGTCAGTATCTCTCTTATTCTTTACCTGCAGCACACATTTTGAGTTGCCTATAGTTGGTATATTCTGAACTATAGTCCTTGTGCCTGAAGTGGTTATTCAGGTGTCATATGAGTTAGGGTGAGCTGTTCAAATACTCCTTCTCTAGCTTCCATTTCTACAAAGTGGAGGGAAGATGAATACTGATTGTTAAGCACCATAATTTTACACACTTGAGCCAGGGTTTAGTAATCAGAATGGCATTGTTGCTGAAATCCTATGGAAAACACTTGATGCTATGCCCTTTTCCCTGAGGTGATTGTGCCTAAAGCTGTTATGAATAGTGAATGATAAAAAGATGGTCACTTGATGTGCACATTTGTTATGTGATATATCATTCAGCACTCTTCTGTTTATTTACGCTGTTTTTCATGCTTATTGTAGCTTTTATTAATGTGTTTGATAAGACAGCATCAGCTGCAAGGCAGAAATGTTGACTCTGTTGGGGTTTTGTTAAACTTTTCAGTATAGATTAAAAAACTTCAGCAGCCCCTGGATGGATAGGCTTGAGTTGGAAATGTACGTGTGAGTAACAAATATTATAATGCAGATGAGCCAGACAGGAGAAAGGGAAATTTATAATAAAGGACTGCTCTGGCAGTATTAATCTGCCTTATGTAGACTGTGTGATGAATCATCCCACATCGCCACAAGGACTGCTGCTGCTGCTGCCACTGAGCTCCGCCAGCAAGTGGGACAATAAAAAAAGTGTGCATGGAAGGGTGGAGAGGGGACGCATACGCAAGGGATTAGGAAAGGGACAAAGAAAGAACAGCTATTTAAAACCGGACATCTCAAGCCTGGCCAGTAGTTCGTGTTATATATAATTCAGCCAATTCATTGGGTAAATCATTTCATATGCTCCATGAAATGCAATTTGCTTTCATGGCCAAGCATGACAAAGGTTTCACAGAATTGCAGTTGGCAAAGAGCTCTTCTAAGATAGTTAATTCAGGGCCTGCGAGATTGCTGAGGCGTCTTGTCAGAACATTAAATAATCACACAGTGTCATGAGGGAATATCTAATTAAGAGCCCAATTTCTCAAGGGTCTGAGTACCTGTTACAATGTGCTGAGAACCCTTAATTCCCACCGACAAGAGTGGCAGCTTAGGGTGTTCCCAGCAGGTATTTAATAGGATTGTGCCCTTACTTCATTTGGCTGGGGTAAATCCAGGCCAGTCAGGTGAAGCAGCAGTAATCAAACCAGACAAGATAATGACAAAAAGGGTTACATTCCAGTGGGAATGTTATTACTTGTAGGTGATGGAACATACCCTAGTGGGAAGCCCCTGTAAAAATTAGGACTAGGTTTAGGGGTTCGCTCCTAGGGGATAAATTTGTGTCTTTGGTAAAGATCCATCTCTACTCATTCCATGCAAAAGATCTGTAAAAGGCAATATAAATCCTTTATCAGCCCAGGTAGTCATCCTGCAGGAACAAGTGACACAGTTTCCATCCATAGTTTGATCCCAAGGACTTCAGTGATTTAAATGACCTCATGAGGGCTGACTGATTTGCAAAGAAAGCATTTCATCCCATGTTTGGGAAGCATAAAACTAGAGTAGTAATTTCAGGGAAATTTGGGTGCTGGAGTTCCCTGTGCAGCATTCTCAGTGTGATTCAAGAGATAGAACAAAATTTGAGGTGGTCAGACAGAGACTTACCAGTAAGACTTTTTTCCCATCTTATATACCTGTAGCTATATAAAGAAGAAGATTAGATACAATCGGAAGAGAATAGGCAGTGTATTTTGGCTTGTGATACTTCTCTTAGACAGAGAAAAAGGTAGAAATAATGTTCTTTTTTTTTGTATTAAGAAGCATTACAAAAGGAGTAAATGAGAATGGAGCATGGCATTATGTTAAGCACTTTTGGAAGAGTGAAAAGTTAAAATCAATCTCTGTGTTGTCAGCTCTTAAGTGAGGAATGATGCATTAGACTACCTGATTTTATTTGATTTGTTGGGAAACCAGAGCTGCTGTGCTGTTTCTTGAATGGAATTATAGGCTTCATTTAAAGAGAGATGCAAAGTGCACACATCATTCTGGAAGAGATCAACATAAGCATTTTCTATATCATGAGTAATGTTTACTGGAAGAAATCAAATTACTGTTACACAGACCATCTGTTTTCTTTGCATGCAATCATGTAAGTGTTTTAGGACAAGCCATCCTTTTTAATCAATTGTAAATCTCTTATGGGAAGGCACTGTTTTCTGTAATAAAATCTATTTTTATGATAAATGTAAGAGTTTTAAATACTGGTTTCTTCTGCATAAATATAGTGTACATATTGTTCATATTATAAAGAATAGGGATTTACAGAGTTAGTTACGTTCTGTCAAGAGCTTAATTTTAGGGCTTTTTGGTTAGCCATTTTAGATATTTGTTGGATCTGCAGTTCATTGGTGTTCAACTATTACAGCAAATAACATAACGAATAATACAGTCCATTTATATCCTGGGAAGCTGCCTCGTACCTACTTTTAGTAAATGTAGTATGTAGGGACTCTATTTTGTAGCATGCCTGTTGTGATAAAGGTGAATAGTAGGGAAGGTGATTGTCCACTGTCTAAGTGCTTGTGCTTGAAAAGACTGAAGAAAAAAAGGCACGGCTTGTTGGAAAATGACTCTATGGAATGACATTAGAGAAACTTGAATTTATGGTGTAAGAAGTAGTCAACGATGGAGTGTGAGATTTACTTCATGTTTAAGGGTAGCACATTCAGAAATGCATGTAGTCCCATTTCTTTTAGTGGATGCACAACTGAGCCTGCCATTTTATTTTTTATCACTTCTGTCAGCCACCCTGGTTTGTATATTGTCTTCGTGTGCACATACATTGCTCTTGAATTCAGAGGAAGCTGAAGACCTCCATCTTAAGCTAAGTCTCCTCTGATTTCAACGGAAGCTGTGTGTGCATGCTATCAGAAGTTGCAGTGTATTGTATCAAATGCCCCTGAAACAAAAGAAGAGAACAAGAACTGTAAGTAACACAGTTGGAAATTCCCTGAGAAGGTTGGCTGTCCTTCTCAATGAGGTTGGCAAGCCTGGATTTCATTTGTTCAGACACTTTCAAATCAATGGTATTTTGTCTGAATAATTAAGCTGCTACTCAGGTTTGAAAAGTGTATGGAGTTAAATTCTTGCTTTTTCTTGGGTAAACATGAAGAGGCAAAGAGCGAGAAACAGATGGAGCATGCACCTGGAAAAATAATAGTGCCTACATTCTGGTGCCATCCCATGGTACAGTGGGAGCTTTCTGCCCAGGGATACATCAGGTGAAAATAAAGTCCCCTATTAGTCTTTTTGTGAAGGCTAGACTCCAGATCTCCATGTCCTATCTATTCCCACTTATTATAGTGTCACTTGTGAACTGCCAGTATG
>VYZX01009641.1:0-91366 GCA_013401335.1 Brachypteracias leptosomus | reverse complement strand
AGCCCTAAACGGAGACACAAGTGCAGAATCCATGAAAGAACCACAGGAAATATGTACCACAGTTTCTTGAAGCATTTTCAAAACTACTATGAAGTCTCATCATGTGCCACAGCAATCAATAAAGCCCACAGTGAGGGTTCAAGTCCATTTCTTCGTACCACAGAGGATCTGGGACTCTAATTTTGCAGGTAATAACCATAAAGTGTGTTCTTCGCCTGAGACATAATTTCAAAGAGTGATGAGCATGCAGGCAGTTTGCAGGGCAAGGAGTGATAAGGTTTAAGCTCTGTATAGCATCAGAGTGAGTGAGGACGTTCTTGAACTGGTCTCACTTGGGTGAGTACTCTGACTGTTTTTATAGGAAAATGAACCTGCTGCCAAGCAAACTTATTTTACTGCAAAAGCTTTCTGCAGCACACAGGCCTCAGAAGCTACAGTGCAGTTTCCAAAGCTTCATAACACTGCAAAAATGGAAAATGAGAAGTCAGAAATTTGAAATGGCATAAACGCATATTTCACTAGAATAAAGAGGTGTTACTGTTTAGCTTATCACTTCTGGCATTGTGCTTTTGCTAAACAATAGTGTGATTGCTTCTTTAAAGGCCTGCACAAATTACCTGTACAATTGAAGAGCAGGGGATGGAAAGCACTAAGAAAAGAGCCCACAGAGGAACTTCAAGGTGTTACTCCAACTTCTCTGACTTTCTCAGTGTAATACATTGCAAACAAATCCCTACTACAAAAAATGATGAGTCTTCAAACTGTCCTGAGAAAAGAGCCGGTGTAAATGAACATGATGGGCCAAACTCAAAGGTATGTTTGAAAATTTTCCCTGACTCACTCACATGTGACTGTCTGAATGGAGGATCAAACTCCTCTGATTCATGTCTTCTGACCAGCAAGTGACTTGCAGCTCATACACACCACCTGTATTCAGCCAAATCCATCTAACTATGCATAAGGCTCTTTCATAATGCTCTTGGCTACCTATGTTAACATATCAAGCATTATTCTTTGTAAGTAGGCAATGGCAACAAAGAACTTTATTTCTTGGCTTTTGCCAGGGTTTCACAAAGCTAATGTCAACAGGTGAAAACATTCTTCTCATAATAGCATGCTTCTTGTAATAACACACTTCTACTGACAGTGAGGCAAACCTAGTTTGCTTGCACAGTACTTTTCTCCTAGCAGATGAGAAAATGTCAATGCTACGGTAATGTTGAGGTGCACTCAGATGGGGCATGAAAATGCTGACATTTTGCTTTTTTTTTTTTTGCATGCATGTTATTGGTTTGCCAGCAGTGCTACAAATAACAAGGTACTTTGTGGCAGTTCCAGTTTTCTCCATTCTCAGGGTAAACACTGATGTTCCTGGAAGATAGTCTGTTTAATTAGGTGGATCTGGCCTGCTTTTGGTAAATGTGGGAAGGGTTGAAGGAGGAGATTTTTGTGGCTTTCAGCTCTCTGTGAGGAACAGATCTCAGAGATCACTAGTGCATGAGGCTGCTTGGCATGGCAGCCAGGCTCGGCTCTGCCCCAAGCCATGCCTGCACTCAGGCCATGCTGCCAGTTCACATTGTTCTTGTTTAGATATCCACTGATTCTGCAGGCAGAGAACAAAACAGAAAGACTCTTTTTTTGCATTGAGTCCAGGTTTCTCTGCTCATAGCCTGAAGCAGAAGTGTTTTCATTAGTTTTTCAGTAGCCTTCTGAATGTTTCTTTCCTGCAAGAGTTGAAAGGACTAGACAAGCCTGGCTTTCATTGATGTTTAGCTGCTTGTGGTTGCCTTGCAGAGATGTTTTTTCAGATAAATAGAGGAAGCAGTGTGAGGCTGATTGTACCTTCAATGGAGATAAGTGAGCACATCTGCTATTCTTACATGGCACTTGCAAACAGTGGCTCATTTGGTAATCTCTTGTAATTCCAGCAGTCCCTGAAGGCAGATATTCCCTCCGAGCCAGCCCTGTCACTGTGGGTGCCTTCTCAACAAGTTTGATATTTTCTCTGGGTTAGGATATTTGTCTAGGTATTTGCAGGATATCAGTATTAAATTTCTTTTGCTAAAGTGCTTAATTATATCAGGTGAAGGTACGGGAAAGATTGAAGCAGGAAAGCAAGTGAAGGCATGTAGAGGTACAGATTACAGCCAATTCACAATAGGTGTAAAAATAGATGGATGCCTAATGGACAAGACAAGACTATGTAGAGCTATAGCTAGGACAAAAATAAACAGTAAAATCAGCAACAACAAAACCTAAAAATACCTGAAAAGCATATGGATTATGACCAACAAGATTTTTGGACAGGCTTCTAATTTCTCCGTCTTTAACTATCTTACAAACTGCTATACGTAAACATTTCTATATAAGTGCTAAATGCTAATATATTTTTATTTAATCAAAGTCCAAAGTGAACAATCAAACAACAATCAAGTGAACAGTCTGCATAGCAGGCCTCCATGATAGGCTGAAAGAAGAGCTACCAAGTGCAAATTCTAGGGTTCAGAGCTCCGCTTGTCAGGGCACAAGAACTCACTGTCAGCTGTCCTCAGAGCAAACCTAAGGAAGACTTGCTCATCATGTCTGTTTCTTACCCACTGGACAAAAGATAAAGGCAGCCTTTTCCCAATGTGGGTTCCTTGCTTATGACAGTACTGACTGCCTGTGCACCACTGATGGTGCATGAAAATTGAACCATGACTAAGAGACCTTTCCCATACTCTCTGCACTGTTGAATCTAGGAACACATAGCAAAAACATCCCAGAGATGTCATGACAAAATTCAGGCTGAGGTTTTAGCTGACTCCTAGGCCATGTTGGACTTTAATATGACTGACAACCCAAGCAGAGGTAGGAAACAATGCAGAGAGGTGAGCATCCGTGCAAACACAGAGTGAATGGTATTACCTACGTGGCATGTGCTGCTATTTCAAGACAAGATCTGATAAATGAGGGAACAAAGGAATTAGAAGCAGCAGGGGAAAGATTAATACAGCAGTGATAGGGAAGTCATTCTTGCAAAAGTTAGCACACGTGCACCTGGGCATTTGGCAGAGATTATGGTTTAATTGTATTCAAGCTTGTCAAATAAGTTAATTTTAAAAGGTAGTAGTACCTTGTATCTTCTAATTAGACATCTGCAGTCAGAGTGGGCTTTAAGGAAAGGTCTGAGATCACACAAAAGGACACCTCTTGAAAGCTGTGCTTCTAAAAAGAGCACAGAGAAGAAGACTTAAAGATATCTTTTCAGCAACAGGTCAAATGGACACTGGAGACTGATGCCACTGCAGAGGTGGGAGGATACACATAATAATAGAGGAACTAGCTGAGCTCTTGCACTATGAGTGATAATAAAATCTGAAAATTTGAACATGGGAAGCTAGGTGAGGATCACAAACAGAAGGTTTATTTGATCTGAAAGACAAGGCTGGAAGATAATCGCAGAAACTTCTTTATATGTCTGATACGGATTTTAAATCCCTAGCACAATGCTGTAGTTGGCATGTGTGAAGATGAAGATCTGAAAGTTTTAGAAATATGAACAGAGAAAGAGAGCTCAATGCTGCTGATGGTGTGTAGGAGTGAGTGTCAGCACTTTCACACTGCTTAGATGTTGAAGTGAGTGGAAGGTACATTGTGAATCTATCAAGAGACTAAGAGTAGGAACAGAGAAAAATTAAGAGGGAAGTGAAAGGACTGAGTTTTGACAGTACTAGGTCATATCTTCAAAGCATGTTTAATCTTCACAGATGTCAGCAGAGCTCCTTTCCCACAATCTGAAGATCTTAGACTGCCTAAAAGAGATGTAGGTTAGAAAGTGGAAACTGTGAGGACAGACAAAAGCTGGAATAGCTTGCCAAGTTGACCTGTGTTCTCTCCAGGGTTACAGAGGTTTCTGCTTATGTAGTTTGAAGAAATGTGATACAAGTGGGGCTGAGGACATGGCAGCTTAGTTTGGCACCAGGTGCATTGAGTCCTGGTTTTTCCAGGCACAGCTTGGATGCTTCATGCCATAGTTATTGCTAGGCTAAAGCCAGTAACATGAACAAAACGTCCTCCTCTCCTATGGACCTTGACCTGCGGAAATCTACTCTCTTGCCTGCATTTTGCCCACAGAGACTAAGAGTTGGCAATAAAATCCCTCCCTCTCATTGGACACTAAAATCTTCCTGTAAACAAAGAAAATCTAGATGAATCAGACTGCCAAAAACTCAAAATGATTTCTTGTGGTTAGGAAGTTACATCCGAGACTGACTGGAAAAGGAAATGTGATGGAGACAAGAACAATAGCAACATTCAGATGGAAGTCCACCAATGCATCCCCTGATGCAAATGGATTTTTTAAAGGGCTTCTTTCAAAGGCACACACATATAGCATTAACATTCATGTGGAATGGATTTTTTTTTTTTTTTTTTTTAATGCAAGGAATTTGTATTGCTTCATAGAAATCTAGTTCTTTTCATAAAGCAAGAGAAGGCAAGCTGCTTTTCTCTGAAGTATATTTTGCCTGAATGGTTCTGCTGGTTCCAGGTGAATTGTGAGGACTAGAGGGGGAACAGAAAAGCTTAATTATTTTCATAGACATGCATAAGTTTAGACACATGCAGTTCAGAATAGGTAGTTGGATTGCAAGCATAGCTGTGTCCCTGTTCTGACAATAAAATATTTGTACCAAGTTGTCAAAGTATAAAATACACACCCTGAGGAAAAATTCTGTTACCAAGGACAGTTAAGGCAGATGTTAAGTAGGTAACTTGGAGCAAAAAGGAAGACAGCCAGTTTTCTGAATTGATTTATTCTTTTTTAATGCATTTACTTCCAGGAATCCTGACCATACAAGCCTGGTTTTACTGCGTATTTTCTTCCTCATAAAAAGACATACAATGACCCACAAACATGACAGTGACATTTCCCTTCCCTGCTTGTGATAATGAGCACATCTCCACCAATGCCAGCCCCAAATCCCCACCATGTGCTTCTTGCAACCAGTACAAATTAAGCAGTGTGGAAGGAATGTTAAATATCAGGAGGGCTTCTAGGTTAACAGCTCATGCAGAAAGTAAGAAAAAACATGAAAAACTGAAAAAAAAAAAAGAGATTCCCTGTCTTCAGTAGAGAATTAGTCAGTTGTAAGCTATGTACTTCTGAGCTTCTTTTGCTTCCCTGCCAAGACCCTGAGAGAGGGAAAATCAGGACAGATGCATGAAAAGAAGAATAAAGAATAATATAAAGGAAAGGAAAAAACCCAGCCTGTCTTAGATCAACCCTAACTTGCTCCCACTGCTATTTACCCATCTGACATTTTGACAGTGACAGCAATAGAAACTATGTGCTTAAACTGCATTTCAAAAAATTGACAGCTCCAGAGCATGTCCGTTTTCTCCCTTTGCTGTGTCCTGTTGTGTAACTGCGTGTCAGGCCAGGAGCCAGAGCTGACATCTCATTGCGGAGGACTGCCTTGGGTCTTGCATAACCTTAATAGGACAGCCACTTGGAAAGTGTTTATGTGCCGTTAGAAAGGTTGCTCTTCTAGCCACTCTACTGCATTAGAGGAGCAGAGTCATTACAAACCAGGCAGAAGTATTAATTGCGTTTACATCATTGATGTCCACTGTGAGGTATTTCAGTGAGACCTGATACTTGAGGTCCTGTTCCTGTCCCTGTAGGAGCAAAACTCTAGCCATGGTAAGTGATTGCAACTGATTGCAGAGCTGTTACCTCAAAATGGTTTGTGATTACTCTGCGGAGGTGTTGTCAAAAAGATGCCCAGCAGGCTGCAGGTAGGTTCAGTGTCCATGCCCAATCTTATATAGTTTAGGTAGAAATGTAAGTGTGAGGGAACTAGGGAGGGAGTAATATACATGCAGGTCCACTTGAAAAGGTGTCCTCCTCCTCATTCCCACTGCGACATTCAGATCCACTTTCCTGTTCTGTAATAGGCAGGAGCCAGGTAGGCACTGGCTCTATCTAGCACATGCTGTTTTCCTCACAACACGGCTGGGATGAGTCCTGGAGCAAATTAAGATTATTAAATCCTGATTCAAATTAAGAGCTGCAAGCCTGTATTTGCCCTTAGAACAGCTTTTCCTCTTGAAAGAAAGGATTCATGACATGGTTGTGGAAATGAAACACATCAGCTGGCTATGCTACTATTGCAGTACAGAAATGCAGAAGGTGACATGCAGCTTCCACTAGCTCTGCTTTCCATCTGGCTTTTACATTCCTGGCCTCTACCTGTTTCATGGTGGTGGGACACATGCACCTTTTCATGTGCCTGAGGAAGGTAGGATACTATTCAGAAAAAAAAAAAAAAAAAAAGNNNAAAAAAAAAGGAGGTGAGAAAAAGGTAACGAAGAGAGTCCCCCACCAGCTGAGATGAGGCTTAAGCCTTTACATCCTGCACTACAATTTAATCTCCTTGTACAGGTACAGGTGAACTCAGTCTAAATAGTATCAAGAGAAAAATGACTGTCTGTTTTTCTTCCAAGTGTTGCTTTATGTCTCTTCTTATTTAGCAGGGTGATGGTGTTATTTTTAGGGTATTAAACAAGATGTAACTTTTCTCTCTCTCATTCTCTTCCTGTATTGTATCTAAACAATTTTAAAGATGACAGCTACCAACATTCATTAAGTGAAGATTTGTTTTGGTAAATTTGTTCCTGCCATAATTATGCTGACAAGTTCTCAAAAGAAAGATCTCGCCTAAAGACTTTGAGTGAGATGCTTCAATTGTACTTTAGGTTGAGTGAGAGGAGTTCTGTTTTGCTGCAGAAACCTTTCATATTCCACATTCTGCTTCCATATGGTCCCAGTAATATTCACTTTCTTAGCAGACCAAGTTGGGGCAAAGAAAAATATTGGGCAATGTATTCTCCAGCATGTCCCTGCATTTTCTCTTTTTTGGCCGCAACACTTCTTCTTTGGCAGGAGCAATGAAAATGCTTTTAAAACGGATGAATTAGCATACCATGAGAAATCAGTTCACAGAAGAACAGTTTGCCCCATGGATCCTGATGATTTTATAACCATCTGGGTCACTATAAAAGGTCATACTACCAAAAAAGCCAAACAAACCTGGAATAGCTTTGGCTTAAAGACTTCTACTTTTAGCTGGTTACCCACAATGATGTACAGGATTTATGAGGGCATTAAGTATCTAAATAGAGTACTCCAGTATCAGTAATTTTCAAGTAACAGCTGCTTTTTTTAAAAATGATTTTGGCATTTATAGACACATCCTATTGCAAGCTTGATTCTTTTCTTTTTCACTGGAAAAAATGTGAAAGCTGGAATGGGAAGTCAAGAATGTGGGAAGTCATACATTGCACACATATGTGGTTTAGTCGTGTGTGCCATTTGTACACATCACTTACTGGGGAAGTTAAATCACTTTTGGATGCAAATTTCAGGAACTGCTTCCAAAACTCCATCTACTTCAAAACTTTGAAGTTCCGTTCTCTACAACCTGTTCTTGAAATATTTCTTGCCAGCTCAAAGAAAGTACTATTTTCTGAAGCAGAGATTTTTCTTCTTTGCTCTGCAGGCTGCAAAGTGGTGCTCTTTGCTTGCACTTACAAAATGGCTCCTCTAAGCTGGAACTGACTGCCTTCTCTCTGTTAGGAACACAGCAGCTCTTTTGTACTGAAGATTTTTTGTTGGGTTGTTTTTTTTTTTTAACTTCTCAGACTTCCTCCATCATTACTGATGAAAATCAATGCAGTGCTCTTCCATGTGCAAACAGGACTTCATTCATTTATGCAGTTATTAAGGCAGCTTTGGAGTTGTGGGCATGCACACAAAGCTCTAACGATCTCAGCAAACTACTGTTCCTTTGTGGTGGGTGCCTAATGCAGTAGTGACACAGAATTTACATGACAAAAGAATTAAAAGATATCTTTAGCACTGGCTTCCAGATGACTGAAGAGTATGTTTCAATAAAAAGAGTCATGACTCATACACCAGTTTGCAAAATTGCCTCCCATCATGGGGAGGAACAGCTTTCTGCTTGCTCCTTACATCCTGATTCCTACACCGGAGGACAGGCTGACCATCATAGGAACTGGTGGTCTCTTTGTATTGGGAAGCTGTGGCTCCCCACTGAATCTACTTCTTCAGACACGAGTACACTACAGTTGCCCTGGCCACTGGTGGTCCCTTGTCCTGCTGGGCTTAGTGGCCCTGTGACATCTCCACAACCCTCAGCAGGGTCAGTGCAGCCTTGGGGTTGTGGGGCCAGGTAGGTCCCTGTGCCGGCATGAGCTGGGATGGTGCTCAGTGTCTTGGAGCAATCTTTGCTAAAGCTCGCTGAGCTTGGTGGCCTCCTAAGTGCACAAAAAGTGCTTGTCCAGAGAGGTTGCTTCCACTAGCAGCTCAGCTAGTGAAGGGATTAATTTTAAAGCTTTTCTACTCTCTCTTTGTGGGTACTGCTCTGGTTATGTCCAGCCTCTCTTGCCCCATGCCTCCACAGTTCTTGCCAAACATTCAGGCTTTTCAATGCATTTCTCCTAGTTCCCATTATAAAAATGGAGCTCTTCTTCTCTTGTATTCTATTTGGAGTATACTTTCCTCCTAGCTAGGATCTGCAGCACCATTGCAGTTGGGGGCCTGCATTATCATTATTTATATAAACAGCCCTGAGGTGGCCATTTGCCTCAAAATGTCTGTATTTATTTATTTATTTTCTTGTCTCTCCTCCTACATTTCTTGAGAATACTTGTTCCATGAAGCTTTTTCCTCTTGTTTCTCCATGGTACTTATGCAGGAATAATTAATGTATAATATGTGTGAAATGTTTCCATATATGTCCATAAAAGCATGGCTAACTAATAATACTGAAGTTTTGATCAAACTGAGATTTATTCACTTAGAAAATTTAAGTTTAAAAAAGAGATTGTCCTTTTTTGAATATCATATACATCTCTGTTTTGGAACATTTTAGATATTTAATACATTTCTCTTCTTCATGATTCACCTGTTTCCTTTTGCCTTTTGTCTTCTGCCTAGTATTGCCTACTATTGCCTTCTGTATCTGCAGGAATAATTATTTAGTGCCTAGTGGCTTACTTCTCCAGAGCCAAAATATTACCTGAACAGAACCTTTAGGATCTACAACAGTAAAAAAGCAACAAATATAGTAGAAGCCATTAACCATGCTAAAAATTACTGAGCAGCAAGGCTTAGATTCTTTTATACAATTTATTATCAACAGCCATATCTAAGAAAATGAATCTGATATAGGAATTTAAGCAGAATAAGGTTTAATGGAATTATGGCCACCTTACAAAGCCAACTGGGTCAGTTCTTCACAACCCAAAATCTCTCCCCCAAAGTCTGTGTGCTCTGAGAAACAGAAGTAAATTAAATAACATGGTAGAAAGGCATTGATTCTGAATAATATTATAGGTGCCTTCTTAAAAAAAAGGAAAAGACAAATGCAAATTTTAAAACCTGATGTTGTCATAAAATCACAAATTTCCTTAGACAAGTGTATTTCAGAACACTGCTATTTAACATCTAATATTCAAATACGAACTTCATAATAAATATTCATGAAGACAGTAGTTTATGAGTTTTGAGATTATTTCTGTTAAAAGCAACATAACTCTATCACTTTTGGTTTCTGTATGAAATCTGGCAAGAAAATCCCTCAGGTATGACTGAAGATATTCTTGCTGTAAAGAATAATTTGAATCACATTTGGGTACATACTTTTAAAAATAATAATCAGGACTGTTTAATTGTTAAAATTATCTTTTGGTGAACTGAACATGTACTTGTGCTACTTTATACCTTGTTTTCTTTTGCATAGCCACAGAGGTGATTGGAAATAGAGAAATAGCTCCAACCAAATCAATTAAAGAATAGATAGTTTCTGGAATCATTTAGTGAAAATCTGAGGTGCAACAGACTGAAGTGGGAACTGATCTGCAGTGCAGCCTGCGGGCTGTTATGGATGTTGGTGGTCACAGGCAGTGTTGTCTTTCCTATTCAGAGCTGACTGCACCTCCAATGCAGCCATCCTTATCATATCTGGGGGTATTGGTTTTTCAAGACATGATTTACTAACTTCTGGAAGTTTTGGGGGTAATGAGTCAGTAATCTGATGCTTATTTAGGACATCAATGTTGTGACTGAATTGTTTCTTGAAGAATACTAAAAATTAAGGAAAGAGAAATTCTTTAGTATGATCCTATGATCTCTTGGGATAGAAATCCTTGAGCTTTGGTTAAAAATATCAGGCTGGCCAGATGGTACTTAGAGAGGCATCTGTGGAGATTTGAGATAGATGTATGTCAACCAAAATCAGAACTGACACACAGGATGATGCTCTTTCAGTGGTGTTCCTCAGTTCTGTGGGGCACAAGACCGATGTGTGTGTCCGCACAGAGGGCTTGAGAGCTGTCAGTTCCTGTCTAGAATCCTACTTCACACCAGTCCTGAAGCTAAGTGTGAGCTTAATGGAAATAAATCTAGCATGAGGGAATGGGGAGAACAAGTGTGCAGAGAGCTAGGAAAGGGGAAACTTCCTTCTCAGCCATGCAGCAGGATGATCCCTGTGTCAAATGTCCTTCTGTCCTAGAGCTCACCCACCCCTCACCTGTGTTGTCCACCCACAGCCACCTTTTGCCAGTGTTTTGTTTCACTGTCCCTTCCTGCTTCCCATGGCCCTCAGAAACTAAGCCTGTGGCTCTTCTGCAGTAGCTGGACAGGGTCCCAGGACCTTGTGAACGTCCCTGCTTCTCCTCAGTAACACCCATGGGGATGAAAAGTCATAGGAGTTGAAGAGCCAGCATCCGCAGTGCTGAGTTTGATTTCTTTTACAGCAGTACACGTTCTCATGGCTTCAGATTGTCCTGCAGCCCAAAATAGTTGTAGGACCCTGAACATGGTGTATGTGGTAAAATGAGACCTCACCCTTCCTGAACCAAAGAGATTTTCTGCAGAATGAGGATGCTTGAGAGCATGGTCACAGCCTCCAACAGACTGCCTGTGCCTAGCAGCTGCAGAAGTGAAAACAGTTTGTGCTCCCAAATGAGGATTTTTGCCAAATTTTGTATTTGGTCAAGAAGAGTGTGTGCACGAGCCCCATGATATTGTTACTTTAATCAATAAAGCATGACCAAGAAGTCCTCTGAAATTCATCATCTTCTCCTTACAGAGGGTCTTAGCAACTGGCTACTTTTCATTATTCCAAATTTCAGAGCCTGTCGTCTGTTACCTATTTGGCCTTTGGATTACAGATGAAAAATCTGTACCATTTACAAATGACAAGACATGTGGTGCCTCATCTAAACACAGAAACTGCAGTACTTTGAGTCTCTCAAGGCTGTTCACTTGCCTTTTGGAGACATTTATTGCATCTTTTAGTTTCTCTTTGTTTCCTTCCTCTTACAGTTTGGATTCAAATATTTACTCTAATACAAATACTTAAAGAAATGTCGTTCTCCTGAAGTCTGGAAGCAGCAAAATCAACAAATGAGGAAGAGGCCTGAAGTGAAAAAATTCACATTACAGCAAAGACATAATTATTACTATTTTTTCTGCAAACAGTAATGTTTCACCTTATAAAAATTAAGACAGTTGAAAATTTCTGCAGTCCCTTCAAGATAGGAAGAAAAGAAAAATACAAACACTTCACTGAAGAATAATAATGGAGTTAGGCAGGTATCAAGAACACGTGAATGGAAATTATCAAGGAAACACACTTAAAGGAAAAGGAGTTCAAGCAAGCTTCTTGCACTATAGAATAGTAGTGTTCTTAATTATAAGCTGCAGTATCAGTAAGTTGTTGACCGGCAATACTAGGAAAATCCTCTGGTTTATTATCCACTCTCCCATGACTCATATAGCACATTATCTTCAGCAACACACAATGAACATGCCAGATTTTTTGAGGATCAATTATATGTATATCCCAGTGAAGGGTGGGACAACATCTATGAGAAGACCAGTCAGATGATCAGATAGAAGTCATATAGAAACTTGTTTTCCATTTTTTTGGTAGACTCATTCTTCATAAATTTTCATCTTCCATTCCAATTCTATAAAGACTCCAGCAGCATGCCACATGTTCAGTAGTTCAGCGTCTGTGGGCAAAGGGTATCTGATTTTCACAATAACCGTACTGTTTTCTGCACTCAGAAAACCTTCAGGGGAAGCCACCCATCCTGTCCACCCAGAGCAGAGAGAAGGCAGGTTTCTCACAATATTTTTCTTGCATGCACCCTGGCTGGGAGTAAATATGTTAAAAGGGGACCTCTGTGCTTAAGACTGGATCAATAAAATCATTTTATGCCTTGTAAAGGGATAATGAAACTGCTCCCATGTAACCAGCAATGTCCTGATAACTATAATATTTTATCAGAAGGGAGTACTTGACTTTCAAGGCTGTTGTGAGGTAGGTTCAATTTCCTGAGCAGCCATTATTACGGAAATATTAGCAAAGGCCAGAGTCAAAGCTGTATCTCTTCTGTCCTGCAGGTGCTTGAACTAATGCAAGGGAAAGGAAGGCTTGGAATGGCTCTTCTGCTTCTTGGGAATGCCGGGAGAGTGAAGTGATGGCAAGGGCCAAGGTGCACCTTACACTGCCTTTTTTCTGTGGCCAGGCTTGTGTCAAGACATTTTTCAGCCTTTAGGAAGGACCACATATGATAATGTGGGAAAGTCAGTGCTCACATTGTTGACATCATAGAATAAAAGAAATTTTAAAGGAAAACAGAGGTGTTTTGGCTCAGATATTCTGAATAATTTAATGTAGTTTGGAAAATGTCAACAAAATATTTTGCTATCTTGGCACTTTCAATCCCACTAAAAAGTTTGATAATTTGACTTCTTGTCCAGATATATGAAAAAAACCATCCAACAGGCCAGGTGCAGTATCAAAACTGCCATGTTTTAAGTAGACCTGATTTTGACCATCCCTACTGAATACAGCACTCAATGGAAAGAAGTAAGGTAACATTTCTGTGCTATCCCAAGATACAGCGGTTACTTTGCAACAGATTTCCATAGCAATATCCCTCAGTATCTGAGCTCTGGACTTTCTGTTTGTTGAGCAGTCTAGAATATTTATGTATGATATTTTTCCCATCTTTCTCATGCCAAAAATGCCTGCTAGGATCCTCCTCTCTATGTCACACTTCTATCTGCAGCTGGAATCATCCTAGTTAGGGTCCCGTTGCCTTTGTACATGGCTAGAGGAATAGTGGGCTCAGCAAAGTGTAACTGGTACTACATGGCACTGCCAGATCCTTGTTTTCGACTCGTGAATATTCAAGACAAAGTTTAATAGATGGGTTGCAATGAGCTGCATTTGAGTCAGTGACCTAGAAGGTGAAAGGTTCCATAACCCATTACTGGTTTCCTGAATCATCTAGCCATCTCATCATGCAAGAAATACTTGCAGCTTTGTAACAGCAGCAAAAGCTGTTGGAGTCAGAAGCCCTTAACTAAAGAGTGGAGGAACACAAGATAACTGGGTAAGTCATACAGTAATTTTCTTCCAATGTTTGTCTGTCTGGCAAAAGCTCCACATATATTTGGTTTCTGTGCTGTATCTTGGCTATCCAAACTTCCCTCATGCTAGACATAGCCTCCTTCTGGTTTGGCTGTGATGGTTTTTATTGAGCTCTCTCTACCACCTTTATAGATCGTTACATAGCCAGATAAATGTAAATCCTGTTACTCTCATCAATAGCATCAGAAAACCTTTCCCTCAGAAAGAATAACTTGATAGTTAAAAAAATTACAAAAATGCACAACTTCATCACACACTTACAATTTACTGTCACTATCGCTGCAGAGCTGTGTGGGAAAAGCAGTCTGGTGCCCTAAAGTTCAAATCTGCAGCAGTGCATTCAAGATATCTGAGCTCTTGAGAGCATTTGCTGGTATAGTGAATTAAATTTAGAGCTGTGCAAATCCGGCTTTGGATTTAGATTTGTGAGATTCACCTTTGACCTGGCTTTGGATAGATATTTGGATGCCTGTCTTCTGCAAATATGTGGGCAGTATGCATCTAGTGCTACCTTCCAGCACATTGAAAGGGTATAATTTCTATGAGGAATACTTTACCTACTAGTTATCATTTCAGGCTATGGCATCTGCTTATGGCTATGTCCCCTCTTTTCTGTAAGATCAGGCTTTAAGGTGTCTGTGATAATAATAATTTCAATTTAATAGCCTTGACGCAAAGAGCAAACTGGGAGAACACTGTCAAACATTGACAAGTTGCAGACAAAGACCTGAGTAAGTGAGTTCATATATGGACTTAATGTAAACCATAATAGACAGTCAGCTGTTCAGACAAGAAGACAGGTGTGGCTCATCAGGGAAGGTTAGTTCACACTGTGATGGTTTTGGGGTTTTCCATTTCTTTCATGATGACAGGGAAAGGTAAAGCTGAGGAGAGATGTTCTGACTATCCAGAAAGATCCTGGAAAACACTGAGGCAGGAAATACCTTCCCGGGATGTTTTAGCAATTGAAAACCGAACCCAATCTTGTGACAAGAGATGCCTTCACAGACCAGATGAAGCCAGGAGAACCTCTCTGTGTCCTATATATGGCCAGCACACTCTGGCTTGTCCTTCCTACTCGTAATTAGCACCTAGACATTGGTATCGATGTCAAAAGCTGCATCTCTTTCCTAATCTGATTTCAAAATACTCCAGACTTCCTGTACTAATGATTGCCATGACAGAAATTCTCTCTTTAATCCCTTTTTGGGGACACCCTTCCATCTGCAGCAGTGATTACAGTGGTCACAGCTTCCTGCTGAGCACTGTCTGTGTGCTAAAAGGAAAATGGAAAGAAAAATGGAAAGCCAGCCAAGATCCTTGCTATATTCAATACATAGGCAACAAATAAACTAAACTAAACTAAATTAAACATTCTAGAAGCTAATTCTGTCCTTGCAAAAAGACAAGAATGGTGATAATGTAATTTTCCAGATTGTGTTTGCATCACGGATTGTGAGCAATAAATTAATCTTGTTGAATCTAAGAGGAGTGAAAATGAATTAGCAGTCTCTGATCTTCATTTGAGGAGAAAGCCCTTGGGGCAAAACCTAAAAAGGGCATCAACTAACTGCAAATTTCTCAGGCATTAGGGTCTAAAAGGTATCTCCTGGAGCAGATCAGAGTCCATCAGCTTCCAGCCCCTGTATGTTTTTTGCCCACCCTAGCCACACCACCACCCTGCAGCCACCAGACAGGGTGTGCAGCATATCCCTTGCACTACCACTGTGGTAATTTTTGGACTCATCTGCTATCGACTTAGTCCACTTTGAGAAACTGAACACCAGCAGGTCTCGGCTGTGACTTTGCAGCTGTTCGGAGCAGAAGCAGGCACTTGTAGCAGCAGAAGGGCACCAGACTTTGTCCATGCCTTTGTCTGCTCAAACCCCACAACCCTGGCATGTAGCCTCTCACCCCTCCTCATATGCTCTTTTCTCTATTGTTGCTTTGCCTGCACATTGTCACACTGTTGTTATGTAATATTCTCTATATATTGTTGTATTAGAACACTGTAATTATAGATTCCAGGTGAGGCTGCAGTTAAACAAAAACCACTGCAGTGATTGTCAGGATCCCCAGTGGTGCTTTCCCATGAACTGTGACTCTGCTGAGTGCAAGCTCTGTATCTTATAGAAACACAACAGGAGAAGGTGGTAATTAAGAGCCTAGTGATACAAATAGACATTTTGATATCTTTGCTACAGTTAGAGAGCTCTGCAGATTCGCTTTAGCCAAAGACCTGGACCTGGTTTAACCAGAACACAAGACAGAAAAGGGAAAACCAAGAAGTGTGTGAAAAGAGAAGTTCATTGAAGTGATATCCTTCTCCACCTATGACATACAAAGGGACAATGCCAAATTTGGGACAAGGTTCCTCTCACCTCTTTCGCCTTTTCCCAAAGCTGATGTGAGAGTATGTCCCCCAGCAGCAGGCAGGAATGTGGAGCTGGAAAGGATATGGAAAGCATTCAATGAGCTACTCCAATGGAAAATTGAAAGAGATGCAAACACTCATTGTGATTCCCGGGCATTATATACTCACAGAGGCCCATATGCAGTTGTAGTTGCTATGTTGAAGGCTGCAGATGTCTCTCTCAGTTTCCTAATTCTATCGAAGGCTCTGCTACTTTCAAGCCACGTCTTCCGTGTTGCTGCCCCCTTCCCTTTTTTTTTTTTCTGCCCTTCCTGTAAATATCCTACCAAGGGAGGCGGAAAAGGCTTGCAGAAGGTGGTTACTGCCGGTCCTNAAAAGAAAGCTCACGGGGAAATCTCCTAATCAGAGCTTAATGGGAAGAAAACTCAAAGCAAAGGATAATGTAGTATGTGTAAAAATTATGGGCCTGAATAAAGAATGGGTTTTGTATATGTAGATCACCAGTTAAAATCCAAGAACAATATGAAATAAAGCAAGTGCTGTGAAAATGAGAAGCAGCAAAGCACATTTTCCTTTCTTCCCGATAGACTCAATTCTAGATTCTTCAGTGACAGTCTATTAATTCTCTGTGTGTTTTGGAATCAGAAACCTTATGAACACACAGAGACATATATTCAGCAGAATCTTAAAGCTGAGTTTTAATGTTAAAAAGTTAAGGGCTTTCACATCAACAGCTTTGTACACATTGTAAAAATGCAGATATTTTAAAATGCTCTTAAAGCTCAAACTATTGCCATCCCCATCTGGATTTCCCACAGTGAAGAAGAAATGCAAGCACTTATCGTCACATCCATGCTGGTCTTAATCATCTTGCCAGAGGGAGCTTCTAGGAAGTACTATGGATTCACACAAGACAGGGCAGACACAGTGGCTCTTTTGGGTTTTGAACAATCACTTCACCATCCCCTCCCTTTACCAAGGGCCATGTGTTCTGTTTTTCTGACATGCTACAGCCAAAGCTTAAACAAGTTCCCCTAGAGCTCCCTCTTTATGACCTGAGGTTTGAATAAGGAACTTGACCCTGCTTGAGATGGGCTGGTGGCTTCCCCAGAGCTTCTTTTCTTCTGGTTTCCTTTGGCTCAGGCATCCTATGTGCTCTCAGGCTTTTCCTCTGCCTCTCCCTCTGCACCCATCTCTTGACTATCTGAGAGGGCATAGGTCCTTAGGTCTGTGCTCTTTTGTTTCTTCATTTGCTCTGCTGATCTGTACATGATTTCCCTTTGTTTGGTGAAGCGTTTTCTTCTCTCCCCTCAAAATTTGCATGCTGAGTTGATGTTGCCACCCATGGCCACCTTGCCCTCTCCATTTCCAACTGGTGCAGAAAATGGCAACCCAACACTAGAGTGGGGTGGCGATGGACCCGCTGCCATTAGCTGCTGCAACACTCATGAGGCTCAGAGAGCAGCTCTTCCCATGGCAGAGGCACCAAAATATAAGAAGGACATTGAGGTGCTGGAACAGGTCCAGAGAATGGCAACGAGGCTGGTGAGACGGAACTGGGGCTGTTTAGTCTAGAGAAGGCTGAGAGGAGACCTTATTGCTCTCTACAATTACCTTAAAGGAGATTGTAGTGAGGCTGGTGTTGGTCTCTTCTCCCAAATTACTAATGATAGGATGAGAGGAAATGGCCTCAAGTTGCATCAGGGGAGGTTTAGATTGGATATTAGGAAGAAGTTCTTTACTGAGAGAGTGGTCAGGCTCTGGAACAGGATGCCCAGGAAGGTGGTGGAGTCACCATCCCTGGAGGTGTTCAAAAAACGAGTAGATGTGGCACTTGAGGCTACAGTCTAGTGGTTAGGGAGATGTTGGGATGAAGGTTGGACTTGATGATCCTAGAGGTCCTTTCCAGCCATAATGATTCTATGATTCTATGAAATAAGGACTTATAGAGATGACCAGAGAAAACCTTTGCCTCTTCCAGAGAGTCTTCCAGTCTTTGCCCTGGATACTGCATGGGGAAGTTAATGCTACCCATAGTTATGCTGCAGAAATACCCAAAGACCTCACTCAAGTTCAGACTGATCCTCGTCATGGCTCACTAGAGATCTGAGAACAGCAATGAATAGGCCTGCTGTCAAACACACCTCTCACAGACCTACCTTTGATTGCTGATTTGCTTGGTAGTCTGACATCTCTTCCTGGCTACAGTTAGACATATTTGTAAAGGCTGATTGCTTTTAGATCCTATCATCAGGCTTTGATATGAAATAAGGTTGCCTCTTAACCACACAGAGCAACCTGGGGAGGATCCTTTGTGCATAAGGACCACTGTGAAAGAGGAGGTTGAGATCAGAGCATCTTGGAAAACAAAGGTCCCTTGTATTATATTCTTCAAGTTTTGAAGGAAATACATTTATTCCAAATCATCACAAAAAGAGAAATACACAATAATGAGCAGAACTAGAAGTCCCACATTTTTTTTCCACTCACTATCCTGAAATAAAGCAGATGCCTTTTCATTCTGTGGTGGGTTTACCTTGGCTGGGTGCCCAGTGCCCAGCCCTAGTCCCTCTATCACTCCCCCCCCCACCAAAACCTCTGTCAGCAAGGCAAGCGGGGAGAGAGAGTAAGATGGAAAAGGAAAACCTGTGGGTTATGATAAGAAGCAGTTTTAATAAACAGCAGAGAAAGCAAGGTCGCGCACGCGCGAAGCAAAAGCAACAAAGCCGTTACTCTCTACTTCCCATCCGCAGGCGGTGTCGGGCCTGTCCCAGGAAGCAGGGCTCCAGAACGCGTACCGGTTGCTCAGAGGACAAATGTCTTCCCCCGAATCCCCCCGTCCTCCTCCCTNGATGTTTGCAGATGCATGATCTGCTTAACAGCAGCTCCCAGACTCCTACATGTGTTGTTCAAAACAACCTGTCTTCCCAGGGCTAAATCTGGAGTGTGACTCTCTCCCAAGGCCACATTCTCATGGCAAAGTCCAGCTTGTAATTTTCTATCCCTCATACATTCCACCCTGTTGTTTGTAGTTGGGCCACAATAGGGGTCTCACATCTGAGGCCCTACACGTACCACCATTTTCTATCCCTCACACATACACTCATCAACATCTGTCAGCCAGCACAGGATGGGATGCCGCTGTGGGCAGAGGTGGGCACCTCCAAGAAGATCTTTCCTCCCCATGAGACAGCTGCCTTTTTGGAGGCTGAAGTCCCACAACCCAGAGCCCATCACAAAGGGCTTTTGGAGGGAGGCACAGCTCCCTCCATGTGCCATTACTGCAAGTGATTTGCACAGAAGTTGTTTTTGCTTCAGCAAGCAAAGACAGGAAAACAACTGTCAAAGTAGAAATATAGCTGAGAGTAAATACAAGTAATTTCCACTTTGGGCAGTGCTGTGTTTACCTATTTTTCATATATATGGAGCAGGAGAGTTTATTATCACCTAAAAAAACTTTGTTCAAAAAGTTGCCTCCAACCTCCTAAGTCTCATAAAAAGATTTGTTTCATACACATTCTCTAGCCTTTTCTATTACCTGCTTTCTACAGAGACCTTTTACAGCTGTAATCAATCAGATTGTCCTATTGTCCATTTTGCTGTATAAAATCCTAGATACAAACCCACCTTAATAGGAGCTGGATTGTAGTATGTGCTTATTTACTAGAAAGCCAGTCCTTAAAAAATGTAGTCATAACTTCCAACTACTGCAAAATGTGTCTCCAGCTCTGCCACATAGTAAGTCTGTCTGTTCAATCTGTGAAGTTGAGGGTGATTCAGAAACCATCAGACCTGTTCAATAAACTGTGCTGATCTTTTCATCTTCTCGATTTCCTGAGTCATCCGAGCTCTGGACCTCAGCTGTCATATGGGATCCTGCTTTGTAATACAATCTGAAACACACTTTCAGCTTATAAATATGTTTGTGTTTAGAACTACAAAGACACTTCCTGGCTGTTCAGTAGGACTTCTTTTATTTTTTTTAATATATATATTTATGAATTAAAATGTGAAGCCACTTGGCATGTCACTGTGTTCATACTGGCTTGATTCTCATGCGATTTCTTATGGATAACAATGAAACTGCCACTTTAAATAGAATATGGATCCTGATCCTCTGTTAGAATTTGCTTTTAATCTCTTATTTTCTAGACAGTGCTTTGCTGGATACACAAATTTTAAAAATCTTTTAAATGTGTGCTACTGAATCACTTTGTGAGTTAAAAAAAGCAGCTGGCAAGTAATGTGTTTCATCCTCAACATTGCTTTTGTGCAAGATTTTTTTTCTTAGACTCCACCTTTATTTGCATCTTCCAGCAACACTGAAATGCTGTTTCTCATTAGTTAACTACAGCTGCCAGCATACTGGTGACTTCAGAGGGGGGCAGGAGACCGCATCTGTGCTGCTTCTGTATCTTGGTGACTTTGTAGCTTAGACTTCAGCGAATAATTTCAAAATTGCACACGCATAAGGCTGACTTATATTGTTTCTTCTTTAAATACATTTCAGGACTTTCTATGTTTCAGCTCTGAAAGGCCTGATTTATTTTCTCTATTCTGTTGTACATGTCAGAGGTCATGAAAAATGGAGAAGGGAAAACGCAGTTCAAGCTGAGCTAGTCCATACTGTTCACAGGACAAAGAAAGCTCTAAAATCTAGACTTGTAATAATGCAAGGAGGCTTAGAAGGTGTTTCTGCTGCTGCCCAGTCCAGCTTTGGCTATAGCTTGCTGAGGTGGAGGCAATATGAAATGGATGCTGATGCCACCTGGTCAGGAGCATCCAGCCAGCCTTGGAACCTGCTTGGATGGCAGCAGAGACACACACCAAGGACTTTTAGCCCTTGTCTGCCTCAAAAATAGACCCAACATAGAAAATACATACCCTGCAGTCAGGCAGCAGGGAGTACTTTGGGACTAGGAAGTCACAGAGAGAAATGCCTGAGCACCAGAGCCAGGGTTTCTCAGCACCAGGGACCTGGAGCAGGCTCCAGGGTAGGAGTGAAATGGGTGCTGCCCTGGAGGGGTCCTTCTGACCTCATCCTGCCCTGCTGCCTGCGACTCCCCACAGCTCTGGGTGCCACGACACATCACAGACGTACTGGTCTTCTGTAGCGCAGATGTGCTGCTGCATCGCCTTGGACCCACAAAGTGTGGAAGGATATCAAAAGAGCACATGCCTTAGCAATGGCCCTTTCCAGCCAGCTGTCCTGCCTGCTCAGAGCCATATGCACACCCAGACGCCCAGGCCCTTCTGGAAGGAAGCTTTATTTGAACTGGGATGGGCTGAGCACAAAGGTGCAGCCTGTTCTCCTGGCACACCACTCTGCTCAGCCTCACTGCCTGCACCCTTGCACCCAGTAAATTATTAGAACAGTGGTGATGGATGCAGCAGTACAAGTTGGGAGGGAGTGTGTTCATTTGCAGTCAGTTTGGAGTTAGCACAGAGGAAGGAACTGAGGTGGTCAGAGATGAGGAGTGAGGGTCAGAGAGTAAAGAGAGATTAAATGAACATGAAGAGAGGTTAAATGAAGGTCTTTCCAACCTGCAGAAGAAGCCGCACAGTGGTGGTGTGGCAGAGGCCTCCGAAATAGCAGGGTAGAGAATAGGAGTCACTTAATTCATTGCTGCTCACAGCACGAGTACTAAGTGGCAGAAAAGAAGAACCCTCGAGCAAATCCCCTTTCAGACATCACAGAGTCAAACCTTGAATGATTCTGAAGCCACTGAGGAGGTGGGGACCAGTATTCAACTGAGGAGAGCATTAGATAGCTCAAACTTCTAGGTAATGGTCATGTTAGGTAAAAGCACAGAATAAATTTAGTTAGCATGAAACAGCTCTGATCTTTATAGCAGGGTTTGCAACATCAATCTGCTGCTTATACAACTCTAATCAGGCAGGCACTTTGCAAAAAAAATTTCCTCTGAACAATGCAATCTACTCAGTTAAATGTTATTGTACAAAACCTTTGGTTTCTGAAAAAATATGGGTGCTCCAAGGTGATATGGAGTGAAGCATGGCCACTTGTGAGATAACAGTCTGAGACTTAGGATCTCCATATTTCTTGTCTGTACTCCAGGGCAGCTGTTGGGGTGACTTCCCCTGGAGGGCTGTGGGCCAGCATCCTGCAAAGGAAAGGAGCAGGATTTTGAAGAAGGGAGATGGGCACGGTGCCCCAGCCAGACCTGCCTAGCATACTGCCAGCACCAGACCTTCTCCTGCCACCACTCAGCCTGTCAGGGCTTATTGCTGCCAGAAGCATCCCTTGAATTACTCCTGCCAGGGTAACCTCCATAGCCAGATCTAGTAACATGCAAGATAGGCCTCTTGTGTCCTGGAGTAGCCACAACACAGTTTACCAAGGCCTGGTTTCTACAAACCCTATTCTCCCTCTGTGCACAGCATTAAAGCAACTGCATGAAAGATGCTGTGAATGCAACTGCCTATTTCCTTGCCACCACAGAAGAGCTCCCATTAATTCATGTTTTAAAGAGCAAAGCAAGTTTTTGTGACCTGAACCTCTGCTTGATCTTGCTTTGAAGCACTTTCATTCATCATCCATATTGACTTTTCTGAATCAGAGGCAGGGCCAGAGCACACAGTGCATCTACACTGAAGCTGCTCAGAAATTATTTTACCTGGGAAAAAGATTCCTGAGCAAAATATCTGACACTTCAATGTTTTTGGCTTTTTTTTTGACACTTTTTTTTTTGGCTTTGAGCTGTCCATTTGAAAGGAAATTAAGCAGATGCATTGGGGGAAATGGACACTTCCTGTGAACAACTACTTTCATTAAATACGACTTCTTACTGAAACATGTTTAACCACAAAATTTATTGAGCAAGGGTCCCAGAGTATCTATTTTAAAATGAATTTCAGAGATGGCTTACAGGTCCAGAATGTATGACCAGCACGTGACTCAAAGTAGCAGAAATCCTCTAGCAGTGAACCAACCTCTAATATTACTACAGACAGGGAGTCCAAACTAACCCACAGCTATAAGCTTTGGAAACAATGTCTATTTCTCAACCTTAAATCATTTCCCATAAAGTAAAATTGGCTTTTTTTTTTTTTTTTTTGTGCAAGAAATGCTAAATCCCTTATTGTAGTTTGTTAATTAAGGAAAAAGTCTATACTTTAGGACAGCGGAAATTACCTCCAAGCACCATGTCCTCCTAGTCCATAACAAATAAAGTGACCTCTTTAGTTGGACTAATATCCGCTGTAATTCACCACTGACACATCACATTTGCAAAGGAAGTTGGAGAGTGGAATAGAAGGGTCCTTCTTCTGTGCATTACTTGTAAAACAAATCCATCTGTAGAGACAGCTCACCAAAATAGATCGTCACTCTTTTTAGACACAGTTCAGCACATTTTGTTACCTCCATACACATCCTTGAGCTTGGCTTGTCCACAGTGGGAAAATGCTAGGCTTTTTGAGTTCGGCTTGCAATCTTCCCTTCACCACTGGGGCTTTGATGCACTATTGAGTAATTTTAAGTGGCCTTTGCTTTAAAAACCCCACAGAATCATAGAAGATATCAAACTGGAAGGGATCCATAAGGATCATTGAGTCCAACCCCTTGCTCCTCGGAGAACTACCTAAAACTAAACAGTGTGTCTAAGTGCATCATCCAAACACTTCTTGGACTCTGACAGTCTCGGTGCTGTGTCACTTCACAGAGGAGCCTGTCTCAGTGACCCAACACCACCTCAGTGAGGAACTTTTTCCTGAAGTCCAATCTGAACTTCCCATGGTGCAGCTTCTGTCCATCTCCCCATATCCTATCACTGGTCACCAGAGAGAGCAGATCAGCACCTCCTTCTCCCCCACACCCCTTCAGGAAATTGTAGCCTGCAGTGATGCCGCCCCTCAGCCTTCCCTTCTCCAAGCTGAGCAAACCAAGTGACCTTAGTCACTCCCCCTAAGTTTGTCCTCAAGACAATTCATCATCTTGCTTGACCTCCTCTCTACACATTTTAATAGTCTGATGTCCTTCATCAATTGAGGCACCCAAAATGCACACAGTACTTGAGGTGGGGCTGCACCAGTACAGGGTAGAGTTGGACAATGGTCTCCCTTGACCAGCTGGCTATGTTGTGCTTGATGCACTCCAGGACACATCTGACCCTTTTGGCTGCCAGGACACATTGTTGACTCACATTCAACTTGATATCAACCCAAACCCCGAGATCTCTTTCTTCAGGGCTACTCTACAGTCTCTCAACCCCCAAATTTGCAGACTTTCATACCTATTATGCAAGGGCACCTGGGAGGGTGGGGTAGCCATGGAGGAGATGTGCCTGCTGCCCTCAGCAGGAACTTGCCACCATTTCCCACTATCCCTTAAGTCACTCCATTCTGCTGGGCAGAGTGAAGGTAGGAAATTTTCTATATGAACCAAACTACCAGACCTCTCTCATACTGCACCCATGTATTGTGCCCCAGTGATCGCTTGATTTTAAAGTTCTTTGATCCTCTGTGTCCCCTTTAGCTATAAGCAAAGAAATAATTTTAAGTTTTTATACAAATTGCTGCTGTGAAAAGATCTAAAAAACCATTTTCAGCTGAACTTTGCAAAACGTGCAGAGTACACTCTTGAGACAACATTATCTTCTGAAGAAATAGTGTATCCTTTCTTTAAAAGATGCCTCTAGATGCTGCAGGGCTAAAGGAGAGACCCAAGCATTCATAGAATGAGATGATAAATCTGCAGGTTGTGAGGGCTGTGGTGGCTCCTCCTCCCATGACAGCAGAGTGACCTGGAGAAAGCTCCCTGCTCTGCAAATTACAAAAAAGTAATTTTTGAAATAAGCTAGTGAATAGAAAACTGTGAACTTCACAGGACACTGTCAAAGACATACAGGCTTTGCCACGGAAATTTCAAGGGAACATTGTTTGGTTTAACTTCTCTAGATGGCTGGAGTTTATCCTCCGTTATTGTGAACATTATTTTCTACAGAGAAATATGAGTAAATCAGGAGACATTAAAAGCTTTGCCTTTTTTTCCAACTTCAGCTTTGACTGCAGCAAGGGACTGGAGAGGCAGAAAACAGCAGCAACTGCAACTGAGTAAACTGATTAGGATTGGTAAATGCTGTTGTGGGTACATCTGTGCATGCCTCCGCATGCAGATACCTATTCATGTCATGGAGCAGCATCCAAACAGATGCTCTAGTTCAACCAGGACAATCCCACGAGTTAATCTGTTGTTTTTTTCCCAGTTTTCATCAGCAATCTGTGCTCTCTTATATGATGATCAAAATTGGAAGCCAACAATATAAGGCAACTTGTTGTATGCTGCTCTGTACTTATTATTTGTCTGTGGTTTGCACAGGCATGGTTTACACAGAAGCAAAATGAGATATTTCCACTTCTGAAAAGTATTCAATGTTCATTTTCTGTGTGCTTTTTTCTCCACCAATGTTGCTCTTTTAGAAGTCCCACCTCTCCCACTTTCTTTTTTCAGATTCACTTGCCCTGATGGGATGGGATTTTTCTTCTTTCTTCCACAAGGGATGCACAGGTCATCTCCTTTCCTATATAAGGATGGCAGAAGTACACAGCAATTCCTACTATTTCCAGTGGGAAATGCTGATAAGGCACCAAACTCTATGTTCTTCATACAAACATAACAGTCTTGTTCTTCTCAGCAACTGCATAATTTGAGCACTGATTATTTGAGGGATAAATAAAAAAACAGGGATTTTACTCTTTCTCCATACACAGAGTTTGCAGTCTTGGCAAGTCCCACAACAGCTTAGTCCCAAGGTACTACCTTAGCCAAAAGGGGACAGCTGGATAGTAACACTACCACAGCTGAGATCAGAAGGACTGGTGCTGAGTGAGCTGGGTTTTCAGGTCTTTCCTCTAGTATTTTGGTTGTTTTATGGTGTGTTGCGGTGGGAGATCAATGGACAACGCGTACACGGACTAATATAATCCAAGCATTGCCGTTTATTGTCCGAAGCTCACTCATTATATACCCACCAGCGCTAACCACGCGCTGGAAGCACAACTCTAATTGGTAACCAACTCTGCCAGGTGCTAAGCAACATCTCTTGATTGGCCAGGTACTGCTCTCAAGGCGCTTCCCTTGGTTCCACCTTCTGCCTCCATTTTCTTGCTGCTTCACTCCCATGTCACGTGCCACACGTGGCTGTCCCCGTGTGTCCTTGTTTACATCTTCCCTGTAGCCATCCTTACTGGCGCCGCCAAGTCTGGGTTTGCTCACATGCCCATTCTTATGGAGATAACTCTCCACAGTGTGTAACTCAAAATCATGGAAGATTACAAATAGTCGGAAAAGCCAGAACTTCAGACCACTAAAATTCCCAAACTTTCAAGGACACCAGAAAAGTGGGAATAGAGATTCGTGGTGCAAGAATGGGGAGAGAATATGGCTCAGGTGCTGAGCCTGGTGTTTTTGGTGGGTTAACAGCTCTGAAGCATTTTAGCTCTGGTGTGGGCATTGCCATCAGTATTTTATTTTCTTAAACCCAGAAGAAATAAAGGAAACATCAGCAGAAGGTATTTACTTTTCCTTTTCTTTTTTATACTTCTGTGCTCTGTGCCTTCCTCCTACATGCTGAACTACTTTTCTGTTGTTATCTTTCCCCTCGAATGGAAAGATTCAAGTGTGTGAGTCCTGGGGCCAGTCTCCAAGCAAGGCATCAAAACAGGCCTATGGACTTCTGTGGAGTATCCCTGAGCCAACCACACACTTTGTCTCTCTGGAGCCTACAGCCATAAACAAATTCTTGCACAGAACCTTTGTTACGTTGCATTTGATTTATGTTTCCAGTTAGAGTAGACTTTTTTAGCTCATTTCCCAGCGCTGCTTTACTGCTGTTTACATACCATCTCTATTTCCCAGTTGCATTTAATAGGCAGGTTACTTTTTAAGGGTGTCTTTTTTTTTTGTGGAGTCTGGCTCTGATTCCAAGATGAGGAACAAAATGAGTACTTATGGAGCTCCTCAACCCTTTGCTTTCAGAGTGTGAAGAGAGCTTGGCCCCAGCCATCTGGCTGCATTTAAAAAGCAGACAGCTCTGTTAACAACTCAAAAGACATTTCTTTGTGTTGCACATTTCTATTGTTTCTTCAAGAGATCTTATGCACTCCATTCACCCATAAAATGCCTCATGGTATATTTCATAATAACCAAGTAATAATCAGTATTATGATTGTGTTGTTTGATAATGAACAGAATTCTTCACATATAGACACACTGTTAGCTTGAGCAGCAATATAATTATCATCTGGCTTGTTGAGTCAAAGAACTGGTCTTTCAGGAATCCTCTACTGCTAAAGCAGCAGCCAGGTCTCACCCTTCTCATGACCAAGTCTGTCTTTAGAAATTTTCCAGGCCATCCTCTACATAGGGGACAGACTTATGTCAAGGACATCTCATGGGATAGGTGCATCATAAATTTTCTATACTTTTTGTGGGTACCAATCTGTAAATTGCTTTTGATGTTAGAAATGAAAAGAAGAAAGAAGGTCATTACTAGGGATAAATGTAGGTTAAAAATTCATGTAGAGGTTCTTTAGGCTGTGGATAAGACAAGATTACTGTCTCAAATGACTCTATAAAAGATTACTACACAGCAGTCTCTAATAAACCATTCTCTAGATCCATCAGAAAGAGCACAAGAAGTGAAAGGCTTAAACTGCAGGAAAAGAGGTTTAGGTTGAGAGAGGTACTTTCTTCTTTCTATCTATAGGTAGAGGGAAGTAGGGCACTGCATGGCCTATGAATGTCATGAGGTACCATCTGTAAGAACTTTCCAAGAACAGGTTAGACAAGTACCCATCAGAAATGAGGCAAGTGTAATTTCTTCAGACTATTGGGCAGGTGGGAGGGACTAAATGACCTCTTGACACCCATTCCAGTCACTCTCTGTCTCTGCGTGTGCAGTTCTACCATTTAAAGAACTGCTTCACCCTGGAGTGAAATGGGATTCAGTAATTAAAACCATCTCAGTATGTGAACAAAACACACAGAAATCATTTCAGATCGTGTTAGATCATTTCAAGTGCTGCAGAAGCAGAAGAAATCTGACTTGCAATTGCATGCAGAAACAGAAAACTTTAATAATAACAATCCTGCATTCAGTCAGCTTGTGTTTTTGCTTAGCTGTATGTCCTTAGCTATGTGTTTTAAGAGAAAAAAGACCGCTGGAAACGTATAAGAATCCCTAAGTAACCAGTATGCTCAGAAGCCATGTCACTTCTCCATCAACTATCTTCACACACTCACCTCCAGACTTGGCTGCCAGTTTATGCTGCTCTGTAGTTTACCTGTGAGGAAAGCTTACCCCAGGGAAAGTCTTTCCTGCTCTCATCAGACTCTCTCTGTATGCCCTGCCTTAAACCTTTTGCTTAGGTTGGAAAGATAAAGGCTGTAAAGGGGTAGGTTTGGTTAGCTTATGGAGGAATGAAGATTCGGTACTTTTGTCATAATCAAATCTTCATTGTGACTGCTGTTGAGTGTAGTCTACTGGCTGGCATGGTTAACAGCTAATGACATTTAGACAAGGCATGTTGTTTTTATTTTCAGTTGCAATGTCTGATACTTAAGGGAGATCATAGAGAAGGACTGGTGGGTGAAGATAGGGAAATAAAGTCAGGAGAAGTGAAATACTGGGATGCATCAGTTTCTTTGAGGATTTCAGATTTGAAGATTTGATATCTTGTCTATTTATATGCTGTTTATAAGACTGGAGAAATTGACTGTTACCAGTTTCATGACCTATATTGCAGGAAAACTCCACCTGCTCCCTAGTTTGATCCCGAATCCTCCCCACAACCACACACTAGTGAAAAGGAGCCTCCATTTGTTCCTGTGAAGCCTCAATGGCTGGAAATCTCACACATATGCTTTGCTTGCTCTGGCTACTTATTAGCAGCTGCAGGCTGCAACTCACTTTATCCTTCAGGTTTGAACATGGTTCACTGATGTGCAGAATATGAGACAAGATACCTAATGAAAAACATATAGCACTTCCCTGTGATCTGGCTTAGCTAATCTTATTTCAAGCCGTGAGGGGGATCAGTTCACCTCAGTTCATTCTTCCTCTGAGGAAGAAGCTGTAGGTAACATAACTTGGTCCATCTGGAGGGACTTGACTTTTAAAAAAAGGAAAGAAAACAATGTTGTCCTTCTTTGAGTCAGCATCTTTCTAACACAGACAATATCCTGAAACACAAAGTTGCCTGCTGTAATTCTTCTTGATATTACATCTTGGTATTCCACTTGGATGTAATTCCACTTGGTATTACAAGGGGAAATGAGTTTATTTCCTGATATCTAAATTCTCTTATGTTATCAGACAGGCCTAAGTTATCTTTGTGCAGGGACATATACACAATAGACACTTCTTCAGAAACCCATGCTGGCATGAAGTTGCTTAACATTACCATTTGCATGTTGCACTCTTTTCAGATTCAGAAGAACAAATAAGTAATTTTAATGGAATCCTAGTGCCTTCCCAATAAATTGCATCTTAGTCCTGAGCAATGACTATGCTATGGTTCAACAGATGTCTTATTTAGATATTTCATATATGAAACATAAAATTTTCTGTAGAGCTTATTTGAAGTATTTGAATATGGATATTCTCTTTGTTGGAGCTTATTTATCCATCTTAGAACTAAAAGTTGTATTGTGAGAACTGTGTTTAATGAATATTCAGGAAACAAAAACCAGGGATGAATATAAGTAATACTCTAAAAAGAGATAAACATGAAGTCTAGTATGAGCCAAGCATACTGAGAATGAATATGGCTTTGCCTTTGACACCTTTGATGTTTCCCTTCTTATTGCTGTATGAAGTTTGGGCTACTCTTTCCCTGAAGCCTCGTTCAGTGTGAAGGGTAAGAGCCTCTCCCCTTCTTTGGAAAGCCACGTGCCACTGTCTGCCAAGTCACAGGATCTAACCTCCGACTGTGGCATGAATATAGGGCAGCTCTAAGCAAAGTCTACACATATGTCAACTCCACAGGCTTGCAATGCAAAGTCAGAAACTTGCAAATAGAAACCTTTTGCCTTGTAGAAAATGTAAACGCAATGCTCATCTTTGCAACACACAATGTTCATCTTTGACCTGAAGGTTTTTCCCAAAACTCTTAAGCATTTAGGTCACTCGGTAGCTTGAAATGTCTTTTTTGAAACACTGTTCTTTCAGACTCCTGCAGGCACTGATGTGCCAAGAGCATGAGTTTAACACATGTTGGGAGTACATAAAATCATTGTAGCAGAAAAGCAAATGTTTGAGCAATGGTTGCATCATATGTCAGCCCTGGCATCAGGAAGATTAAAGTGTCAATGAAAAAAAGGAGGAGCAGTGGGGCAAGAGAAGAAGGAAGAAGAATAAAAGCTAATAAGATAGGACAGAGCATTCAAAAAGGTGACCTATGTTGACATAATTTTTCAGACACAGTGACAATTATTCTGGGAAACTTTTCTGAATAAACACACATTATGGGCTTTTGATTAAATTGCACCCAGGAGTGACAAGTTTGTAGATAATTTCAAAGCCCTCACAGTGCTGCCATACAAATATTAAGTGAAAGTAGATAAAGACTGTTTTCATCATTCTTTTGCAAAAGGTAGCTTCATACAGGGCCAGTCTGAAACAAGCAGCATTTCTTTCCCCTCCTCCTACAAGGTCTAGTAAAAATTAGCACTCTGAATGCAAACTCAGCTTCTAAAGCAATATCAGTATTCGTGGCTGGGAATGAAAAAGTGAATTACAGCTGAGTACATTCAGTACACCAGCTGGTGAATAAAGAAAAGCAGCTGCTGGTGTCTGCCAACTACGAAGTTCATGTGGGCAATGTAATGTTCAGAACATAAAATAAACAAGTTGCATGCTGGCATAGAGTTTGTTGCAACAAAAGTGCCCAGCACCTTGTAAAACTTTACAAATGAAGTCTAACTGTACATATTCACTGTCTTTTAGAAGCAATGCAGACAGAAATAATGTTCTTTTTACTACACAACTGCTGCAGCTAGCATAGGCCTAATTTTGCACCATGCACTAGAACTGAATATGAACTATGCACTTCCACTGTAGGCTTTAAATCTGATTCCTGCTAATCTTGTGAAAAGGTTACACAAAACTGGTGAGCCATTAAAGCACCCTTCAGTATCCATGTCTTAGCCTAAGCAAGAGAAGCAGTAATTCATGCTGACACTTGTATAGATCTTTCTTATTTCAAAACACTTTATACCAGAACTGGTCCACAGCAGTACCAGGAATGTCCTGCAAATTTAGATCTTCTATGATTTCCATGGGAAGTATGAAAGTTCATATGACCACATCTCCAACATGATACCTGTGTGCAGGAGGATGGGTCACTTGACAGGTGATGGCAACAGAAGCATCCTTTGCAGCAGAGCCCTTTTTAACACAGAGATCACAGAATCTTCTCTGGGTGAAAGACCACATCTCAGCATATTTTATCCCTGTTATCTGCTGCTGTGAACACAGCCCTCAAAGTATGTAAACCCTGAACACTCTTAGAAGCAGGAGACTGCAAGCCTGGCATACTGTGCAGAAGGCTTAATGATTCTTCAAAGGATGGCAATTCATTGCAATGCTAAATCACTTGAATGGGGCAGCACCTCACTTCTTTCTTATTTACTAGTGATGAACATTTATCACCATCATTTCTTGTGCCTCTTCTCCTGGTTGTGGGATCCCTTGTTAAACTTTTCCCTCCAAGCCACTACAGGCTAACATTTTCAAGCAGTTAGTTGTTTCTTCACTCTTCCATTTCTAGAATATAGCCCCTTCCCTCCTCAAAAGGCAATTTGTTAAGCTACTTCATATGCAGCAGTTGCCTGCCAGAGAGAAATTTGGATACTGTGTGCAAAGACTGAGACATTTCTCTCTGTGTGCATGAGACTCATTTCTAATAGACACCTCCTCCAGATTCAGCCATTGCACATTTGTCCTTCCACCTGGGGTGTTTTCCCTCATTAAAAAGGTGTTCCCCATTTTAAGTACTAGAGATGTGTCCTCCCCACCAAGTCCTCTTGGAGACACATGTGGCCATTTTGACAGCCACATCTGACATTTCCATCACTTTCCCTGCAGGAGGTGTCCAGGCCTGTTTCACATACACAAGAATGGAGGTGCAGGAAGGGTAATGGTGGGATTGAGCTGTCACGTAAAAATGACCCCACCATTTCGGCTTGTGGGTGTCATTTTTAACATCATAATGATATCAAAGTTCATCTGAGAGACACATTTTTCTCCCATGTGGTGAATCATACTCAGCTGAGCCAGAACAATTGTGGATCCCTGATGATAAGGCCCAACTGTGCTGTCTTCATAACACTCTGTACCCTATTACAGGGGGGTTTGTATGTTCCATTAGCCAGAGGAGGCCATATCCATGGCAACCGCTTTCTGTTCCTGTGATCAAGGAACATGTCGCTCCAAAGGCAGCTCATGTCAGAATGTGAGCCTAACTTTACAGGGAACAGGGTCTGATTCCCCTATTTTGTGCTATTTTCCCACATGAGCTCACCTTACTTCACCTTCCCCCAAAATCAGACATCTAATCAGAGTTAGTCATCTAGGCTCTCTCTACAAGCAATGAGGAAAGACAAGACTTCCAGAGCATGAGTCATTCTTACTTTCTTGGACAAATATCCTAAACCAGATTGAATTGTACTCTGTCTGTATGCCTGAATGATAGAGGAGACCTAAATAACCAGCTTGGCTGAGATACCTATCTGCAGGAGGTCTTCAGCTAAGTTCTGAGCTCCTGCTCTGAGTAGCACACCAAGCTCAAATGGAGAATCTGTGACAAACTCTGGAGTCACTTTCTCCCACCTCCTGGGTGCGTGCACAACTAGAGGGTCCTTCTCCATAGAGACATTCTTTATGCTTTAAAGGAAAATGTTAAAAACTCTCCCCTGTGCCTCTGACATCACATCTCTGGCGCCACCATTGTCCCATCCAAAACCTTTTGAAATGCAAAAGCTACCATTAAAACACACATGTAGAGTTTTTCCACTGTCTTTTTGTTCTTTCTTTGAAACAGCAGCAACAACAACAGCAACAAAATCCCACAAGCAAGAAAATTCAGAAAGAAAAGGCTCAAGGCTAAGGCATGTCTTCTATCTAATTTGAATTCAAATAAGTTTTTCATTATTTAAAAATTTAATTATAGCTTTCAAATGTACAAAATTGCATGTGAAAATAGTACACAGGGCTTAAATATGCCCTAGAACACCAGACAGAATCAGAGACACTGCTAATTTTCAGACATGCTGTTGTCTTGATCAACATAACATCAAGATACCTTCCTTTGTGTCCTCAGCCTAACTAAGTGGATGGAGAAAAGTCCTTTATATATCTTATAGACATATACAAATATTACCCTATCTGAGGTTCAGTGAGCAGATTTGACCTTTGAAGGGGATGCTGGGACTCCTTCTCAGTCATAAAGTGCCCTGGAGAATGTAACTGTAACCAATAATTTTCCAAAAGTACTGTTCAACTAACCATAATCATTCTTGTATCACATATATAATTTCCTACCAAATGCTATTGGAGATTTTCAGAACGCTCAGTATCTTAGCATTAAAATACAGTGCAAGTGTCTCAGAGGCCCTTCTATAACACCCCCTTTCAGTCCAGTTGAACCCTCTTGGCTCATTCCTGTTACATTTTCAACAATGTTATCCACAGGAATAAGGGCCTGTGACATGATCCAATTGCAGTGACTGTTTCTCCTCCTTTGTTCAACGCTTTTACAGAAGTCTATCTTATTATTTCTCACAAAACACAAGTGAGAGTGGAGGTAATAGTGAATGGCAACAGGTGTTTTCTTTACAACTTCTGAAAGGAATTTCGTGCAACAAATGAAAGGTAGCTTTTTCACCCACAGGCTTTCCAGGTCTTTTGAGAGTAGTAAAGATGTCTTCAAAAATTCTGTAAATATATTTTCTTTGAAGTATTAGGTAACCTAATTGGTCATTAATAGCTCTCACAACAGCATACTAGTAGTAATGAACAGTTGCGGAGTTACGGGGAAATTTCACATCTCTCCAAAGACCCACATTTTAGTTTGTTTGTTTGTTTGCTTTTTAAATAAGACAGACTTACAAGGCTCTGAGATGTACCCAACATTTAACTTGCAGCCATAAAGGTGAAAAATGTACAGCTGTTTCACTGTTTCTTCTTTTCTTTTAGTAATGGGAGTTCAAATCCTTGTTCTGGGCTACCCTAGAGCACGTATGTCAAGAATTTAAAGATGAATTGTGAATTAATTCAAACTTCAAATCTGTATCATCCCAGACTAAGAAAATTTGGTGGTTTTGTTCTGCTTCTAGCTCATTTTTTTATTGTCACAGATATTTCAATTATTGTATGTGCAGGCTTGTGTATGATAGAACACACATTGCCTCAAGTAACCATTTGCACACATAGTTTCTGCTTGCCCCTTTGTGCTCAGATCTCAGAATTTCTCACACAATTCATGTGTGGATGTGTACAGCTGTGATCACGGAGATTACATGAGTTGGTGCTCAGAAGAGAACACAGTTTTTCTTGCAGTGACTAATGTACACAACATCTTTCATCTAACTGTCAAAGAAAATTATAATACTATATTTGGTTTGTGTGGCAAGGTTTTGGCAGCAGGGGGACTACAGGGGTGGCTCCAAGGCAGACCCACCGCTGTCCAAAGCTGAGCTCATCAGTGATGGTTGTAGCTGCTCTGTGATAACATATTTAAGAAGGGGGGAAAAAACCTGCGCAATGGCAGCCAGAGAGAGAAGCGAGAATATCTCAGAGAAACACCTCTACAGACATGAAGGCCAGAAGAAGGGAGAGCAAGTGCTCCAGGTGCCAGAGCAGAGATTCCCCTGCAGCCCGTGGTGAAGACCACGGTGAGGCAGGCCATCCCTCTGTAGCCCATGAAGGTTAATGGTGGAGCAGCTATCCAGTGCAGCCCATGCAGGACCCCATATCAGAGCAAGTGGATGTCCAAAGGAGGCTGTAACCCTGTGGGAAGCCCATGCTGGAGCAGGTTTGCTGGCAGGACTTGTCACCCTGTGGGTGACCTATGCTGAGCAGTCTGTTCCTGAAGGACTACACCCCATGGAAGGGACCCATGCTGGAGCAGTTTGTGAACAGTAGCCTGTGGGAAGGCCTCATATTGGTGAAGTTTGTGAAGAAATATCTCCTTCAGGAGAGACCCCGTGCTTGGATCAGGGGAAGAGTCTGAGTCCTTCCACTGACGAGGAAGGAGCAGCAGAAATGTGTGATGAACTGACTGCAATTCTCATTCCCTATCCTCCTGCACTGCTGTGGGTGGAGGAGGTAGAGAATTGGGAGTAAAGTTAAGCCCTGGAAGAAGGGAGGAGTGGGGGAAAGGTATTCTAAGATTTTGGTTTTATTTCTCATTATACTACTCTGATTTGATTGGTAACAAAATTAAACTAGTCGAGTCTGTTTTGCCCATGATGGTAATTGGTGAGTGATCTCCATGTCCTTATATCGACCTGGAAGCCTTTTGTTATATTTTCTCTCTCCTGTCCAGCTGATCAGGGGAGTGGCAGAGCAGCTTTGGTGGGCACTTGGCATCCAGCACAGGGTCAGCCCACCACAGATATATTCATTGTAAATTTATAGCAGTGCGCTGGAAAATTAAGGAAGTACAGTGTGTTATCGCCATGAGGAAGTGAAATTACCTGCCTACAAACATGCAGAATGGAGGCAAGGTTACACTGCCTGCTCTTTCAGGCATGGAGAGCTAAGCACATCTACTAACCTGTGGAGCAGGCTGCTGCTCACTGGGGACCTGGCTTTGGAGGTCTCTGAGCCAGATCTGTACCCAGCCACTGCCAACGCTGGCCCCTTGCAGCTCGTTCTTATCCCACCCCAGCAGGGTCAGCCACCAAATTGTAAAATGATAAGCCCCCTCCCACCACTCAGGGCTTGCAGAGACTCTGCCTGGCCAATTCAATGAGAAACAAAAGCAAAAAAAGGTGCAGGAGCCTCCTTCGTACTGGCACAAAATGCCACCAACAAAACAGTGGTCTGACCAAACATTCATGTCTAGGTCTCATACTATCGCAACATTTTCCCTTTTGCTTGCTTGGGATTTTGGGTTCACCTTTGAAAAAACATATCCAATCTACAGCCTATGCGCTCCATCCTCTACTAGTAAAGTTCATGATAACTTGGCTTTGTTCCCACTTGGAAAATGTTCTCTGCACTAACAAGCCACTGGCCAAATTTCTCCCTGGGCAGCCCGAAACCTGCCAGACAGAAATGAGATCTGTAAAACTGAGCTGATGGCATGAGGTCTGTATAGACTTTTCCAGGCCATTTGCCAGGCCCTAGAGGCCTAGTTTGAGGAAGACAAATTGAAACTCTAACTACTTAGCTAAGCTCTTCTCTAGCTGTTACAGAGCGACAAAACTCTGCCCTTGCCGGGGGCCTAACCACTGTAGTGAAATGATTGCCAATGGCTCTAAAAAGATGTAGCAGAGGAAGGCAGGGAAATGTTGATAGAAGCAAATCTGAGAGATTCTCCAGCCACTTCTCCTCTTATATGAGGCTGCTTAAAGGGGATTGGGCAGTGACAGGTTCTGGGATTTCCCTTCATGTGTCCTGGAGGTTATCTGATGGTCACTGAAGAGGAAGAAAACAAGCCCCTAGGATCCAGCAGCAGTGCAAGTGCATGCCTGGAAGACAGCATGAGAGAAAAACTAACACAGAACCTGCTCTCCTCCAGTGTCTCTCTGGGTGTGATCCTGCAGTCTGCTCCCTCACCCCAGGTCACCCTCCTCTTAGCAGCACCCTCAATGGCTACTGCCTCATAGCCCAGGGGCTGTCCAGGGTCCAGCTTGCCTAGAGACTGATTTTCAAAAACCAGGACTTTTAAAGGGCTGTATATTATCCATAGCTGGTTTTGTATGTGTGGAAATCCATGTAGGATGCAAGCCTACAATTTTTAGGCACACGTCCTAAATACCACTTGGAGGTGACAAAATATTTAGGTGTAAGTGGATAACATGTCCTTTCAAGAGTAAGGAAGACATTGCCATTGCTTGACGTTGATCAATGTTCTTTTTTACTTTTGAATGAACACATGCGTAGGAATTACTAGGGCCAGAAAGTGATTTTTTTTTAGGTGGTGGCACTCCTCTGTTGTTAATGTGCTATATTTCCCGTAAATGTATTCTGGAATAAAGAGCAAGTACAAGTACTTTGTGTGCTCAAATATTAGTGAATATAAAACAGAAAAGTGCATGAGATCTGGTATTTGCAAGAGCAAACTATGCTTATGAGATATACAAATGACTACGGGGCCCAGTGCTCTGAAGACTTAATGCATTTATTTACAGCTGGCTGATTTGGGACTAAAAGACTGGGACATGTTCATATATTCTTGTTTCTCCTGCCTCAGCTTATAGTTGTTTCATCTTTTTTCTTTTTTTTTTCTTTTTTCCCCAGCAATCAAAGAAAAAAAAAATCTTCTTTAACCACAGTATTTCTATCCTTTCCAAGGCACAAAAAACCACAAATAAACATTTACTAAGCACAACCCACAAATCAAGGGGAGGTTCTCTTCTATCCAGCAGTCTTTCATCCTGGAAAACTAAACAATAATATTGACTCTCTCTTAGACAAAACTCCAGAGCACTATAGAACTCTTTCAGTACAAAGGGTGAAAGGCAACAGAAAAGCAAACAGTCACGACATCTTAAGGGAGAGAACAAGACTTTTATTCTTCAGCATGCAGTGCAGCAGCCCAGCTTGGAACAGAGAGGCTTGGGTGAAGAGGAATAAAATAATACATAATCCCTGGACAGCTTCCTTACCTTAACCACAGTTCCCTCAGTCCTTAGTTTTATATTCTTGAACCTTGTTCCCTGGCGCATAAAACGTGGGTATGCTAGTGGTTTTTCTGCAACTGCAAAACACTTTTTGATGTTGATTTTGATTCTGATCTGTGATATCTGGGCACATGTTACTGCATATCTTGAAACATCCCTAGTATGGAAGTAATCGTAGTTTTAAATATGCTCATCTGTATATTACCTAGTTTGGTGGAGAACTTTGCATAAAACTTTTCCTGTATGTCTAGGTTTGTAATTTAGATAGATTATCCTTCTCTGCTTCTTGACAAAGCTTTGCAGTGCATCAGAAGATGAGGCTGATTCTCAAGAGTACACTCTGTGCTATGTATAAAACAACATTAGTGACAGGGTGTGCTTTTTTCAGTTGGAACTGACATTTGATACATTAGCCAAACAGGGACTGCAGCCAGATCATAATTGGATATGTATTTTCAACATCCTCAGCCCTTCAGCCAATTGGCTGGGACTCTAGGAGGCTTATATAGTAGAAATACAACTTTATCCTTTTTGCTAATCTGGCTAAAGTGAAACCATCAAAGAAGGAGCCAAAATAAGGGAAAGAAGGAAAGATAAAAATACCAGACCTTAGGCAGTGAGCTGCAGATCAAGAAAATTATGGATCATTAGGCTTTGCAGGCAATAGCAACATGCAGAAAAGGTAACACAATGGTTTTAAGACTATTTTCAAGTTATACATATCTGTCATAATCAAATATTTAATTACCTAAATGAATATTCCATAGGAGAATACTGGCCGAAACCTAGACACTTTAAATCTGTTTTTGTCGGCTGCTAAAGCAGGTTGAAAAAAGGCTGCCACTGAATGCATTTGCAAAATCACAACAAGTCTTTTTCAGGCAGATCATTTTGTGAAATATTTGTCATTGCACATCTGCAAGAACAGCTTATATATGATGTCTCATAAAGAAGAAATTGATTAATTTATATTTAATCCATGGCTTTTGTTAGCTATGTTCAAAATGAAGAATGTTAAAAATCCTTCCCTCTTACATGGTTCATCCTTATGAGGAATTTAGTGCATTCTGGTGTGTAAGAATGACCATGAAAAAGGGGTTGCAGGAACAGGGCAAATGGCTTCTGTAAAAGAGATCGGACAAGAGAAGTTTTGCAGGAAGATTTGAACCATGTGCAAATTATAAGTCCAGTATTTCTGAAGGGAAATCTTCCAAAAATCCAAAGCAAAGACTCCTGCTGAAGTAAGGCAGCACATGCATACACCCACACAGAGTTCATTGCAAAATAAGAGCTTGCATGTTTGTTTAGCAAACTTGCACGCTATAAGACACTTCAGTAAATTCTGCTTTTGTATGCCTAATTCCAGCTGCTATCAGCTCATGCTTTTGCCATGTGTGAACTGATAGGTTTCTATACTGACTTGACACATGAACTTAAGCAATGAATCAGAAGTAGTGAGTGGTAAAAGTGGAAGCTGTAGCAAATGATGAAGTGGCAATCAGCCATCATTCACTGCTGGACAATAGTATAAATACTAAAAAGGAAGATCACCACCCAAAATTTTTCCTTGAACTATTCAACTATCATAATATGGAAATGCTTAGAAAAGGCTTATCTGGACTCTTTGGCTTTAAGCAAATAAAAAATTATCAAACCCAGATCAGTGATCTAAATGGTTTAGCATTTTGTACCTGACAAGGATCAGCACCAGATGCTATCTAGAGCATTAGGAGTTGACTACACTTCTAAGTTTCTTCTTAAGTGGTTAGAGTTAATAAAAAAGTCAGAGAGATATGTCTGAGCACTTGGTTAATTTTAAAGCTAGCAAGATATCAATCTTTTAGCCCACAGCACAAAGGAGGTAATTTAAACTAGTTTAGCAAAATGCTCACAAAGAATTAGAGTCAAACATGTTGAGTTTCACCTCTTATCTAGTGCTGGTGAAGTTCAGTGATATGATGACCATCATGGGTGAACTGAAGTGCGGTCATTTGTTCCTCTTAATTGGTGTTTTTCCCATATCTGAATCCCATGTGGACTAACTGGCAAGGTCTATCACAGCATTGCAGACAGTGGGGTGCCTGGTTTCCTCTGAGCCACAGCTCTGTCATGAGACATGACAGGCCTCAGGGTTTTACCCCTTAGGGAAATCCATCTAATGATGGCTGTTTGATCTCTATCTGAAATGTTCCACTTCCTGAGATGTTCTTGATGGATAAGCAGGGGGCTGAAGGGGTGTTTTTAAACCAGAGCAAATTCACATCTAACAACAAAATCTCCTGCAAAGCCCTGTCGCTCTTCCCATGGTATAGTGCTGCCTTCCTTCTCTTCCCCTTTTTTAACTAGTATTTCCACTGAAGCCAATGGATAACCTCTCTCCCCATGGTCAGAGATTTTTATTTTGTCCTGCCGAATTGCCCCCTGGGTCCCCAGCCACAGGGCTGTCACCCCCCTGGGACAGGGACCCTTCCCACATGCTGCTTTCTCTCTTCTTATAGTGCATAAAACCCTGGAGCTTTGGTCACATTCATAGTTTAAATAACAAGTTTAGCTTCACAACTAGGATAGGATAAAATGAGGAAAGCAGCAATTTGATCACTTATAATTACCTGGCCATACCCTTGACTAATTTATAATCCATAACAGCATATCACCCAGCTAGACAATATTTACAGTTTTTCGTTAGTCTCTGGAGATGAGGTAATGAGAAGGTGGGGCTAATGTCTGAAATAAATTGCTTTGCACATTTTTACTCATATTCACAAGTAATTCAAACAAGCTCTTAGGTTTAAGCACATAAGGTCCTTAAAAAGTAGGGTGTTAAGCATATGTAGAACTGACTTTTTATAAAGTATGGTTCTTCTGTTCCTTTCTGACGTGCTCCTAATCTGTTTTAATTTGCTGCCTCATTTTATGATAGATGCCAACATTATTTAAGCATGTCTGCTGAAACTCATTATCTTAGAGAGTATAGGTGGCTAACTAAACTTCATCTCTAGTAAAATATTGGTACAATGATGTGTTACCAGAGAGTTACATTATTTATACTACAGAAATAAGAAGCCAGCAATGACTAAAGCCACAGAGGTCCTAGGTGTCAAAGCTGACTATACTTCCTACAGATTTTCTGGGCTAAACTGAATGATTCATGGGTTGTCCAAATTGGCTACTGTGAAACATCTTCTTTCATTGATTATTCTGCTAATATTCTTTTATAATTGCTCATATTTTCTGTCCCCTACAGATGCTTTTTGTTCTGATTAGTTGCCTGGCATAGCAAACCCAAACCACATACTTCTGATTAGAAGTCTCAGGTGGCTAATCCACCATGCTGAAGTACATGAAATGTTCAAGATATGCTGAAATTATCCATAATCACTTTTACTGGGCTGTAGTTAATGCAGACCAACTACTAACAGTTAAGGAAGTAGGTGCAAGGGTCAGAATTTCTCCAGGAAGCCAAAGGAAAAAGGGCAGCAAAATGTCATCTCCAAGGAGAGTATACTATAATGATGAATAATTTACAGTATGTCCACACTGTAAGTACAGTACTGGCAGTCTGCAAACACAGCTTAGGAGCAAAACCTTCATATGGCTGCTTCATTCCATGATAAAAGTCGACATTTTGGTCCCTCCTGAATAGCACCCTAAAAACCACAGAACTCCATATCTCAGCCTGTCTAATAGAAGTGTTATGAACAACCCCAGCACGAGGGGCCGTGGAAATGCATGAGGATGCTTGCTGCCAAGTAGGGTCCTTGTGGAGTTGTACCATACCATAGGGGCATATACATTGCAAAACTGCAAGCACATATAATGCGCACATAAATTTTGATAAATACACTTTGGAACTGCGTAATCAATGATTTATAGTACCACTGAGTTAAATCCAAATAAAATAAGTAAGCCATAATGCATTTCTCTACTTAAATGATACTTTGACCAGGCCCAAGATGGTATCTTCAAATAGTTGCGGGGTGAATTATGCCTTCTTTTTCAAAAATTGTCTATCTGCCTATCTTTGTTCTTTTGTAGATCCCATTACTAGAAAAGCTGGAAAATTTCCAATATGATGAAGAGTTTATTCTCAATACAAAGCATATATAATTATCTTTGACTTGTCTTAAAACCAAAAGTCTTTAGTCAGATAAACTCCCATTGACTATAGCTGAAGTTTGCAAAAATCTATTTTCATATAATTCCTTGTCCAAAAAGGAATGCACAAAGCAAATTTAAAATCTCTAGGAACAGCCCCCATGACTTACTTCTTTGCTGTTAGTGTGGATCTGGCCCAAGGAAAAGCTGCAAGCTGTCTAACTGGATACAGGTAAAGCAGCAGCAGGAAGCAGGTCCGCACTGCTGGCTGCTAGTGTGCCCCAGGGAAACCTGGAGAGGAAAGCGATGGTACATCAGCTTGCAGAGGTGCATTGGAACATGCCAGCTTTTTTACCTCAGAGCTGCTTGGTGTGTCAAACAATCTGATTGTAGCCATTAAAATGATTGCATGCTGGATTGCAAAGCACTATGAGCTGGCTGCACATAAACAATGGGCGGGCAAAATCTGTAGGATTCTTGCCACCAGCTGAACCCTATGGGCCAGATGAAGCTAGTAGGAATGGGGCCTCAGCTACGCCAAGGAGTCAGGAAGTCTCAGAGCCATCCTGCAGCACAGGACCCTAAGGAGGTTCTGCAGTGCAGGCTGCAGACATGCAGTGAGCTGCCCCTTACAGTCACACAGCTGGTAGCAGCAGGGAGAGGACAGACAGCTGTGCAAGATCCAGGAAAAGGGGCACCTGCTATTTCACTGTTGTAAAGCCAGGGCAGTGGTTGTTTTGGGTGCTGTTCGTTCAGATTTGGCAGAGGGCTGAAAGCCCAGCCCAGACCTGGGGCCCCAACAAAGCTATGTAAAATAAAAGGAGAGTAGGGGAGAGTGAAGGGGAAAAGCAGATGAGTATGGAGATGTTCATCATGTATATCCTGGGGCTTGTGATGTTCCCAGCTTCTCTTTCACACTGAGGTGAATAGGAACATGCCATCAGGAGTGAGGAAGCAGTGCCCCTTTTGGTACCCTTTGGTCAGCCTTAGGCACAGTGCTTCTGCCCAGCTTGTGCATGCAGTCTACAATCTCCTGGCTGAATGGACTGGCCCTGGGTCTTTTCTGAAGTTCTGTGCCAAGGATCTGGACAGTTGCAAGGATATGGAGACTCAGCTAGCTCTCCAAGAAGCAGAATGGGGGAGCAGTCACATTGTCAGCACCACTGGTGCTTGTCACATGCTTAATCACAGAATCACAGAATCACAGAATGTTAGTGATTGGAAGGGACCTTGAAAGATCATCTAGTCCAATCCCCCTGCCGGAGCAGGATCACCTAGATCAGGTCACACAGGAACGCGTCCAGGAAGGTTTTAAACATCTCCAGAGAAGGAGACTCCACAACCTCTCTGGGTGGCCTGTTCCAGTGCTCTGTCACCCTCACTGTGAAGAAGTTTTTTGTCATATTTATGTGGAACCTCCTATGTTCCAGCTTACACTCGTTGCCCCTTGTCCTATCATTGGATGTCACTGAGAAGACATCCTGGCTCCACCCTCCTGATGCTCACCCTTTACATATTTATAAACATTAATAAGGTCATCCCTCAGTCTCCTTTTCTCCAAGCTAAAGAGACCCAGCTCCCTCAGCCTTTCCTCATAAGGGAGACGTTCCACTCCCTTAATCATCTTTGTGACTCTGCCACAATCATCTGACTAAAAGCTTTTGCTTTTAATCAAGTGTATTCTTGCTTGCCCTGCTGGTTTGCAGACAGACTCCTCTGCTCCAGTCCCATAACATGGGCTGAAGGGTGGTGCTTGAACTGGTTCATAAATGGGTGGCTGTAGGACTTGGAGGGAGGTTATCTGAGAAACCACCAGCCGGCTTCCCAAAGCACATGTACCAATCCTAGACCAGAGTCCTGCCGGGAGTGGTGTGGATCCAGACTGAAGGCCTGGCTACCAAGTTTACAACCTAATTAAGAAGTAAAAAGGGCTGTGGGAAAACATCACATCCATTTCAAAGTACCTAGTGAGCAAGACCATTAGCTTTGCAGTTGGCATCTCAATGAAGCAAGCACTCCTGCTAATAGCTGTCCTGCTGCAGCACAGTATATGCTAGGGTTGGACAATACCCTGAAAGGAGTGCTGGTGGAGCAGCTGGAAAAGATGTATGCTGGCGCATGGCACAGTTTACAGACACATGCTCAGGACATGATGGTGACATCTGCAGAGTGCTATGTCTGAACCATTCCTCCCTGCTTTGCCCCCATCTGCTGCACCGATGCAGCTGTCACACAACTTCTGCTTCAGTACATCACATTACATGGTATCCTCTGTGCTGCAGCAGAATTTAGCCTATATCAAGGTGAAACATAATTTTTCTCAACACTGATGTACTATAATAGCTGCCTCCAGCAGCAACCCCTCTGTATGTGAGGCTTATGCCAGAGACTCAGAAAATCACACATCTGGTTTGCTTTATCTACTCTGGGCTCTCTGTGGACTAGGCTGTGAATTTACCCTCTAGGATGATTTACTCCCTGGGACAAGCTAGGGACTGAATTATGATAGAGTTACTATCTGAACTATGATTCTCTGCTGCTTTATGCCTAGTCCAGTCTCCTGCCAATGCAGGAGAAGATTACCTTCTTCCACACAAGGTCCCACAGAAGTAGGCTGAGCACCCTGGTTGGTATTAGAGTGCGGTGGTGCAATAGCTGGGCCCTGTTTTGATTGTGTGAGCCCCAGATCTCCATTTCTGAAGCAGAAAATAGCTTTTTGATGAAACATGAGTATGAAAGAGGGAAACGCTTTCACTAAAAATGAAGGGTTCATGAAAAGTAGCAAGGGCTTGGGAACTCAAATTGTTCTCTTTAAAGACAACAACACTGCAGAGAAGAAGGGTAATGAACACTGATTTTTAATGTAATTTGGTTTCCATGCACTCCTGAGAGCCAGCTTATTTCTACCCTAGTGAGCAAGCTGAAACACAGCCTTGCATACACTGATGAAGGCAGAGCCAGAATACTCCAACATAATAAAAATTCTCTGTTGCCCTCAGGCCTCTGTCTAAAATTGTATCCAAACTTGGACTGAATTATTTCTGAGAGGATAATTACTTCTTGATTACTTTTAACCAACTTCTAGGCTCCCAGACTCCATGCAGAAGTCAAACTGTCAGATGTCAGAAAGGAGAGAGAGAGAAAGAAAATGTTCATACAGTGACTCCAGCTCAGCTGGAAGAAAGAAATGCAATAAATCTTTTCTTGTGGGAGCTCCAGATCGCTTTCCAGAGGCTGTGTTTCTGCTGATGCATTTCTGATAAGCCTCCAAACTCTGACAGGATGCTGACCTGCCCTTGCTGCATGGTGCAGGAGGGGAAAGCTTGATCAGTGGTTCAACACAGAGGTCAGAGCACACGGAGGACAGACCGCCTTCACTCAGTCACTCTATGGACCCCTGTAGAGGTGAGTTAGGAAGGGTCTGTTTTTTCTCTCCCACCCCAACCATAAGCCAGCACAAACCAAGAGATCACCCACCCTGCAAAGAACCACTCACCACCAGTAAGTTGCCCAGTGCTGTTGCTTGTGTAATGTAGCAGGGAATTGGGATGAACCCCTTTGCCAGGAGTCTCCCACAAGCCCTTGTCCAGACCAGCTGACACATTTTCAAATCCTGCCTCCACTCTAAGCCTCGCTCCTCACAGTGAACACTTCAGGAGTGAGGGCTTGAATTCTTCCTTATTTGGCTCTATCTTTCCTGGGCATCACAGCAACCTTGCACACTTCCCAGCCAATTTTCCACATTATCCTGTGCAGCACACAAACCACTTGCATGCAGACTTTCCCACTGGGGATGGACAACCATTTGTGCAGTGTCAAGGTTTACGGCTGGTCCAGCCACTAGGCAAGTGACAGACACTCACTATTAACCCCTCTCCCTTCCCAAAGGGGAAGAGAAAGGGTATAAGGGAAAGAGACCTATGGGTTGGAAAAGAAAACTGAAACAGCTTTAGTGAAAATAATAATAATAAAATCAAAGATATACAAATATATCCAAAACAAATATCAAGCCCAGCCCTTCTGATGGCAGTTATGTCAGCACTGATGCTGTGGGCAGGCACTGGGGAAGTCCCAGACTGGACTCAGCGGCAGATGGGAACCAGATTCAGGAGCTGGATTCTGGAAATGAACTCAGGAATTTGCATGGATTGAGACCAAAGGCAGAACCAACAGAGTCCTCCTTGGACACCAGTCACTGAAGAAGTGGGATTGACCTTCAGCTTTGTATTGAATATGATGTGTATGGAATACTTCGTTGGTCAGTTTAGGACCACCTATCCTGTCTACTCCTTCCTGCATGTGCAGTCATTTGCTTTCTGTACCCCCAATGTGGTACACAAAATTCACACAGAACTGGTATTGTTGGAAAAGACCTTTAAGATCAAAGCCCAACCATTACCTAACACTACCAAGACCGCTACTACACTATAGCCCTGAGCACCATATCTAGATGGCTTTTAATTGTATCCAGGAATGGTGATTCAACCACTTCCTGGGCAGTCTGTTCCAGTATTTAATAATCCTTGTGGTATATAAGTTTTTCCTAATGTCTAACCTAAACTTCCCCTGACATAACTTGATGCCATTTCCTCTTGTCTTATCAGTTGTGACTTGTGAGAAGAGACACCCACCACCCTACAACCTCCTTTCAGGTAGTTGTAGAGAGACATAAGGTCTCCCCTCAGCCTCCTTTTCTTCAGACTACACAACCATAAGTCCCTCAGCCACTCCTCATAAGACTTTTTCTTGAGACCCTTCACCAACTTTGTTGCCCTTCTCTGGACCCACTCCAGCACCTTAGTGTCTTATACTGTGGCTCCCAAAACTGAACAGAGTGATCAAGATGCGGTCTCACCAGCGTCAAGTACAGTGGGACAATCACTTTACTCCTACTGGCCACACTGTTCCTGATACAGGCCAGGATGCCATTGGCTCTCTTGGCCACCTGGGCACACTGTTGGCTCATGTTCAGCTGGCTGTCAAACAACACCCCCAGGTCCTTTTCTGCCAAGCAGCTCTCCATCCACTTCTCCCCAAGCCTGTAGCATTGCTGGGGGTTGTTGTGGCCGAAGTGCAGGGCTCACCACTTGGCTTTGTTGAAGCCCATATGATTAGCACCAACCCATTGATCCAGCCTGTCCAGGTCCCTCTGAAGAGACTTCCTACCCTCAAGCAGATCAATACTGCCACCTAATATAGTGTCATATGCAAATTTACTGAGGGTAAGTGAAACTTACTTCAGAAAGTGAAGTTACTTAGAAGAGACTGTTAACCACAGTTGGCTGAAAAGTAAAATCACTGAACAGAATGAGTTGTGGTCTAGCTCAACCCAGGATATGCAGGCTAGGGATTTTGTAGCCCAGCACATCACCTTTCTGTTGCCTGCTTTTCAAAACAGAGAGTTGATCACTCTCTCTACACAGAAGCCACTGTGTATTCCTAAATCTTCCTCATCACACTTTTTAACGGTTTCCTTTCTGAGCAGGGGTAATTGGTGCTGGGCATGGTATTCCTGGAGTATGTTCCTTTTTTTATATAACAGTATATGATGCTTTCTATTTTGTTTGTTACTGATTTTAACAAATTCTCTCTTCCAACTTTCTTAGTACTGAGGTGGTGCTATTGAAGAATTTTCTGCCGTGATTCCAGTCCTGGATTTCTCCTTGAGAGACATTTGCTTACTTAGTCTATCCATATGTATGTAACACTGGGGTTGTTTTTCCCCACATACATAATGCAAAGGGCTCTTTTTAACGTTAAATTTCATCATGGCAGTTTATCACCCAGTCATTCATTGTCAGTAAACACTGAGAAAGTAATTTTTTTCCCCAGCAAAGCTGAAAGAATTATGCATGGCTGTTCCTTTGTGGAGCAAATATCACCAGTGCTGCAGTCCTTGACCAGATGTCTTGGTTGTAGCTGCTATATTTGAGGGGAGAATGCTGCAAGGAACATGAAGCCTAATTCATTCTGAAAAGAAAGAGTCTGATCCTGAACATCTTTTATTCCTTTCAGTGTGGTAAATGATGGCTTCCTTCCTTCATTTCTCTTTGATTCAGCAGATGCTAAGTAGCACCAAGACTAGTTTGGGTAATATTTAATGCAAAGTCATCATGCACTGGTTGGGTTGGACTTATTTCCATAGGTTCCTTCAACCACAAGGATACTGTATATTTCATATTCCTCAGTATGTCAAAGCCTAGTGATGGGATGTGAAGTTTCTGTCTCTGGATATGCACGTGGGTGTAAGTCCGTCTCTAGGATGAGGAAGGAAAATCAGAAGAAGAGAGACAGCACAAATTGGTGTGTTATGTGGGACCTGAGGTTTCCAATTCGCACATTGACCATATCATCTTTAAAAGGCTTTGGGAAGCGATAACAAAATCATATTTTCATTAAACTATGGAGCACAAATAGGCCTTGTTGAGGGAAAGCAAGGCTTTTGTGCTAACTGAAGTGGATGCTAACATTGGGCAGGACAAAAGAGAGCTGCCATGGGCTTTTAGACCAAAAATAAGGTCAATGAGCTTCTTAAGAAAGCCAAACCCAGGGAGAAAGCTCTAAGGGAATCTGTGTTATGCTCTTGACCAAATGATCCAATTTCGATAGAAAGATGCTAATCAGGATCTTAGTTGAGGTTCCTTGTGTCTGGGTGAGTATTGACAGACAATTCACCCTGCCCATGCATGCAGAATGACAACAGTGTGTAACTAACAGAAATAGTTATTATTATGAACTCTGAAACATGCGAAACTTAGGAGAAACATGCATAGCCCTTCATCAAACCACAACAGTTTCATTTGCCCTGAATAGTGAGTGTATGGGCAAGCAGGAATTCAACTAACAGAAAATCACAGGAAATAGAAAAGTGCAATAAAAAGACAATACTCCATGGCTTCCAATTCACATAACTGTATTCCAGTGGTATAAAAGTATTTTGTGGTGTTGTCTTCACATATTTCTTTGGTAACTGATTTTCCTTCTCAGGTTGAGAAGCTATTCTATTCAAATTCTCTCTCATTTTTCAAATAATTTAAAGACCTATCTTCTCACAGCACGTCATTCCTGTAAAAATGATGCACGATTAATAGACTCATATTCATCTTGTTTACTGAGTATCTCAATAGCCATTTTTTAGTGCATTCTCCCTTTTTTATTTTAGAGAAGGTCTGTAAGACTTTTGACGCTATGTGGCTCTTGTACTCATAATTCTTTTCATCTAGAAAGTTAAATTAATTAAAATGAACTAGTAGGTGAGTATTCACACAGAATAGGAATACAGAAAGAAAGAAAACATGTTGAAAAAATTAAACTAATATTTTATTTTAATCAGAGCACTTTTTTTTCCTCTCACAGTCAGCATGGTTTCTTTTCCAGAGGAGCTGCACTGACCAAGTGTTGTATCAGGTGCTGCAAGGGCTTCTGTGGGAAATGTGGTTTCTTTGTTTGTCCTTTATACTTCATCAGGCAGTGAGTGAAATCTGAGCAACTTCTTGAGACATGACCTGTGACCTTCCCCCCCCCCCAGTTTTTTACTGTGGCTGGGTGGAGAGGCAGGTGTTAGTGGCTGTGGGGAGAAAGCCAGTGAAAGAGGGTAGAGGAGGGAGCCTGTAAAACCCACCCCTAGAGCAGGTCAGACAGGGACCCCAATGCTTGCAGTGACAAGGACAGGCTTCATGAGCAGGCTTTCATTTCAGCCATCTCCATTTTGATGAGAAATGGGAAGAAACAGGAATAATTTTGATCTAGCAGTGCCTTAACTGTTGCTTAACTTGAGTGGCTTGGCTCAGGGAACTATTTTATAAAAAACAACTACATCTGCCTGGGTGCATGTTTCAGAAAGCTGCCTCTGGTTTCAGTTCATTTTTATATGCAGCCACAGGCTCACACTCCCTAGACGGCTCCTCTTCGCAGCTCTTTCTGCCCCAACCTGTGGCAGCTAAAAGACCGTTTCATTATTAGAAAACCAGGGAATTGGGTATATTTATTTACTGGGAGTGACCAAGCTAAAGCAGAAGCGACAGGGGAGGCAGAACACGTCTAATATAGTTTATCATTTTGAATAAGCACTCGAACAACTGCTAGCTATCCCCTGCATACTTCATTTCTTGGATCAACAGAGGAGCCCTGCCAGATGTCAAATTATATATTCCACAGCTGAAGTATTTGCGTAACTTTTCAGTGGCTACCATTTAAAGAAAGAAAACCACTGATGGGCCTTTTCTTAATATATTCCCCCAAGTTTGACATATTCACAGTGTACTGCCAGCATTCATTTTGTACTTGGAAGGCAAGGTTACTCATATTTCTGCCATGGCTCCTGTGCCAGCTAGCAAGATGGGACTGGCCTTCCTCATTTTCACAATCTCAGCACTCAAGTGTGGACAGTGTTGGGGGGCGCCTGGTTTTCCACACCCATGGGGAGTCCTGCCTCCCAACCTGGGAGAGTGTGGACTTGTTGGACTGCCAGTCATGTGTTATCAATAATGATATCTAGAAAACATTCATTTGGCTGTTCTGGTTGTTTGCCCAGTAACTCAAAACAAATTGTCTGGTATTTCTCTTTGGAGGAAAGGAAAACGTGACTACATCTAATTTCAACATTGGCTTTTGCCGCATTCCTTTCGCTGCCCAGATTTTGCCTTTACTAAGGAATCATCCAAGAACCAGATTTCCTTTTCTGAGCAGAAGGTGCTCAGATAAGCCTTCCTACTCCTTGGCTATTGAGCACATGCCTCAATATAGCTTTGCTTCCTTTGAACCCTGAGGGTATTCAAAGCCTTCTGGGGCATTTTTTGCCAGCCATCACCTTCCTTGGGTTGCTCAAATTATGGCTTGGCCAAACCCATGCAGCCTACATACCTTCCCCTTGCAGTAGGCTGGTGCTTGGGCAGCCTGGGCCACTCTCCCGCTGACAGAAACAAGTTGAGTTTTTCACATCAGAGAAGGGCAGTTTCTATTTTTGCTGTGAGCCAAAGCTACTAAGCATTGTGTCTGAAATGACAGGCTGTATGCCAAATGAAAATTCACAAAATGAACCGTGTAATTAGATAATGCATTACAATCAGTGGAAAAAAAAAAGTTCTCGGAAGATAATTAGCACACTGCTTAACTGTTTTTGATTGGCCCATTAAAGGATAGAGTGAGACCTTTCGTGTTCGACATACTAAGACCATGTGTACTGGCTTACATTTAAATCAGGGTCTGGAGTTAGAGAAAACAAGTAGTTTTGCCTAGAGATTGTCTTAGAAAATTGCCCTTTTTCAGAATGCTAACCACCTCCTGTTTCCTGGGAAAAATACAGCCTTATGATGCAGGTTAGATATAATGAACAATGAGATGGCACACACTGGAGGGAGTGGAGTGGTTTAGGAAGAAGAAAAATTACACACTTTTTTAGCACCTGTTAAATTTTTTGGAAGTTTCTCCGAACACTGCTGAAAGAGTTACAGCATTTCACCCAGACAGCACCAAGGATTTCACCTCCAGGGGTTTCTGGTAGTGGATATAGTCATTTGTGTGTATGCACTGTGAAATTCTCAGCTCCCAAGAAGTGAAATGCTGTCATATAAATCAAGGATATTATTTATGTCAGCTGATACTAATTTTGAACCCCCTTTTTGGAGCAGGATGTTAGACAAAATGACCTCCAGATTTCTCTTATGACTGACTTTTCGATAATTTTCATTAGCTCAAAATCTTCAAGCCCCCATTTGTACTTGCTGGTGCTGTCAGTATCTGCAGATAAGCTATTACATATTGCTACATTTTTCTTGTTCTTTCTATTCAGACATCAGCACATTTTTCTTCTTTTATCTACATCTTAGTATAGACGCTATAGACATAGACTACAGGAGCACACTCTTTACAGAAAAATGCTGTAACACCCAAGAGATCCATCATTTCAAATGTAGGATGCTGCTCTGAAGGTAGCAGGCTTTATACTAGCTTCAGGTTAACCCATTCCTAACCCACCCTCAATATCCATTCTCTTCCATCTCCATCCAGTACAATAAATTCTGGGTTAGGAGAATGCTACAAGAGGATTAGTTGTTATGCAGCAGTGCTGGGAGTGGTTGGACAAAGAACAAAGTGTCTATGGTCCAAAATGTTGGTAGCCCACTGAACGGTCATCTGAACACAACAGCAATCCTGCTTGACCTCCTTCTTGCTAATTGATTTATCAGCACATTCTGTTACATTTGAGCCTTGCTGTGTGCCAGGTTTCCCAACTAGCTGGTTTGCTACCAGCTTTCCATCACCTTAGCAGACATAAGGAGCAAAGCACCACTAACCTAGGTTGAAGTTTGAAGGCTGTCACTATGCCTAAATTCAACAACTGCTGGACAAGGCAGCAGAGTCCTCAGACATCCCTCTGTTCTGTTAATGAATCCATACATGGGGTTTCTGAAATCTTTTCAGGTGCCATATAGGGTAAAGTAAGCCACAGGAATAGAGCTAGCTATTTTATGTCTGTGGAAAGGCATGAACAAAGCCTAACTTTGAGTAAAAAATAGGTTGAATCTTGTGTTGATTGACGATAGGTACTATGCAAAAAGTCAAAGTCCTGTAGCATTTATTGGATTGGAATTGAGAATCCCTCTCATTTGCTTGCAAACTGTGTGCCAAAGCATTTTTTTTCAGCTTTAAACCATCTAACTTTGTACTCCATTTCCAGGCTGTACAGTATTTAACTGGGTTCCTTTTAATATGTGGTTTAACAACATCCCCACACCAGCTCTTAAGTGCTCAAGAAATCAGGGAGTAGAACAGCATAAACAAGAGTGGACACTGAGGGAGGGAAAGCTTGCAAGAGGGTTTATGCAGAGGCAGATGTAGGTAAATATAGATTCCTATTAACATCTTTCAAGAAAAAGTAAAAATAAATACTCCAAAAATAGAGCATTATATAACCTAGATGAACTTACCAGATTCATCAGTTCTCATTATCAGTGGTCTCCATCACTTTGTTTACAGCTATGGAACCAGTGCTTTTATAAAAAGTTATTTTCTCATGGGCTATGTGGCATCTGCCTTTTCTAAACAGAAATATTTTACACACAGGCACATACATGCCATTCAGTTGGGACACTTTGGCAAATGTTTCTTCTGCCAGGTTTACATGGAACCAGAGGATTACTGTTAAGCTCATCATTGGTCTAAAAAAGCAGTACTTGAAACTGCTAGGCCATTCACTAAGAACTGTGGCTTAAATATGTATTGTTGAGAATACATTTTTTTCTAAGGGTTAAATTCTTTCACTCTCTTCCTAAAAAAGTTCATGAAGGAAGAAAGGAGTGAGGAACTAAGTGCACAATCTGAGTTGGTGGGAGGAGATGCGCTGATGCAAGCAGAGCTGTAGACATTGTTGTATCATTGTGGTCAGTGACTTTCCAGACTCCATGCAGACTTTTACAAAATCGCTGGCCCACCCATTTGAAAGAGCCAAAGGCCAGGAAATGCATACAATTTGCAAAAGGGCCATGGACTGTTTTCAGGAGACCTACTTTAGGTGCCAGTTGATAAGTAGGAAATCCAGCACCAGCTCATGACTCTGTGGTGGTGTTCCACTGATCTGAGGAAGTACAAGATACAGGCTTAAGAATAACAAGAATTTTTAAAATTGATGAGACTCTTTATTCTAGTAAAACCCTTGGTTCTGGCCTGGATGCAAACCACAATAGGAATGTATCCTTGCCTGGAAGCAGTAACTGCTTCTCTTTGCTAGGCAGAGAAGCAGCCATGATGCTTTAGCCGTCCTGGATAATAGGCAGAGGGTGTCAACATCATGCATTGTCCTCTCAAGCTAAAATATTCAAGCTTCCGTGGCAACTGACTCAGACAGCTACTCTAGATGGCAATTAACGGACTAGAGGCAGGAATCAGAAAGACTAAAGTCAGTTGAAAAGTCAGGCTCCCAGATGATTTTCAAAGGTACTTGAGACCTGGATGCTTAGAGAGACATAGAAAACAATTGACTTTACATGGCAATAGGCTTTGGTTTCTCTAGTGTTAACAGGGTAAAAGACATTTCAAGTTTAAACTAAAAATGAGGAGAAAAACTTGAAGAATCTAAATCTATATGCAAATTTAAACCTATAAATACAGATTATATATATAAGTCTTACATGAGTTTACCAATGAGCTTACAAAACCACTCACAGTGCCACTGAAAAAACCTGGGTTCACAAGTCTTCCCCATTTTGTCATTTGAAGACCTTTAAGCCAGATGTCTCCACCGTCACTAGCATTGCTTCATCTGTCATTTCAGCTAAGGAGCTCATCTAGTATACTTGAAGATACTTATTTAGTATTAATTCTTTGACTTTGGTTTTCTGAAAATTGGCTACCAGTTGGTGTATGTACAGCTTGCAAACTTGGTTTCACTCTAAGAGTTGGCACGTGTTGCATTTTTCTGATATTTCTTGTGGTAGCACTTACTGCCTTATTCATTTGCAGGAAGAAAAGGAAGACTGGCACATGCAAGTCTGCCATTGAATCGGCAAGGTATTACAAACAATTAACAAATAAACAGTCTGTTTTCCAAGCAGAACAATGAAGTTGCCAATATGTGGATAAGAAATTGTTTTTCACATCTGGCCTCTTGATGGCTAACATAGCAAAAAGTAGGCAAAGAGACCCCTTGATTATCTGATGGGTAGATGTTGAGGTTGACCTATCAGAGGAGGCTGGAAGTTATAAAAGGAAAAAATCTACTAAGATATGTTGCAAATGCAAGACTAAACATGAAAGGAAAAAGTGAGCAAATGCAGCAGTTTTGTCAACTTCGCACACAGCTACTATCTTCTGGAGTGAAAAGCAAGCTGGGGAAGGAATATGAGAGGCTGTATTGGATTTTTGGTACCTCTCAAGCACCATCTGCATGCAAAATGCAAACAGCTCAGGTGGTTTCTTTGCACGGCCTGTACATTCCTACATTGGCCACTCATGCTGCCACCGAGTGCAGGCAGGGATGCAGGTTTAGGACAACATGTCCATGAGGCTAGAGCCCTTCAGACACCTGGGCTTGGCACAGACACTCCCAAAGAGCACTGAGCCAGCAGGCTACTGTGACAGGGGGCAGAGCTGGTGACCTGAGCAGAAGCCTGCCAACATCTAGAAACTTCTAAAGCAGATTGGCCTTGACATACCAGTCTGAGTACAGTCACGTGTAGCAGCTGCTCTGGTCTGAGACAAAGAGTAATTAATCTCTGAGAGCACCCTTGGCTAGTAATTTGACTGGGCTGGGTGTGATTATTTGCAACCCACAGCTGCACGTTGCAGCTGCACCCAGGCTTCTCTGGAGTGGGGACATGGCCATGTCAGGCAGGACAGGTAGCAGAGGGCAGTTAGTCTGCAGGGTCAGAAACAGACCCATAGCCTTTGTGATGCCCCATAGCCAGGTGGTCTGGCACCTCTTGGTGCTTTCTTACCTTACTTTGCTTTCCTTTCTGCCATGATGCAAAGAAAATCTGCTGTGACAATGAGTGAAGTACTGGTTCTGTTTCCCACTTCTCAGCATGTACACAAACACCCAGTGTGCACCTGTGTATGTGCTGGAGGTCCCCCCAGGAGCCTCTGCTGCCTCTTCCTTGAAGGAACAGCATGCTCTCAGGGTGGCTCCTGGTCCTATATGTCTGAGAAGGCACCAGGGTACTTTAATTCACAGGGAGCACAGAAAACAGAGACTGCTCTGGACATGCACCCTGGTTCCAGGCTTTTCTAATATCCACTTGCTCCACTGTTCATGTTTTCATTAATTTCCTGCTTTATTTCCACTCTCACCTAAGAGGGCACTGGAGGTCTCCATTGACAGCCTACTTCTGCATCAGCTGCCATGCCAACATATCTGTATAGCAGGACAAAGCAATCACTCTTTGCTGTCTTATCCTGGATAAACCAATGTGAAAGACATCCCTTCAGCTGAGCTCTCTGTATCTCAGAGTAGATAAATATATAGCTTATAAGCATTTTCTGCATTAACTGAACTCTCTCAGGGCCTACATTTGCCTCATCTGAAGCTCTCTCCTGGTGCTGTGTTTTCATTGCCATCTTGAATTCCTGTGTTCTGGAGAACATCACACCACTCTGCCCCACTCACCACCTCGTCCGGTACAAAGCAGTGACTTCTGTCTCAGCATCATCAGTGAGAGCAGATTGACGATGCTTGCAGTATTTTTCCCTCACCCTGACTCAAGATGTAGCCAGCTTGTCACAGGAGGATGCTGTGAGGCTTTGACTCAGAGTGGTGTGCTGGGGATACAAAGACCTGTTCTGGTAGGAAATACTACCTCATCTACCACAGGTGTGACAGGCAAAACAGGATGCTGTGTTTGTTGTTACATAGAAAAATGTCCTCTATAGCAAACCACAGAGACAGCCTGGACCATGGATAGGCAAATCTCTGCTTATCCTGGGTGGTTGAGGCTGGCACAGATCTGGTATTCAGCAGCATACCTGACCTTTCCATTGCACATGTGGCTGTGACAGACACTTCCCCAGGAATGTCTGTAATATCACCACATGTTATAAGGCCACATAGTCATGACCATTTTTCACAACAAAAATGACTGGGAGACCTGAGGTCTGCTGGTGTCTGAGCTCTTTCATTGCTTTGCCTCATCTGAGCAAGCCAGATATATCTGGCCAGATTTATTCTCCAAGTGACACTTCCAAGCTCTCACGCTCTGCCAGAAGCAATCTGCTTCAGTCATCACTGATAAATGTCATCATTCTTATGCTGGGTTTCACCATTGCATCTCTACCTGGTGTGTCAAGTGGGATTCCAAAGTGAGGGAGAAAGCATGATGGTGCCTTTAAGCTGCCCCTCAGCTTTTCTGCAACCACTCAGTCTGTTGTTCCAATGATGTCTCAATGATGCCAACCTTTCTTGAAAGTGGGGTATAACTTTGGGAAGTAACATATACTTCCTAATATATTTTCTAATTCTGTGGCCCAGCAGCCACGTGCCATGGACCACTAACTTCTTCAGAGCTATGTTGGCCATCCTTGATTAATATAATCAAAATATCATAGCTCAAATCCCCAACTTGGCACTTCTTCCTGAGCTACCAGCAAATTAATCTCAAACATCATCCACTGAAAAAATATTTTTCAGAAGAATGGAGCCCTTATCCAGCCGTTATATACCTGCTGTGAAGTGTAACAAAGCTCTGTAAATGCTGATGTTTGGCTATTTGATATTGTTTACCCAAATGTAGTCAACATTGGTAGTTTTATTTTATTTTATTTCATTAATTTCATTTTGTTTAATTTGATGCACTGTTTCTTTGATCACAATACATGTCAGACTCAGTAGTGAGTTCATTTTCCAGATTTTCTTTGCTGTCCTTCTCAAACCTAAAAATGATCACAGAACTGGAATAATACCTGAAAACTTCTGAAAAAATTAGCCTCAGTAAAGCAAAGTTAGTGTCATCTGTATTCAGGCCTTTGCTGAATTATCTTCCTAGAAATGTTTCAGTAAATACTGATATCATATTATAAAAGAGAAGTTAATTTGAATTAATCCTGACAGAACTTTTACTGAAGTTCATTATAAGCTCATAATTGTACCTGTTTGCAGCCAAAATCCTATATTAGAAGTTATATACATATAGCAAGGCAGAAGAAACATTTCTAAGTGTTACTCTTACATGTCTAGTTAAGTGTTACTAATATACTGTGAATGTCAAGTGCTTGGAACAAGCAGTTTGCAACTGCCAGGTCAAAAATTTTTTGTAGGATCTGGTTTCTTTTGTAAATAATTTTGAATAGTAAATGCATTCAGCAAAGCTGTAGGCATGAAGATAAACTAAAAATGGAATAAACTGCAGGTTATATCCCATTTGTTAAACTCCATATAATTGCATTTTTTGCAATATGTGTCAAAAGTACAAATAGTGGCTGTAAAACAGAAGCGCCTGGGCTACAGGTGAGAAATTTACTATTCTGCAGACATGCCATGATGAAGTAATCATCTCCAGCATGCTGAGAGTAACACCATTCATCTTCTTCCATGTTTTCTTTTCCAACAGGAAAAGCACAGGAACTGAAGCAGGAGTGCAGCATGTCCAACCTCCAGCCCCAAAAGCAGGGATACACAGCTGCCTGACAGCCATACTACAGGATGCACCAGAATATGGATGGAAACCCATTAAAAACAAGAAAGTTCAGAGCAGGATGATACCCCGAGGATCTCCAGTGCGCAACAGGTGCATGGCAGGAACCTGTGGGTTCATCACTCTTGTTCAGCACAGGAGAAACATCAGGACAAAGGGATGGCAGAAGCTCTTCCTGGTGCCAGCACAAGTGGACCTGACCCTTGGTAACATCGATCCTGTCAGCAGGATTAGGTATCTGCTGGGAGTTAAGCACACACTTACATGCACAGATAGGTCAGTGCCAGCACCCCACATGACTGAGCCTGGGCTACTGCCTGCTGTGGTGGTACTCAAGAAAGGGTGAGGACATATGAATCTCCAGACGTCCACTAAAATGTTTGTAACAGCCCAATACCTCAGGATAGGTATAGATATTGTTGAGTGAATATATATTGGACAGGGAGGGGGATAAAAAAATGGCGGATGTAGGATGACAGATTTAGGTCTTAGGCATACAAAAGAGTAGGAAAGCTAATGTTGGTGCTCAGTCTCTTTGGTAGCTACAAATACCCTTAGCTCTTCATAACCTTTGCCTTACATGTATGCCTATGTGCATACACAAACATGTATGTATATGCCCTTTGCGTTGTTCGTTTGTAGTTTAGCCTTGAATACTTGTGTGGGAATAGGTCAAAGGAGTCAAAGCTGGAGTTTCCACTCCAGCAGCCTCTCCAGGGGAATCCACCTCGTGAGTGTGATGGGCAGGAGAGATGGAGCAGCCATGTGTTGCCTTTCCTGTGGCCAGCCATGTGAGCCTCCTCAGCACAGAGTTACTGTCACTCCAATGCAGGGCTGCCCAGCAGGTGGCCTGAATATCTTTCTATTACGTTTTTAACATTAAATGCCCTGGTTGCAGCTTAAAACTGATGCAGCAATCTTTATTCTAAATGCAGGAAGTGCATTTAATTTGCATAGCTCTGATGGGATTAAAGGAGGCATTACAGTAATTAAGGTCAGAGGGGTTTGCCATTTGCTAAATCCCTAAATCCACCTCCGTTCCAACATAATTCAGTAATATCATGGGGCAAAAGGTCACTGCAACAATTTATGCCTGTCTAGCCTTCCATTACAAAGAGATAAACCTTTGTTTTGGACAAAGAGCTTTTTCGGATATAACACATGTACGTTATTTTCCACACTGGCATCACAAGAAATTTTGCTTCAGCTACCATCTGAATCCGTTAACTACCTTATGCCTCAAATTTGGTTTTTTTCTGATTTTGGGTGGGAAAATTAATGCTACCTTTTATGCACAGAAGCTTAGAAGACTTCAATTTTAAAAATACCCAACTGATACAGATCTTAAAATATGCATTTCAACAAATTTCTTCCTGAGTTTAAAATATTAAGGGAGTCCTTTGTTAAAATGAGAATAATAAATGCACAGGGAACATTTAAAAGATAATTTATCATTGAATATTGTGTGTTCTTATGAGTAGGCTTGCAACAGTTATTACTTTAATTAAATATACATGCATTTGACACTGCTGAAGACCTTAGCTCCTGAGGCTTCTTTGTTATCTGTAAGCCAAAGCAGTTCAGTTCAATTGAAAGAGCCCTGAAAGACCACAGAGTAGTGCTGAGCAAAACTGCTCTAGGGACTGACATGCATGCATTCATTGCCTTTTGCAAGTTCAGTTAGCTCCAAGCCGAACAGATTGAATTGGGTGTCCTTCCCCAGCCTTAGTGCCAACTTGATGTAAGCTGTGCCACCCCAAAGTAGTCCCAGAAGGACTTTGTAGTGCCCTGTGCCAGAAGAATAGGTGGACAGAAATGGAGTTTGGAGAGTTTTCAGCCAGGTAATCTCTTCCTAATGATATTTTAGTGCTGACCCTACTACTGTGTCATACTTGACTCATCATGTCTTTGAGCTCTCCCAGATGGCTGATCTGAATCTCCAAGCAAAATTAAGGGAGTTGAATGAAAAAAAATGGTTTTGAAGCTGAGAACATTCATTGCAATTTCTTTAGCTGAACTATGGATAAAGAAATTATGGATTCAAAACTATTGGAAGTAATTGGAATAGCTTCAGTTCTGCTAAGTGTTGTCAGAAAGTTGTCAAGTTTTCATGAGACAGCTTTGGTGACATACTTGTCTCCATCAGTGACCCCTTTGTCAATCCAATTGTGTGTCGGACGAGCAGGTATCAGTCTGAGTAGCAGGACACCATACGCAAGTGGGAATTAAACCACAAGCAACAAATTTCATGCCAGAGGTATCAAGAATTAGAAGGAATTATTTTGCTCCGAAGAAACGAGGGGCAGTGAATGTACAGTGCAAGGCCCCAGTCTGTAGCCAGGTGCTGCAGCACAGCTACATACAAGGAAATAAACTGGAGGATTCTCTAGCAAGGGAGCTAGTGTGTCGCCCCTGACACAGAGTGTCCAGGGAGTGCAAGTAGACCTGGGAAGGACTTTTCTCAGCCACTTGCTTGTTAACTTTCATTTACATAAAGCAGTAATTTTGTTGAAATTCTTAGTTTCGTCATTTCCCCAAACAAGATACTTTTCTTCAGCTCCCCACATGCAAGGTTGCCTCCTCACTCCTAGCAGACCTGTGCCTGGCTCTTGTGCAGACAATGAGGGTTTGTGTGTTTGTGTGCACGTGTTCCCATGCTCCCTATTACTCGAGGCTGGTGCAACGATGTTACCAGAAGAAGCTTCATAGGCAGAAACCAACCCTGCCTTACTAGTCCAGGGAGCATTGGCCAAAAAAGCCAAGAATAATCAAGTCAGCCTTGGTCATCTTTGGTTATAAATAGTATATAATAAATGGTGAAAGAGGCAATGTGGAAGATCATGGCATCCTGCTGGTGCTCAGGCTGTGCTGGTGTTTCATACCCTGGCACGAGGCAAAGATGTGCCACTGCACATGCTCACCCTGCCTTGCTCTCACCCTCCTGCCTCCTGGAGCTCCTGGCACCTCTGTGCTGAGAAGCCCTGGCACTAGTGACCTGAATTAATTTCCAGATGCAAACAATGGCTGAATCTGCAAATAGCCAGCTAGGTGTTGCCCAGGATGCCCCTCCACACAGCAGCTTCCCCATACCCCTGTCCTTGACAGCAACATCTAAAGTCACAGGCCACTCTGCAGAGGGTGGTCTGGGTGTGGGCTCACTGTGCTGTACACACCTGGCAAGATTGCGCTATCCCAACCACATTATTGCAACATTTTCTCCACCCAAGAAGCTAAAGAGACAAGTATTTGAGGATTATTTTTTAAAATAAATCTTCCAAATGAATGAAGAAGAATGAATCTATTTGATGTCCAGAAGGATGCAAATTCACAAAGACACCATAAACAAAGAGAGAAAAGCAAGCTCTAAGCAGGGGATACTTGAACACTTCTCTTAATCAGAGGGACCAAAATGGCTTCTTGATCACTGACTGTTCCCGGAATCACTAAAAGAGTACATGAGACGTCTGTGCTAAGTAAACAGCATCTGCCATCTCCCCAGGCTGTTTGAAAGTGCTGACTAGCTGATCAAGAGATTAGCACCGTCTGACTCCTCTACTAATAACTGATTCGTTACCCAGGCTTGGCAATACCTTCCTAATTGTCAGTTAGAACTGCTGACATTCCTGAATATTGCTCTTCAGATGTAAATAATATTTATTTGAGTGTCCTGTGGCCTCTGTTTTGATGCTGCAAGTTTAGGTGATTTCACTTACCTGAGAGGAACAAAACAAGTTTTACCTCAGCTGGTACATCCATTTCATAACTAATATGTCTTTGTAATTGTCTCCCTTACAAGGGTGTATTTTAAATCATATGCTTAAAATTTTGGTAAGTGTCCTGATTTGGGATAGGTAAAACTGCTTCACAGTGGGTTTACTCTTTGGGAAACCATTAAGCAGCTCTTCTGAATGCTGAAGAGTGATGTTTAACTAGCTGTGTCTGAGTAGAACCATGACTAGAAACAACGTTTTTTGAGAGGTCAAAATGTAGACAATTACACATTCTTATCTGAAAAATTCAAATGTTGAAAGGACATGGCTATGTTTTGTCTGTGATTTGTTTATGTAGATTATATACCAACTAAAGAAAGTGCCTTTTCTGAAATTCTTATTAGGGTTATTTATGCAACTGTCTTTTAAAGTAGTCTGGGGAAAATGTTCATATGAAAATTATAAGCATGTAGTTGTTTTAAGTTCAAAATATGAAGTAACCAAGAGTTGTGGTTTTATTCCACTTTCCCCTTAATTTCTTTATGCTTTTTTACTGCATCTCTGCTGAACAGATGGCTGCTAGCTCCTGACAACAATACTTCACTAGTCTTGGCAGGATGATGATGGTTCAATCACCCATTAATCCCATGGCAGTTAATGGCTGAAAGCACCAGATCAAGTCACTCTTGTTGACCAGATTGTGCAAATCTATATGTGGAGTTTTTGTCACTGATTCTTTTTAAAGCTTTTTAATTTGAATGTGGAACATTCAGATGTCAGTCATTTTGAGTCTCATCACAAATCCTCACCCTGTCCTCTTGTGATCTTCCCATCTGGCAAAAAAGTCTTCACATTTTTCACCTGCAAACTAAAAATTGCTCTCAGAAATGATGAGTTTTCAATGAAACTTCTCTCCTGTGACACATTCACACCAGAAGATGTGATAGTTTAATCTCGATTTGCACCTGGAGGCCAAGAAACAACCCAGCATGGAGACTGACCCAGGAGGCATCCCACCATTGCCAGTTGGGCATTGCACATCCCTGAGGGCTGAGCAGGTGCCTGGACAGCTGATCCTCCTTCAGGGGCCACCGACAAGCAGGAAATTTGTCCTGCAGGCAGAGCACAGCAGGAATGGGATTTAGACCCTGGATCACTCCTCCTTTCCCTGGCCTGCAGCTTTGAAATGTCCCCGTCCTCTACACACTATAATTCCAAGCAGTTTCTCCATTTAAATATAGTAATAAGTGAGAAATGAAAACATCAGACCACTGATCAACACTGCTGTTTCAATTGTTCTCCAAATGAGAAAAAAAGAATAATTTTCCTTACCTTAACTTCTTCCCTGCCTGCTTGCATTTTTTATATGATTCTGTGGACTCTGAGCAATCTGTTTCTCTATGAATATAGCCAATAAGGGTAGGTGGGGAGTTGCTTATTTGCATCCTTTGCACCTCTATGAGAAATTCATTACCAGATTACATTACACCAAAAGGCTCTTTGAAGATGGTCAAAACACTTGTAAATCCATGCTGTCACAGTCTGATGAATATCACATCTGTGTCCAAACTGTGGAGTCATTATTCAGCCCTTACAGGGACAAAACTCCCCAAGCAGCCAACAGCTGGGAAGAAAATGAGGTTTGCAAGAAGAGACATTGAGCCAGGAGCCATCACCTCCTACAGCTACAGCTGTGCCTGCTGCCACAGGTGGTTGAGAAATGCTCAGATTTAGCAATTGCCCCAAAGAGCCAAGTGAACAGATAATCCAACTGATGCACAGGTGAAAAGACCATGGAAAGGAACTTTTGAGTGTGTTACAAGACCATTCTTGCTTCCAGTGAAGCCAAACCCTGATGTTAGCAGCAGGCAGAGGAGGCTGTGGCATCAGAGGCAGGCAGAGTTCTCCCAGCTCAGTGGTCCTCTTGAGTCATTTCCCTGATCTGGGCCTAGCTACTGTCAATAGTCACACCCTCAGGGCTTGCTGCTCAGTGGAGTCAGAGGAAACAAGCCTTCCCCAGAAGACACTGGCCACAGAGTCTCCCCACACAGCCTTTTGGTGGCCCAAAGCTTGACATCCCTCTACTCTAGCATCAGATGAGTGATCACACTATTCCTAAACCATCTGATCTCTTTCACTCCACCAAATGCTCCTGGAGAAGAAGTCATCAAAGCCCCAGTCCTGCAATCACAGCTTTGCTGTTCCAGATAATAACTGAGACTTCTTCAAAGTTTGAAGTTATAGGACCCCAGTTCTGGAGTAAGCCACTTCTCTTTATTTTTTTAAGATATTCCATCAGCATATATGTCCCTTCTGAAATATCTACCCACACCAAGTGCCTACCTAAATTAACGCCGATACTCTCCAAATATTTTTCATGAGCACAGCAAACAGGCATCCAGCCCATAAAGCCCTCCACTGGTGTCCTGTAGCCATACAACAAAGAAACCATAAAGGTTCAAGCCCTCAGTATCACCCTGTCAGGAGCGGCATCACCATCAGACTCACTATGAGCCAGTCACCCCAAAGGGGACCCACTGGCTGTCTTCATTCACACCCCAGCCAGTAGTCTGACATGGGATGTTCAAATTGATGTTTATGGAATAAAAGCCATCCTTCCTCCACCTCTGGGGCTGAGGATCCCTCTTGTTTGATGTGTTTGTAAATAGATCTCTATTTCCAAGGAGGCTGTTTCCTGTCAGGCCCTATTAAACACCTCTCCTGGTGCCCTGGCTTCCTGTGTTTGAAAGACCTGTACACTGTTTGTCGTTTCATTGTATTTAATATTTAATATTTAAATGTCATTGCATCATATAATCAATGAGTAAAATAATCGCTGCATAAAATATGCTTTCATGGAAAAATCAGTCTGCTCTGCTCCAACTCAATTATTTCCATCATACGTAAATGTTCAGGTCATTGTGAGTTTTGTCACTGACTTCAACAGGTCTCAGGACCTCCTCCTAAGTACTGATTAGTTGCAAGGTCAGATTTCATACAGAAAATTACATACAGACAATACACTTTGGTATTATGAACTGCTCTGTACTGTCAAATGATTAACATTTTGCACTATATTTCTGTTCAGTGCTGTGTGAATATGTTTACTTTGTTCAAACCTTTAAAACAAATCAGTAAGATGGGAGTGAAGTTAAATATTATATCAGTTCCTCACAAGTCCAGGAGCATTTATTACTAGGCCCAGGAATGAGTAACAGTAAGAATGTGCCTGGAGTATCATGCAGGAGGTGGTTATAAATATGTCTTCTTTCTTTCTTTCTTTCTTTTTGTCTTTTTTTTTTTTTTTTAATGGGATGTCTGGAAACTTGGATCTGCACAAGTTATCAAATTTCTTTGCACACAATCCAGATCATTTTACTTGCCATCTTGTGCAGTTGCTTCTCAGGAGGAGCAAAGGTCCATATTACACTAATAGAAACATTTTGTCTTACTCAGACATTTAAGCCATCAGTTAAATTATTCAGCAGGTTAAGTATTAGAAATATAACCAGAAGCCCCCAGTTCCTTTCCTTGTTTTCCTTTGTTCTTTCTGTACAAACATGTTGACCCACATGAGGTGCTCTTTACTACTAAACTTCAAGTGACACCTTTCTAAGTTTCATATCTCTCTAAAGTGAGACAATAGTGTTCAACAGATATCTTCATATAAAAAATGTAATCACATACCTTTAATGCTTATTGAGAATAAATACTGTTTCTGAAAGCATATTTCTTACTGTGTGCTTGTAAATGGTCTGTAGCACCTACATGATAGAGAGCAGGAAAAGGAAAGGGAAACAAAAGAGCTAAAGAACAGGGAAACTTCCATTTTCATATTCTGGTTTTCCAGAAGTAAGCTTGCAGCTAGTCTTTTCTGTTGAAAGTTAAAGAGGAATCAATCCCAGAAATGTCCTGGCTCAAGAACAGTTCTTATAGGGATTGCTTCTCTGCTTCTGCCTTATTAATGGCCTACAAGTGACGTTACACTCAAGTAAAAGATGAACAATAAAAGGGTGGGACACCATGCCAGAGGAGCTTCTAAAGTGAAATAACAGCTGGAGGTATTTGTTGCTGAGTAAAAAAAAAAGATGCTTGTGATCATTTTTCTCCAAGTAGAATATTTTTTTTAAGTATTGCCATTGTTATTTTAACTTGTGAAGGTGCTACTATTTCAAGGATAGGTTGCCAGGTCTAGAAAAGAAAGACATGAGTAAACAAACAGGAAAACAGGCAGTGAGTGTAGACATCTTATCAGCAGCAAGTATGTTGAATCTCACCCAGAATATCACTCTGGTTAAAAATTAGCTCTGGAGTGCTCACATCTGCTGAGATTATTATGTGGGCAAAGGGCACAGCTTTTTCCAAATCATACTTACACATAGGCATCTCATGAAGACAACGCTGTTTCCTGACCTGTAGACACTTTTCTTGTTACACAGCTGTGCTGAGTGCTCTCAGGGAATCCCGGATGAAATCTAAAAGCAAGCAAATTTCCTAGCATCCTGTTATGATTCATGATGCAACGAAACCTTCTAATTAACAACTGTAACAGCAAGAAGGAAGTCAGTCGATTGGAAAAAATCCATAAATACAAGCATCCCCAGTTTTATTACATGTAAATGTCATTCTACATGATATACTGGTAAGTGCCTATGAAAAATACAAAGTATTGAAGGCAAATAAAAGATTGAACTCTGTCAGCATTTAATTTTTGACAGGAAATTCTGTGTTTATTGCTATTGGCCTTACTACAACAGCTGGTGTTGATAGGGTCTTTTTTTATACCTACTTCTAAAGGTGATGATCCAGCTTCCCTTCAATGTCCGTTGCAGATGTTAAGCTATAATCAAACACAAATGCAGACATATCTTTTTCAAGCCTGTGCCTCATTCAATTTCACGTAAGAAGGAGCTCTGCAAGCGTGGAGGCCAGGCTCCCCCTGGGATCCCAGCCCCAGGCTTCCCTATCACCCAGCACTACAGTGTAATTAACGTGTCTGGATCTGCCACCACTTGCAAACATATACTCTTGCCATGAACTCACTACCTCAGGAGATCTCTTAGCTGTGCCAAAATAGCTGCAAGGTGCAGGAGAAACTTGAGCAGATAAGATTGCTATCACAAAAATAATTCTAGTTTAGCAGCCTCACCACAGACTTGCTGTCTTGAGCAGGAGAATGAAGACATTTTTCTCATATTCTTGCAGTTATTGAAGTGGTATGTTTCTAAGAGTTTGTTTTTATTTCAGCATTGCCCTTAATCATTCTGTCTGCATCAGCAAATGCAGACTGCCTCCTTTCTGGCCTCTCCCAGCAAATACTTTTGTTCAAGTGAATATTGCTGAAAAAGTATATAGCATATTCATTGCATAAACGTACTTCTCCCCAACCTGTATGCAAGTTCAAGCACTGTATGTTTTATATCTTATTCCCTACAGATTGTCAGATAACCACATTTTTTGTCTGTATTTCATTTGAATAGCCTCCTGACTTTGACTTCTTCTCCTCCAAGAACTTCTCCACCTCTCTACAGCATTCTTGCTTCCCAAATTATTTTTTATAGTCTAACTCCAGCAAAGTTATCACTATTCCTCTTCTCTATTGGTAGCAGTTTCCAGCCATAGGACACCGCACTGCTCCCTGAGTTACAGATCCAGACCAAACTGTGGGCTTAGTCCTCCCAAGACCTGCTAAGAGATGTAAATGCAATCTCTCCCACCTCTTTCTAGAATAGTAAGGCTGAGCCCATCAGCAACAGTGGTAGCATCTCTCCAATATTATATTTGAGAGAGGGGAAAGAAATTGTTGCACAACAGCAGCTGGGAGAGAGGAGTGAGAATATATGACAGAAACAACTCTGCAGACATCAGGGCGAGTGAAGAAGGAGGAGGAGAGATGTTTCAGGTGCTGGAGCAGTGATTCCTCATGGTGAAGACCATGGTGAGGCAGGCCATCACCCTGCAGCCCATGGAGAATCCAACATTGGAGCAAGTGGATGCTCAAAGGAGGCTGTGACCCTGTGGAGGGGTGCTGGAGCAGGCTTCTGGCAGGACCAGTGGTCCTGTGGAAAGAGGAGCTCACACTGGAGCAGATTTGCTGGCAGGACTTGTGACCTGGTGAGCGACCCACATTGGATCACTCGGTTCCTGAAGGACTACACCCCATAGAAGGGACCCATGCTGGAGCAGTTTATGAAGAACTGTAGCACACGGGAAGGGCTGACACTGGAGGAGTCTGTGGAGGACTATCTCCCATGGGAGGGACACCATGCTGGAGCAGGGGAAAAGTGTGAAGAGTCCTCCTGCTGAGGAGGGAGGAGTGACAGAGACAACACGTGATGAACTGATTGTAACCCCCCATTCCTCATCCCCCTGTGATGCTGTAGGTGGAGGAGGTAGAGAAATTGTGAGTAAAGTTGAACTCAGGAAAAAGGGAGGGGTGAGGGAAGGTGTTTTTAAGATTTGGATTTTTTTCATTTAAAAATTAAACTCATTTCTCCAAGTCGAGCTTGTTTTGCCCATGACAGTAATTGGTAAGTGATATCTCCTTGTTCTTATCTCAACCCATGAGCCTTTAATTATATTTTCTCTTCCATCTCCAGCTGAGGAGGGTATTGATAGAGCAGCTTTGGTGGGCACCCGGCATCCAGACAGGGTCAACCCACCATGAGGTGTAGAATCTATTTCTAAGTTCTCAGTGTTTCTCAGTCAAAAGCTTCAAGGCTGATGAATGGCTCCAAGGTAAAAATGGTCAGGCTCCCTGCTTCCCTCCCCAGCTCCTGGGAGCCCGGAGACTCTCAGGGAGACCAGTGAGATGCCCAGACTCCCTACCAGATGAACACATTATGAGAATTCTGTGAGTTCTATGTCCACCTGGTACCTGGCACCATCTTTATGAGAGAACAGACCTGACAGCTCACTGCTGCCCTGAGATACCCTAGGTTTGGTCAAGGCTGAGGCAGGAGGAGAATGCCAAAACATTTAATAATTCTAGCTAGAAAGAAGCTTTAAAACTTCCCTGCACCTGGGAAAAAAAATAAAATAAAAGTCAAGTCATACACAAAACTGCAAAAGTATGGCAGAATGCAATTCAACAGCATCCTTGTTAGCATACTCAGCTCTGTAGCCTGGAATCATTTCTCTGGGGAGGGAAAGAGCTTTCATCACTTGATCTACTGTCCTGTAAAATACATTGTTGTGTGGATGTTTGTATCCAAGGCTGAAGTTCAGCCAGCTGTGTCTGGCAAAATTGTGCTACTTTTTAAACAACAAGGATGCCAACTCCAACACTTTTACTTAAATATTTTTATGTTGTATCTTAGCAATCCTTGCTACTAGAAATCTCCAAGCATAGAACCAATTTATACACACGTATATGTATTTATTCGTGTGTTTCATTATGCATGCTCCTCCTAGGCATATGGGCTGGGAAGCAGCCACAGAATGGCCTCTTGGCAGCAGGCACTGTGTTTGGGACTTGGGCATGCAGGGTGCCTCAAACATGACCAACAGCCTGCGAAGGCCTCTCTTCTGAGGCATTTATTACAGCTTCTGAAATTTTTGCCTTGATCTCTTTCTTGTGTTACTCTGTGCTTCTAGAAGCTTAAATTAGTGGAGTATATTGCTGGGTGAAGTGATGCACGAGTGCTCTCCTCAATGAGATGTTAACCGGGATGTGCCTTTCCCTGACATGCATCCAGGAAGCCCACATCTGGGGAGACCATTCTTCTCCAGTGAAAAGGAGCTTCATTTGGCCCTCAGCAGACCTGCCTTTGTCACAGAGGGGTGCAGTGGTACTTCTGAGCTGGATTCCTCCTCCAAAAAAGAGGGTCTGGTACGAATATCAGAAAAAGAAACACAGCTCTTCTTTCTCTTCCTCAGAAAATGCCTTTCTGCTTTTTCTGGACCTAACTAAGTTGAACAGCATTTTCTGCTTTGTTTCAAAGCCCTTTGTGGCACTCAGGCCTCTTTGACCATGCAACCTTCTGTCATGGAAGCACGTAATTTATCCCAAAGTCTAAGTCATGAAAGGACAGGAAAGCGATGATCATTCTCCCTAAAACTGGGTCACACATTTTCGCCCTACTCTGCATGACTGTGGAACACTAGACTTAATTCAGTACATTTCTGCGTGCACACAGTCAAATTTAATCTCACTAACATCATTCAACTGAAGGAACCCATGGGTTTCCATCTTCAGGAGACCCACTCCTGGGTTTTGTCCATGGAAATGAGATATGACAAAACAGTACTGATGCCACAGGTGGGCTTTGGGTTACACACCCTCTCTTTTGCGCTGAATCCTTACAGCCTTTTCTTGAGGTGTCCCAATGGCTCAATATATAGAAAATGCCCTTTCAGTCTCATATCTACTCTTAAAGTAAATCCGTAAGTCAGATGTTAGACAGTGGCAAATACCTCAATAAATTGCAATCTGGGGATACAGGCCCAAAGTGTTACGTAACTAGCAGAAGACTGTATTCATTGGTGTGAATACAGCTTTACTTTTTGGGTCTTCAGGTTTGTGGATGGATCAATGCATACAGTAAAGTGACAGCTTTTACAAACATGTAAAACATTTTTCAAACTTTTACTATCTGGCAATATCATTTGCTGGCAGGAGGCAGGGAAGACTTTGGCACAAACCAAATCCATCCCATCTAATGTAACCATTTCATTTTGGGTATATCTTAATCCCACTTTCCTGTTTTTTTGTGGCTTTGAAACACTTACATGGTTATATAACAATAGGTTCTGCCAGTCTGTTTATAATTATCTCTAGTGCTCAGATCAAAGAGCACTGTCTTCCCTTGGATCTTTTGTGAAACTAGAGTGCAGGGAAAATAATGGCAAACCCAAACTAGGAACATCCTGTCCCCTTATTAGCTGTGTGGCAGAAGGCAAAGCAGGGAGGACGAGGAATCAACCCCAGGGCTGCATCCCTCTCCCTGTCAATGGCTTGAGAAATCACATTCCAGCTGGCTGGCCAGGGTTCTGAGGGTTGGGCAGAAGCCTGCACCACAGGAGATAATAAAGTATTGTACAAGATTAATAAAATAAGGAAAACAAATACACTTTTTAGGAAGGCCACTCCAAGTGCTAGAAATGTGTACCAGTTATTTTGTCTCAGGGTAAATTAAAAAATACCTATCTTTTAAAATGCAGTATCTGAAGGCAAAGTGGTAGGCCTGCTCTCTCAGAATCTAGTGCTAACAAGGAGACGTTGCCGCCAGAGGAGTGTGTCTTACTAGAGACACCCAGCTACCTGCACATTTTTTCAGTGTTGTTGGGGAAAGGGAAAAAAAATTTGGTGCAGGAATTCACCTGGTGGCATCCCTTGCTTAATAAAGCAGCTGAGGAGAGACAGTGCTTAAAGTGCTGGAAGCAGCAGAACAACTGGTAGATGAATACCCAAATTGCTGGAAGACATGCTCCAGCAGACCCCAGGTAGGTGCCTGCTGCCATAGCCTTTGTTGCTGGCTTCTGCCATGGTGCTCCACCAACAGGCATGGTTGCTGTCATACATTGTGCCAAAGACCTGAGAGGATACATGCTCCCCAGGAAACACAAGAAAAAGTAAAGGGAATTAGCAAAATTTTCAGACTATAAAGACTGCTAGGATATAATACAAAAACATTGGAATAAACAGGGATAGAACTGCCATTCCTTGCTTCACAAAATGTGTCAGCATTCCTAAGACTTGGCTGCCTGACCTTAGCACTGGTTGCAGTCTTCCATATAACTATGATTATGAGTATTTTTCAGGCCAGTAACAATAGCTCATGGGATGAAGAGGAATATCTCCCCACATAGATTATCTTGATCTCCAGTGCAGCACAGGGTATATTTCTGTAGGAATGTAACTATGTGTGAACTTTCTAACCTCAAAATCTACATATACATCATTGCACAAGGTTTGTTTGCACATTGTTTTATAGCTTGCATGGTTAATTATATAACGATCTATGGCTGTCTTTAAACACTGCTGGTCTGTGTTTGAGAGGTTCCAGGAGCAAATGGAAGTTGCTTGGAATGGCTTCATCTTTTTGCCTGGTGGAGAATGGAGAATTTCAGAGGTGTATGTGCTCCTCCACATACTTATCATCTGCCCATGGGCCTCTATGGAGGCCAAGTTCCATCAGAGTGGGATGAGTGAGTGATGACACACAGGACTGAGATAGCTCCTGCTTCATCACATCCAACTTAAACTCAGACTTTTCCCCAAGCAAGGCAGGGCCTCCCTGCCCCCCTCACAAGACTCCTGCATATTCCCATGTTGTTGTTCACAGGCTTGGGAAAGCGGCAGTCTGATGAGCTCTCACAGATGATAGAGGAACATTTCATATAGAGTAAGAGTTAAGGTGGTTGTGAAAGTGGTATTGCAGAAGACAAGTTTCAAATTTTTTGGTATTGGGAGGTTTACGTCAATTATACTTCAAGCCTTTAAACACTGACTTCACGTTCTGGAAAGTATCAGGAACTGCTAACCTCCTTACCTTATAGTAATTCATTTTTCAGATACTTCAAATATGTGGCAGAAGCACTACTTGTCCCATGCAGTCTGATGGCTCCCATCAAACCAGCCATCACATCTCAGTGCCACCTACACAAACTGTGGCAGGGAACGGGCTGAGGAAATGGTGCCATGGGCACACAGGACAGCTGCCCGAAACCTGTATGCTTTCACACCTTTCCCTTGTTCACACCTCTCCTCGGTGTCACTCATGCCAACAGCAAACTTCTACATGGGAGATGATTGATGTGTCCAGAGGGCAACACTCAGTCCTGCAAGCTGCTCTGGGCAGGCTTGCTTTGGGGAAGAAGGGAGGGAGACACCAAAGGCATCCCCAGGGATGATCTTGTTCCAGGATAGACTGTGTATTGCTCTGCCAGTGATACTCTGTGTCTGCATACTCAACAGGCATGGATGGACCCCTTTAGAGTTTGCTGCTCAGCCACTGTCCCTCAGTGAGTTCAGTGGCCTCTGAAGAAATCTTAGATGTCAAGTTTCTTTAAACAGAGGCAGTAAAACATTTGGACTGTGATAACATGACATATGTGAAGACCTCTGCAAGGTCAGAAAGCCTATTTGTGGAGGGTTTGGTGGTCATTTTTCTTCCTTGTCATGCACTGCAAAAGTTGTAAGTCTGGAAAATACTGCAAGCAGCTCTCTTTCTATGATCCACATCTCTGGGACCCTTTGGCAGAAGGACTTCTGATTTCCATCAAACATGCCTGCTGCACCAAATTGATTTTTGGGCTTACTGGGGTTGGTCAGGTTGGAGGCTTGAGATATGAAAAGCAGCTGCATATGTGCATGGGACAGGCAGCATCTACAGAACAGGCTATGTTAAGTGACCCTGGACTAAATCTATCCTCTACCCCTGCTAAGGCATAGAACTTTCAGAACAGATCAAACATGCATGTGGGTTTCAGAGTTTGTTGAAACATTTGCTCTAGAATGACAGCTTTGCTGTCAGGGCCAAAGCATGACAAGTAGCCCTTGCAGCCTGCAGGTGGAAAGTCAGCAATGTTGCAATTCATATCCCCAGAGATGCCAGCAGCCCCTCTGCTGTCCATAAACCATGTCCTTCTGTGCATGCAACCCTAGTTTCCTTTACCTTATCACCTTAATCCAGAGAAACTCAATCTGTACCCCCATTACTTTTTCTAGCATCATCTCCCTAAGGGTCCTTGGGTGTCAACCACCATGCCATGCCAAACACCATACTCCAAGTAGATGACCTAATAACAGCTTGGGAGATAATCAGAGTGCAACATTCATAGTTCAGTATCCAGATATGCAAATGAAAACCAGTAAATGAAGTACTGTAACAGTAACATTTGTCATATGACTTTTTAAAAAAAGGGTTGCATGTCAGGAATTCCTTGCTCAAACTACCTAAAATATGGCCTCTAACTCACACTTGGAGAGCACCTTTCAAGAAAATTCTGCTGTTCAGATGGATTACTTGGGTATGTCCGCATTGCACAATACAATGTACTGTAGAGTTCGCCAGTCTGATACTGGATGAGATGGCTCCCAAACCAGAAACAGCATGGCTGCCCTAAACAGAAGAGTTGCTGCCAATATTTAAACTTTTCTACATACTGTAGTGGGTCTGTCTGAGCTGATTTTCCTCATGCAGCCCTAGGACCCAGAGAGTGTTGATAACANGTTGTGGGGGGGGGAGTGATAGAGGGACTAGGGGTGGGCACCGGGCACCCAGCCAAGGTAAACCCACCACACATACACACAGTGTCATTGACATGAAGGTTCAATTGGAGCTTGCTTGGGATGCAGCAAGGCACTGTACTGCCCTGTGTAGCCATGCCCTCAGAATACAGACAATACTGTGTACGCTCTTTGGTTTTAGCCCAATTCCCTAAGGAAACAGGGAGACTCCTGTAGATTTCTGTAACAACAGTGTTTATGTTTGTCAATCCCACATTCCTCTCAAAAGTTTCTGAACCTGTTGGCTTCCTTGCTAGTTAAATTGGATAGAGATGGAGGTAATATGTAATGGCATTAGGTGGCTACATAAAAGGAAGGAAACCCGAATAAATACTCCCAGTGAGGGAAGAGCTGAAGTGTGAGCTCATCTCCAGTGCTCACAGAGGAGCAGAAAGGGTGCAAGACAGAGAAACCCAGAAAACCAGTCTGGCAGTGCATCAAGACACCTCAGGATGAAGAATGCAATGCCAGCCCTGGAGAGCAGAAGTGGGGATCTTTGAGCAAACCCTTCTCCCACACATTTTAATGTGTTTCAGCATCCAATAGCACCACTTAAGATAACAGCATTAAAAGGCAAGGGCTTTTCACTACTTATTTTGAAAAGCAGTTGTATTTTTTACATGGCTTTCATGCAGTGTAACAAAGCTGGAAGAGTCCAGTTACTCAGCTGCCTTTGGAGGCTGCTTCCTATCTCTGGTCCTGATGCTGCAGCAGCTGGGCCCCAGCTCTGTGGGGGCCTGCTCTTGTGCACAAACCTTAAATAAAACAAACACGATTTAGGGTTCGAGGAAGGGCAAGTGCCAATTTTCTGAAATGGTGCATACCTTGATATAGAAAAAAGGGTTTAGATGGGATAATCTGTGAATGCCCAGGCAACCCTTGCCAGGCTGGTATGGGTTTTCTGCATCAGAGCAGAAAAGGCTGTGTTGTCTCTGGGAGCTGCTTCAGAAAAGCTCCAGAGAAATTCCTACTAACCATTTCTAACCATCTCCTAGCAAGGGAGAGACCAGGGGCATGGGGAAGCAGGCTGGCACAAGCCAGCGTGGGTTGGGTGAGTCTCATTAGCCTGTCTTCAGCACCTCTCTGATGGTGCAACTGCAGCTCTGTTCAGAGGCATGCCTCTGCAGCTGCAAACAGGTGCCCTCAGGCTCGAGAAAGACGGATAGAAAAAAATAGGAGTGTAATTCATGCCACATCTTCTTATCTCCTCTTATCACCACCAGGATGAAAATTAGTCATGGCTTTAGTAAGTGATTACATAAGAATCATATTAATTTTGTTCATATTTCCCCAAAGAGATCAGCAATTTGTTAGAACAACTTGGACTCACAAATTTATTTTGCAGGCATCACAAACTATTGGCAACTGGAGTGAAGTCATTCATCATTTCACAATGAAGATAATCTGGTTAACAAACCAAATCCCTTCCAAAAGAAAGAAGCAACAGTAAGCAAAGGGGCTATGACAATCAAAAGCCACAAGAAGATTTGGAGGAGAAAGCAAATTTGATCCAGCTCATTGTTTCTTGCTTTACATTCTTTGGAGATGCCTGAAGATTCATTTGTTCCAATCCAGAATATTCTGTTATACAAAGCATTACTCAATGACAGAGAGAGAGAGAGACTGCACATTCATAGATGGAAAAGCTTTTGAGGGGATTCAGTATACAAATGCCCAAAACCCTCAGTCCTGCAAACTTTTGATAGTCCCAAAAGATCCATCAGGGTGCACACCTCCCACTGACTGCTGCCTTGTGTGACTTGCTGGATGATACATGCACACCTGTTTCACTGAAAGGAAAAACAGATTCAATGAGTCTATTTTGAGTGAAATAGGGAAGGAGGGAGGGAATGAGTTTTTGGAGGGCATGTGAAATCCCCTTAGTGCTTCTTAAAATGATCTGAAGTGTTCCAGTGAAGTAGATGCACAGAGCCTCTGGCCAGCCCTGGCTCCACCACTCCTCATTGCTAAGTGCCTTTCTGGGAAGAAGTAGATCCTTGATTTCCTGTTTGAGCTGAGGAAGGACCTGCCTGATACCTCTTCAAGCACTGGACTTCTCCTGTCTGTAAACCTGGGGACCAGAGCTGAAAGAAGGCCATCGCTTGCAGTGCCTATCTTAAATCTGGAAACAGGAGCAGGGCTCATTCTCTAAATAAAGGGAAATTCTTTTATCTTCCCAAGGAATATTTGTAGCCACGAGCATTCTGGCTGGAGACAGGTTGATAAATACCAGGAACCTCAAACTGCCAGTTTCATTATTTGTTTCTTGCAGCAGACAGCGTAACACACAGAGAGGACAAAAGATGATGACTGAAGACAGGGATGCCAAAGGCGTCTAACACACAGCCCCCTGTCCATAAGCACAGGACAAATACAAACCCACACAAACTCCTCCATCTCCCCTGCAAAATTTGTCACCCTTGAGCCAAACAACATCCAAGGAACTTGATGAGGTCCCTGCAAAGCTGTGAAACCCCTGCTGCTGGGCTGGGCAGAGCTACCCATGGCAGAGGACAACCTAGTGCCAGGGAACAGGAAATACTGGAAATCCCACGTGCTCCTGGGCTCCAGGTGGCTCCCTAGCTCAGATGAGGGTTTGTGCATTGAAATGCCAGACATGGGAGCTGCCTGTGGCAGGCAGAAACTTCAACCTTCTTCAAATGAGACAACCATTCTCTGCAGACTTATTGGAGACTGTGACATTTCCTACAAGCAATCTTAAGGTCACCAGCTGAAGGCAGCACTGTCACTGCTAGCCTGAGCTGCATGGGAATTACATACAGGATTTAGGGCACTAAACAGCTAGAGATTAATCTAGTAAGGAATATTTCTGCACTGGTGAGATGATGAGGATAGTAGTCCAGCCAGCTATTCTCCTGAACTTTCCATTATTATATACCTGAAAAGCTACTGCAACAGCCAAAGTTGCATTCTGTGGAGCTAGAGTGACTTCTATGTTAAATTAAGAGCCACAGTAGACCTCCTAGAGCATGCTTGGCCTCCGTCTGTGTCAAATGATTTCAGTTCCTCCTCTCCAGCCATCTGAAGAGTTTAAATCCTGAGACATTTAAAGCCTGATCCAGCAAAGCATTTTGGCATGTGCTTGTCCTTAATAGCACAAAAAGTTCTTCTGGAACCAGTAATAAGAGAAAACAATTTGAGTTTTATTTTATTCAGGAGATATTTAGTTGATATAGTTGAGGACACAGCAATTAAAAGAACTTTCACTTTACATATCTAGATTATATTACAGTAACATTCATATCCATACAGCTCAGTTGCACCAGCCATTTTGCTGCATACTTCTGCAATTCAGAGGTTAGCTACATTTAAGATGCTTCACAGGCAAGAAAGGTGGGGAGTGGTCTTTAAAAATGCCTGAAGCAATTTCATTAGATAGTCTTTACAACTTCATTGTATAAACTGTGGTTGCTGTAGAGTGAAGCAGCCCAGGAACAGCTGCTTTTCATTGGTAGGTGGATGGTTTCCCTTAAATTATGAAGATATGATGGACTATATATAAGCATCTTTTAGACTATATTTTTAAAGAGCAAAAGCTCTTTAAAACATATTCTTAAATAACTGTTAACCTCCAGCCAACTGAATTTCTTTGCAATTTTGTACAAACGACGATTTGTTTCCAAGCTGGGATTTGATATACTGAGTTCCAGCCTCGAGCACTTTTCTGAAGCCAAGCTCAAACTTCCTGAAAATGAAAATTCGTTACGAAACATAAACAAACGTTTAACCATGACATGGAGAATAGGAACAAGAGGTGAGATCATTCTGCTGTAATAAGAATATTTTTTTCTCTGCAGTTGAATCATTGTTCTAGGCTGAGTATGTGAAAAGAACTAGGTTAGCCTTACCTTCCCTGTCTTTGATGTGGACAAGTAATTAAAAATTAACAGAAGGTAGACTAAAATTAACTCACACATATGATAACCCAGCCATATGATAACCCAGAAATAAAACCCACGGGGCTGTCCATTGTGATTTAAGTCTAAACCAGAATGAAACTAGATCTAAAATGGTTCCCATTGTGTTAGCTGCAGGTTTGTCATGCTTATCTGCCTGCTGACTTCTTCTCCATCTTCTGGAGCAAGCCTCTCCTTGATATCACCTCCTCCTGGATCACAGTTCACAAATTTTACCTACAGGCTTTCACAGTCTTGCAAAGACTCAGAGCTCTATCTGGAAAAGGTAATGACCCCATAGCTGACATACTGGTGCCAAGCCGGACCTATGCTCTCCCCAGCAACTCCAACCGGTGCTGCACCTCCCAGTTCCACATGCTGCGTCCTGGCTTTGCCCAAGGGACACACCCAGGCTATTTGTTTTGTGGCAAGAGAGTGAGTTGCCTCATTGAGGTGTGCCAAGATGTTGGTTGCAGGAGCCTGCCTCTCTCCACCAGGCACAGCAGAAGCCTAGGCAGGTGCCATCAACATCTTCTCACAGCCAGGTCACAAGTCTTCCAAGATACCTCCAGACACAGGCAACACTGCCTTCAACAACTTTGACTCCAGGGACAAGACAACAGCTTCAACTACAGGGCTAAGGAAACTTCCTGCTTTGACACAAGCAGGAGGACTCCAAGAAAGCCAAGTTCCAGATTTGCAGTGGTGATCAGGTGTCAACAGCTTTGTTCTGAAGATACAGGCAGGAAGATTGGAAATTACTCTAATGGCACATAGGAGTAAGGCTCGCTTTGGTGTTCCTGTGCCTGTGGATGCTTACTTAGACCACAACAGCAAGCTGGGACAAGTCACAAGAACGGGGTGGTCTGAAGAGGTGACCTGTCACTGTCATCAGCAGTGGGGATGGTACTGTGACAGAGTGTCTTGGGCCAGTGCAGGCCCTGGCAGCAAAGGGGCTGTATCTGCAGGCATCACCACAGACTAGCACTGCCCATCACCTGGTCCATTGGTACCAGAACATGAGCAAGGGTTGAGCACCAAGAAGATCTAACTTCTTCTTGCAGCCTGCTATGCTATCTACCAGTCAGTGGCAAAGCAGACCCCTTCTCACCTACCCTGACATACTATGGTGGCAAAAGACAGGGTCTAACATGGCTTTTGTTCCTATCAGGAAAGTGGGCAGCAGGCAATCAGAAAGGCATGCATGCAGAGCAGACTGGAGCACGTTGGTTGCCTATGTTTACTTGTACCTACTCATCCTCCCACAGATGAGCAAGAATAGTACCTGATCACATTGTACATGTGGCTTGCCTTCCCCTGATAAAAGCACTGCAACTTTCAGCACAAATAAGGCTTCAAAACTCCTCTTCCAGACCCACAGATGGCAGGCTTCTACATCACTGTTTGTCAAGTTTGTTCATTCCTCAACAGCAGCCAACTGTGCTACCCAGCAGGGTTCATCTTCAAGGCTGAGAACACATAACTCAGCTGCCTTTTTTTAGGGAGCCTAGAGTTAGGGGTGCCTAGGGGGATATTAGAGCAACAAATAGGATACTTGCAATTCTGCATCACCCTTCTAGTCTCAGTCCACTGGGCCCTGTCCAGGATCCTCAGTCCATGCTGCTTTCCCTGCAGGGTCCTTTCCCTCTGGGGTCATGACCATACTTTGAAAGAGACAATTCTGATTACTTGCTATGTGCAGCTCTGGTGATGTCAGTTCAGAAATATCTAGGGCTCTAACAAACTACAAAAAGGAATGCTACAGTAATCCCATATTATATTTCTTATCTGCAAGGTGCAACACCTTCAGCTTCCCAGAAATCATAGATCGAGTGTGCAGCTAATGCCAGCACTAGAAAAAAAAAAGAGGACCAAGGGGAAGATGTACAAGTCTGGGGGACTTTACAGGTCCCCAGGGAGGCAGGGAGATAGGATGGTCAAACAAGCCTTCTGGAGCTGGAAGAGTCATGAATATAAGTTCAGGAGATTAAGACACACATAGCATTCAGAAGTTGTGGTCCAGCAGCCCATGGAATGTGTCACTATTTATCTGGATGGGAGAAGGATTGACGCCTGCCTGAAAGTGTTGCAAAAATAGCCAGTCTTGCCTAATACCCTCCAGTTCATGCTCTCCATATTTACCCTCTGTTTCTTCCCTCACATGCTCTCCTTAAGAGCCAACATTATCTGTGCACTGCAGGGTTGCAGCCCGAAAACCTCCTTCAGTTCTACAGAAAGGCTTCTCCTCGGCCATGGCAAGCAGTGATCAGCAGGCCTCTGAAGCTGTATGAAGCCTGGTTGCACTTGTGTCGTCTTCTTCTTCAGCTCGCCTTTCTGGCAGCAAACAATTCCATGCCCTCGCAGGAATAGGGAGATGTGAAGACAGGATGATCCAGACTCAGACCTTGTGGTTGCTTCAGAGCAGCCAGTGTTTGCACCTCTGGCTGCTGAGGATTTTGTACGCTGTAGAAGGTTTTGGCCTTCCTTTTGTTCCATTTTGTTTGATTTATTTGCTTTTTTACCCATGGTTAAAAACTTTTTGTTCATGACTTGCTGCACATTTTTGGTTCAAAACCTGAAAAATTGTGTTTGCCTCACTGAGGGAGAGCATGAAGCATTAAGATAATCTTACCATTTATTGCCCCAGTATATCTGAGGAATATCAGCTACTTAAACACATCTGCAGCTTGCTGATTGCTTGAAAACCATGCAGCTTGGCCAAATTTCCATTTTACAGTTATATATGCCTCTTAGGCAATAGCTCCTACTGCTGATCTGCTGACTCTGAGCTGGTTGGTGCTCAGAGGAGCTGTGTGCTCTAGTCCATGTCTTCTCCACATCCAGTGCAGAAATGGGGTCAAATCAGCACATTTGTCTGAGGATTTTCTGATCCTCCTTTGGTGCACAGTCATTTCCTTTGTCTTTCTCATAGACTCAGACTGGAGCTGACAGTGTAGAGAACCAGGTTCCCCAGCATGGCGACATCCTTGCTCTGTGGCAGAGCTGGGTCCTGCTCTGCCTGGCTTCTCTGCAGGCTAGGCAAGTTAAATGGATGGACACCATCATTGCACCCTATCTGTTTCAGTGCATGCAGCTGAGGTTCATAATGTATCTGTGAGTATCACAGCAGGACGCATATTCAAATGTAGTATCTTTTATTGTCTTGTGTAGTATTGGTGTGTGCATGCTGGTAAATGTCTGTGCTATTGGGCTGATCACTCAGTGACTTTTTGGAAACATCTTGTAGGCTAGCACCAGAAAGAGGTGCCCAAGTTTACAGCTCCCACATTATTTTGGTGTCCCACAATGCCCTGAAAGAGGCCTGCCATGGGTTTGGAGTTCACAGACCACATGAATTCCTGTCATGAGCTTGCCTGGAAGAAGTCAATGCTGCCAATTTCTTTGTTAACATTTCATTCATTTAAAATTTACAACATATCTTTGTGAAGGATCACATTTGATGATCATCTGTTCTATACCCATGGAGATCTAGGGCTTGTTTTTATTTACACAAAAGTTGCTTGTGATAAAGTACAAAATGCCTGTCTCATGATGTAGGAGATGGAGTATGTTGAAGCATGTCTGATTCTGATGTTTACATGCTGTGGATCAAAAAGCGCTGCTAGCAGAACCACATAGGAAAGCTGGTACATGAGCCCAACTAAGGTGCATCCACAGCAGACAACAAGAACCAAGATTATAGCCTTGAAGAGAAAACTCCTCCACCTCAGGTTCCCACAACATGGCTTATTCATCAACAGTGAGGAGGGAGGCATCAAAGAAAAGTGAAAAATATCACAGACCTGCACGTGTGGAAAGGGAAGAGGACAGACTGCACCAGGAGAAGCTGTCCAGAGAGTGCTGGACAAAATGGTTGGTGAAGGAGGACACAGCTCATAGAGGCATGTGCTGCAGGCTGCTGTGTCTTCTTCTGCTGCCTGATGGTGGGTCTGGTCAGGAGTTATGGATGCCTGAGGTGCGCAGTGCTGGGGTGAGCTCTGGAGCAGAGGCTGTACATAGGCCACCAACAGAGGTTGTCATGGGGCCACCATGTGAGCGTCCAACCCCCAAACTCAGGAATCTCTCCCACTTCTCAAGCCAGAAAACTACTTGTACCTCAGCTGAGTACATAAAGAGGCTTCTCTGTGACATTTACATGGGTGCTTCTAGGAAGTTCTCTTCAGGCTAGCAGTGCAAAGGGGTTGGTGTCCTGTGTGTGCTGGCAGCAGATCAGAGCTGCTTGGTACAGCAGCACTCTGCACTGCACTGCACTTCGTTCCAACCAGCAAGAAGGGACGACTGTCCCCAAGGTCCTATCAGTAGTGTAAGCAATAGTTCAGGGTGTTTAAAAGAACACTTTTCAAATTCCTTAGTATCAATAAGCCCCTGGGTATGCAGGAGCTTGGGATAAGCTTGGCCACTCTCTGCTATTGTGGAGATGAGCAGACACATGCAAATACCTGCTGGGGTATTGCAAAGGAAGAAACTATCACTCAGAGCAACAAATCATCTGGATATGCCTTAGCTCCCAAACTTGTGCCCTGTTTTCCAGTGTGGAAACCATGGGGTAGGTTGGGAAAAGGAAGAGAAGGAAGTCTGCATGTGATGGAATACTTGGGGTACAAACCTGGACCCCAAATCTGGGACGTGATGTCACATATTGGTGAAAAGACATAGAAACAAATAATATCCAGGAAATTTAGTAGTTAGCAATTTCCCACTTGGCCAATGCTAGGTATTAGAGAAATGATGGTTAATCTATTTCCCTGTCAAATCCTCTACAAGTCATGGGGAAGGGGGTATGTAGAGGAGTTTGACCTGTAAGAAGGATGGTTTGGATGTCTCTGCTCTACTGGGTTCTGGGAAACAAGGAAAATCAGTCATGCTCCCCACAAAACTGTCAAGTCTGACCCAGAGCCTGGTCCAACACAGTGGTGCCAGGAAGTGCTGCAGTCCCTAGTGGGGTCCTACTGCCTAAAGCCAGAGCTCAGTCGGTATGCTCAGCAGGTGCTGGCGCAGACACTGTGGTTGCTTTGGTTGTTTGAGTGTGAGAAAATGGCCCCATCACTTCTGCTGTCTGACGAGGCAGGCAAAGCTGAACAGCAGTGTGGGAGCTCACATTGGAAATATGGTTAATAGCACGTTGTTGCTGATGGGCTTTGGCCTGGGGTAAGGGGACCACAGCAAAGTCACTCCCACTGATCACAGTGGGAGAGGGATCAGGGCTGTCTAGAAGAGGTTAAACTGGAGGGGGACACCAGCTAATGTGGCTAAATAGCTCCCATCTCTCAGCCATTCCTCATCACTTAGGGCTTGATCTCCTCAGGAACTAAGAAAAAAGTCAACCCATGCTGCCTCAATGCCTTGGCTCTCTACTTCTAATACCTACATGGATACCCCCTTCTGAAATGCAAATCACATGGCTTTTAAAGCAAGTTCTTTCATTTTCTCTAGTGCTTTTAGTGCATAAGTCTTAAATCATAGACTTCTGCAATTGCAAATAACTTTTCAACACAATTACTGAGTAAAAATGAGGATACAGTCTGCAAATGATCAGTTACCTGATTGCAGCAAATCATGCTGGTAGATGTCTGTGTAGTCTTACTTGAGTCCACAAGGAGCTGCAGGTCCAATTATTGGACATATTAAAATTATAATATGCAGAACAGGAAGCAAAGTAAAGGATGCTTAAAAAAATTGGAGATGGCATTTTGTGGGCAGTAAACCAAACCGGTTATCCTCTTTAGCCCTACATGTAGGAACTATGCCTGTAGCTCATTAAGATACTGATTAATGCTTAGATTTAAGTGCCTAGATTTCTTTGTCTTTGCACTTCTTGTGCAAGCTAAAAATATTGCAACGTTATATAAAACTAACTGTACTTTTTTTTTTTTTAATGCAATTGTTGCTGTCTCCAAAGAGAATGATATTTATGAGACTATGACTATCTGTCAGCTAAAGCTTTTCTTTTGTACATGCTCCTTCAGCACATCATATCCTCAAGTACTTACACAAAACCACAAGTTAAGGATGAAGGACTGCATGTCCCAACTTGCAGATACATACTTACCTTATGCATACTAGCACTGAACCAAAGAACCCTTAAAAACTTCCTCAAGACATGCCACATTTTTTTCCTTGCTAGATCAATAATGTCTCAAGTGCAATTATTAAAAAAAAAAATAAATTACATGTTTCTTTGATAAATACTTTTTTCTCAGTATATTACTCTAAAAGTAAATATGTAAAACATAAAACACCATTTCTTGTGTCCTGAGCCGAAGCGTGAGTGAGACTTCACAGTTATGGGTCTCACTGAATGATCTTTTTTGGAAGAACCCGGTTGCCTTGGTGCTTTGCCTCCTGAATTGTTTGTGCTGAAGTGTCTTGGCTGTATGGAGAGTTTTCTGTTTCTTTTAAAAACCACAGTAGCACACAGGAGAATCCAGTTCTCCAAGTGAGGAATGTGTTATGAAAGGATAGCAATTACTTCTTTCCAAAACATTTTTTAGGGAAAAAACCCCACAAGGTCAGAAGTTTACCTCCGAGTACAACTTTTTGGCCAAGGACAGCGCAGATTAAACCTATATGGATTATCACATTATGTGGTGTGTTGGTGCCAAGCCCAGGAACAATGCCACACCAGTCTGATTCCTACCCATGGTTCTGCAGGCAGAGCTGGGCCCTCCTTACAGAGGAAGAAATCGGCACACTCAGGAATGCACTATTCAGCATCATCCCCGCAGCTGTAGTTCACAGAGGTCACAGAGGCCCTTAGACATAGTTATTGGGAGGTACTTACAGATATGAAGTGTAAGCGTGTCACTGAGACTTCTGTTTGGGTAGTGGCTCTCTGTAAATAGCTGCCTATGAGAGACCTTTTCATACTGCAGACAGAATAGCTAGCACACAGAAAGCCTCAAGTGTCTCCGTGGAAATCTGTGTTTACTTATTGCAAAGAATAAGAGGAAGATGCAATCACTCTGAACATCCCTCTCCAGCTTTCTCAACTGTGTTGCCCTCTAAAATGATTTTCTGCAAGGAGTTTTTCTCCAGAAAACTTACTATTAAATGAAAAGACAGCGTGTGGGTGTATCTGATCATTTGGAATATATTTATAACTCTCCTGCTAGAGACTTGTGCTGTTGTACTCAAGACATTAGACAATTTTAGCTCTAGAGATTGAGTAGAAAGATGGCGATAATGCACCTCTGACAATGTTTAATGTTTTTTTAATTGAGGAAAGATGTGAGGTGGCAAAATGAGTTTGTTTCACACTTACCTTGGACTTCCATATGTGCCTAAGGATTTCCCTTGCTCTGGACAATGCATGCAGTCACAAATATATGGAGCTTCTGTTCTACACAGAGGTGTTCACTCTCCCTCTTCCTCCCCCTCCCCTTCTTCCTCTCTCCCTCTCCCTCTCCCTCTCCCGCTCCCTCTCTGTCTCGTTCTATGTACTTGTATTTGTTAAATACACAGTGACATTGTCATGTCATCCCTTTCTGGTCCTCTGCTATGACACTCCAGCTAGTACTCTGACATCAGAAGACAGAAGCCATTTCCTGAGATAGACTCATCTGCTCTGAGCACTGTCATCCTTCATTTCAGGCTGTGGAACTTCATCTAAACAATAGATGTTCAACAGCTTGGCATGTCAGTATTTTGAAGCAATTATCTTCAGCCTTCTGAATCCTCATGCTTAACAACCATTTTCTGTCAACCTCTGTCTTTGATGCAAAAGAGACTGTATTTTCATATCAGGATAGGCAACTCATAATAAAATGGGGTCCATTAGCCATTTTGCTATTATATCTAGTCCAACAAGAACTAAAAGCATGTAGAATTTGCCGCAAATTTTTACAGTAAGAACATGGTACAGTGCTGGAAATGATTGCCCAGAGACATCCTTGAATCTCCGTCCTTGGAGGTTTTTAAGGCTCAGCCAGACAAAGCCATGGCTGACCTGGTCTAGCATTAGATGATACTTTCATTTTGAGCAGGAGTTTTAACTGGATGATCTCCAGAGATTCCCTCCAAGCAATATTTCTAATCACCTATGAATTTATAAGTATAGAAAAGTAAAAACTACGTGTACTTTGTCTATAGAAATCTCCGTTAGTTATCTTGACACAAAACTCAAAACATTTCAGTGGAAATAAACTAGGACAAGATTGATCAGCTGTGTTAAAAGAGAGGTGGCAGCAGCTGTTCTATTAACACAGTATGATCACAAATAAATAACTGCACCATCTTTGTAACCCTGTTCTATCTATAAAGATTTTGTTTTCTAATGACTCTTTAATCAGCTTATGTGAAATAAACAATAAGCAGAAAACCCCAATAGCAACCTCAGCAATGAAGCGGGAAGAGATGCATGTCGGCATCTCAGTTTTGCAGAGGAATTTAGCTTCATTTATTGGATGCAATTTCCACTGCCTCCTTCCTTGCACAAACATGTGCAAAGTGGGGGCAAAAGAAGTGTAAAATCTGGCTATTCCCATTTGAAGCTGAACACAGCATCCATCCACATCAGCCATGGGAATGCATAGTCTTCCTCAAAGCAGTATGTGTTCCTGCACTTGCCCGGTACTAGGCAGGTCTGCTCTGTCTGGAGGGAAGGACTGTCATACAAAGACAGTAGAAAAGGACACTTTCTCTGGTTTCTCAAAAAAATGACAGATAAATCATCTCAGACTGCTCTGACACTAACTTATCCTTGTCTACAGCTGAAACTATTATTAGAGTTTAGATGCTGAGAAAAATCCCAAATGAAGGAGGCTTGAAAAGTGTAGTGGTTTGTAAAATAATCTGCAAAAAAAGTTCTCCTGGGTAGGTTTTATAAATCCCAGAACAACTAAAATACTTCTTATTTCTCCATATCTACATAGCATTAGGGACCCATCTTTCTGTCTGCCTGAAGGATGCAGTGTAAATGGAAAAAATTTCTTTGCCACTTGAGAAAAGTAAGAGGTCTGTATTTAATTGCTGGTTTTCCTAACTTCACCTCTAAAAATAACATTTATGGTAAAGCACATGCAAAGAAGCTTCCTACAAATATAACACTAAAGACAATATTTGATCAGTCATTGAGAAATGAACAAAGAATTTTCCACTCAAGTTATTGTAGCTGGTAAAAGTTTACATTCTGATTCTTATAAAAGATTTATATAGTGCTGTAAATTTACAGAGCATTTTCCAAACATAGATAAGACATATTCCCTGTCAAAAATGTTATGGAAGACAAATGGAAGAGGAGATTCAGGAGGAATCCTTGGAAATAATTAAGGACTACAGAGTCCTGAAGGCAACATCAGGAAAAGTGTTTTGGAAAACATTCATCCTGGTTCTTCAGCTTCTTGCATCAGCTCATACAAATCAATTTCTTGAGGGACCTGTTTTCTGCCTAACACCAATAAAAGCAGAAAGATCCTGCTTCTTTCATTCTGGCACCAAAAATTATTTAAACGTTAGTAGCAGGTAGAAATCTGACCAGTAGATATGAAACAGAGATTCAAAATTGAGTATGTTCAAAATCAAACCAGTATCCTGAACCAAAACCCAAACCTCAATTTTATGACAAAGACTATCTCTAAAATGGGCTTTTCCAGAATTAAAAATCAAAGTGTCATGAAGAGATTTGATCTTGACTCCAGTTTTGGATTCAGACTTCTGACCTTTCTAATGTAGTTACACTAGAGATTTAAGGATGCCTTCCATGATGTCCCATGGTTGATGAAACTTGGGAACTTGAGGCTGCTCAAAGTCACTGAGCTGGCACAAAACAGTTACAGCATTCTGCAGAAATAATTCTACAAATGTTTGTTAGAACAATTCCTGTTTGTTAGAACGATTCTGTTCAAGCTGTATATTTTCTCCCTTCTTATTGGATTTTGCTGCTATAGCAGTTCTTCTTTGAAATGCTCCATTTAATTTTAGATGAGTAAATGAACCAGTAAAACTCCATTCCATGAAAGCTTGTTTAAAAGTCTCAGCTTTAAAATCTCTAAAATACTGTTGTTAAGCTCTATGATTTATTCCCAGGGCCTAGACTCAGGCTTTTGGCTGGGAAAGCTTTTATCCAACTCTGTTAGTTTAAACACAAAACTCTGTGCAGTTGCAGCTTCCTCCAACAATAGGGAAGGGGAAAAAAAGAGCTTCAAACAAGTAAGCAAACAAACAAAGACTGAGAGATTAAGATAGAAGGAGTGCCCTGAATGTGCCTTTTCTGCATCCAAATCATAATCTGAAAACCACACTTCAGTTTAAAGCAACTTTTACACAACTTTCATTTATTTCCAGATTGACATCAGCAACTCACAGTGAGGATCAAAATCATTTTCTGGTGCATCAGTATTTCCTGAGACCCTGAAGGTTAAAATGCAGGTCTGTGTGGTGCATTAAAAAATTATAATAAACATTGTCAGAGCCCTTTGAATAGCTCACTTCCTTTATTAACCTTGTTGTCAGCAGGAGCCCTGGACAGATTTCAGTAAAGACAAAGATTCAGAATTTCTCATGGGAAAATGTTGGCTTTTCTAACAATATTAAGAAAGAATATTAATATAATAATAATTCAAATCTGCACATTGGGACCAAGTTCTCTTACAGCTCTGCAGTGACCTCTGAGCTCCTCAGATGCCAGATTTTCTGTTGTGTGAAGCAAACACCTGTGGGATTTTGGCACTCTGCCCCACTGAAGTGTGGAAAGTCGAAAGACTTCCAGGGCGCAAAGCCGTGGTTTCATCCTTTTCTTATCACACTTTTCCTTCACACATAATACTTTTCCAGTTCTCTTAGGATCACTGTTTCTTCCTTGGTCATCTTTCAAATCTCCCAACAAAGGAGGGTAACAGTGGCGCCACCTGGTGACACTGGTGCCAGCTACCTCCCCGCCACTGTTCCTCCTAGAGCCCCCATGTTACACCTCAGCTGCAAATCCACCTCCTCGACAGTGCCAGGAAGTGGATCAGAATTCATGGCTGTCTTTTATGAAATGATCTAACACAGGTAGCCCAGGACAGACAATGTCATGACTTGCTTTAGTCCAATCAGCATGATTTTAGCCTGTGCCTTTCTCCTGAGTCTTTTTGGAAAAATGAGAGGAAAATGTTAGAGGGACAGGACACACAGAGTAAGTAGATGATATCTACTTAGAGCTGAAAATCGGACATTCAAAGGTGGAGAGGATCCTGGCTTGCACAGAAAGGCAAGGAGAAATAATCAGAGAGAGGTAACAGTCAGAGATGGAATGGTAGGTATCAGGCTGTTAAACTGAAGTATCGGGAGAAACTAAGTAAGTAGATTTGTTGTAAATAACTTTGTCAGCACTTCTAGCCCCCTATATCCCTGGGAATCCTTCCGTAGTACAGTGATTTAACTGAAAATACCCTTCAGTCCAGTGGTATTAAGTAAAAAGTACTGGTCCATATTGGGACCAGTGTTGTTTAATATTTTCATTAATGATATTGACAGCGGCATTGAATATATCCTCAACAAGTTTGCTGATGACCAAGCTGAGCAGTGCAGTGCATATGCCAGAGGAATGGGATGCCATCCAGAGGGACCTGGACAAGCTGGAGAGGTGGGCCCAGGTGAACCTCATGAGGTCCTGCACCTGGGCTGCAGCAACCAGAGGTATCAATATAGGCTGGGAGAAGATACGGTAGAGAGCAGCTCTGTGGAACAAGATTTGGGAGTACTGGTGAATGAAAAGCTGGACACGAGGTACCAAAGCTCAACTGCAGCCTGGAAGGCCAATCACATCCTGGGCTGCATCAGAAGAGGTGTGGCCAGCAGATCAAGAAAGGTGATTCTGCCCCTCTACTCTGCCCTGGTGAGACCTCAGCTGGAGTACTACATCCAGCTTTGGAGCCCCCAACACAAGAAGGATGTGGACCTGTTGGAACCTGTCCAGAGGAGATCTACAAAGATGATTAGAGGGCTGGAACACCTCTTCTATGGAGACATGCTGAGACAATTGGGCCTGTTCAGCCTGCAGAAGAGAAGGCTCTGCAGGACCTTATTGTGATCTTCCAGTACCTGAAAGGGGCCTATAAGAAGGTAGGAAAAGAATTATTCACAAGAGTTTGTAGTGACAGGATGAGGAGTAATGGTTTTAAGCTAGATAAGGGTAAATGTAGGTTGGATATAAGAAAGAAGTTATTAAATATGAGAGTGATTGAGCACTGGAACAGGTTGTCCAGAGAAGTGGTGGAGGTCCCATCCCTGGAGACATTCAAGGTCAGGCTTGATGGGGCTCTGAGCAACCTGCCCTAGTTAGAGACATCCCTGCTTATTGTAGGGGGATTGGGCTAGATGACCTTTGGAGATCCCTTCTAACTCAAACTATTCTATGATTCTGTAATTATAATTAGAGTACTTTCATTAGAATCATAGAAAAATTTGGGTTAGAGGGACTTTTAGAGGTCGTCTAGTCCAACCCCGCTTTGCAATAAGCACAAACATTTTGAACTAGATTAGGTTGCTCAGAGCCCCATACAGCCTAACCTTAAATGTTTCCAGGGATGGGGCATCTACCACCTCTCTGGGCAACCCATGTCAGTGTTTCACCACCCCCACTGTAACAAATTTCTTCTTTATAACTAGTCTGATATATCTTCTTTTATTTTAAAATCATTATTCACTGTTCTATTGCTATAAGCCCTGCTAAAAAGACTGTCCTCATCTTTCTTGTAGGCCCCCTGTAAGTACTGAAAGGCTGCAATAAGGTCTCCCTGGAGTCTTCTCCAGCCTGAACAACCTCAACTCTCTTAGCCTGTCTTCACAGGAGAGGTGTTCCAGCCATCTGATCATTTTTGTGGCCCTCCTCTGGATCTACTCTAACACATCCATGTCTTTCCTTTACTGAGTACTCCAGAGCTGAACACAGTACCAGAGGTGGGTTCTCATGAAAGCAGAACAGAGGGACAGAATCACCTCCCTTGACTTGCTGGCCACAAGTTAGCATTGATGTATTCGTAGACAAGACACTTGTTAATGTTAAAAGTAAGATGGGAGGATAAAAAAAACCCCAAACCACTAAACCTCCCCCCCCATTTTTTCATGTTCATCTTTTCCAAGTGCATACTTGTGCACCCATTTACAGTAATTCTGACATATTCTAAAAGTATATTCGCCTGTCCCAGTGGTAGAGATGTCACATCAAAAGAAGGCATAAATCTTCATCCATCCTCACTGCAGCTTTGATATCTCGAGTGACTATGCCTACTACTGTTTAATTAATGAATTCCAGCAAGTTACATACGTATTGAATCTTTCCTCTGCATTTGCCCCTTTGGAGAGGAACCACCAACTAGGAGAGGAAGTCTTAAACTGTGTGCAGTGAATGTCAGCTGCCTTGAGGAAAACTGGCTGATTACATCAGTCTGGTTTCCTCCCTGTCTCCAACTGATAAAATCACATTACAAAATAGCTGCAGTGCCTAGAAATTTTTCCTCAATGTTATTTTGTCTTTTAAGCTATGGACACTATTCTCAGAAGAATATAGCTGTAGTGGGTCTGTC
>VYZX01009640.1:178536-228463 GCA_013401335.1 Brachypteracias leptosomus | reverse complement strand
ATTCCGTGATTCCGTGATTCTAGATAACAGTGTTTGCAACCTAGATTCTAGTCCCCACTCACAGTCTGATGAATTGGGAATCCAACATACCAGATCATAACCAACCCTCTCACAAACCTACCTCTCTGCCTGTTTTTGTAATTTTATTAGCATGGGTTCTGCTGAAGGTGGCTGGCAAGTGTTCTCTGCAGGTAGTGGCTATGCCAGTTCAATAGACATTGTGAGAATGCTCATCTGAACTTGCTCTCTGCTCAGCTTTCAGTTCCTCTGCTTGTCCTCACATGGCTGAGATGGGCGTATTTCTGAACGTAGGATGGAGGAGAAATATAGGAAACATGGGAAAGTCTGAGAGACCCAGGGGTGTTTAGCCTGGAGAAGAGAAGGTTGAGAGGGGATCTTATCAATTCTTATAAATATCTGAAGAGTGGGTGTCAAGGATGAGGGGCAATGGGCACAAACTGGAACACAGGAAGTTCCACCTCAACACCAGGAGAAACTTCTTTACTATGTGGGTGACAGAGCATTGGAACAGGCTGCCCAGAGAGGTTGTGGAGTCTCCTTTTCTGAAGACTTTCAAAACCCACCTGGATGTGTTCCTGTGTAACCTGCTTTAGGTGAAACTGCTTTGGCAGGGAGGTTGGACTAGATGATCTCCAGAGGTCCTTCCAACCCCTACCATTCTGTGATTCTGTGATAGCCCCTTGTGCCACCTGTGCTTTAGCAGAGTATCATGTAAAAGCACCAAGCACAAGCACCAATGGAAGAATAAGTGAAAATGTTCCAAGTGAAACACTCAAAAAGTGCTTGTGAAATGACACATTTGGGACTTCTTGTCAGCCTGTGAGGAGTATCAAAAAGGAAAATCACTGAGGGGAATTAGTCACAGTGAGACATGAAGCAGAGCTCCAGAGATGCCCCAAAATTGCAGTTCCTGTTGATCTGCAGGGGACTGTGGGTTTTACAACACTGATGGAGGACTAGCAGAAGGGAATTCTGAAACCCATTTAGGCTTTTTCAGGTTGGTGCCTTCTTCCTATGAAATGGCGTTATCCAGCCATGCAGTGTGGACATTGCTGACTCTTTTTCTGTGAGCAAGACTGTTCCAATGATGGGACAATAATGAAGTGAAGATGCATTAGGGCTCCATGACCTATAAGGAAATAAATAATAGCGCCCAAGGTGAGCATACAAATGCAATGACAGCTGAACATCACCTATGGCATAGGTATAAAAGAAACAACTGGAGCACATTACGCTATTTTTATTTTTTTTTGCCAGAAAATTACTGAGCACTAATTTCCAGCTCTACCTATTTCAGCAGAACTATGTGGCTCTGTAGAGCAGGAGTTTGGAACAAGAGATCACAAGGGACTTGCAGTTGTTTTTCCTCCACAGATAATTACTTTTTCTGTGTTGGAGACCAGGCTTGTGTTAGGAAAGTTTTTCTAATTTAAGACTTAGATACCTGTGTGAAGTGCTGGGGCCTGAGTTGTGGGCCCTGAGTTGGAGTTGACCTGTGGAGGAGTCACAACCTAGCAGAATGTTTTGTTTCCCCCACTAGCTTCAGGTTCCAGAGGCAGAACCTGGCCCATCTGTGTCTCTGCCCTTATCCAGGTGGTTGTGGTTGGGGTGGTGGGCGAGACCAAGGCTATATCAATCAGGAGCTGATCAGTTAGAGGAGCTTCCTGTTGGATGTGGCCTCTGTTGGGGCTGGTCGTATCTTGCTGAGCTCTCTGGGTGATGTCCTTCCATGTGAAAGGCTACTGAGGGAGCCATCTCTGTCCATTGTGTTCAGCAGGTGATGCTGGCACCACAATGAGCAATGGAGGAGCTGGGCCCACAGGAACCTGTGGCAGAATTGTTTGAAAGAAGACTTTTGAAGGGATGTTGCTGAGTTCAGCACTGGCCTGTGTGATCAGGCAACTGATGGCAGCATAAAATGATGACAGCTGAACCAGCGCAACATTGTGAGGGTGCTTGAATCTGGTTGACTCATTCATCTATACAGTAGATTTAGGAAGTGGTGTAGCAGCATCTGGCTAATAGATACAATCTAATTGCAAGCCTGGACACAGGGACTGACCTTAGCTCTGAAATGTTCAATCTGCGCAGGAGCAAAGGGATTTGGGAAATCAGATGGAATAACGCCAGCAGTGCTGAAAAGCCAGAGCTGTTCTAGCCAGTAAATGAAACTGATCTTAAAAAGCCCCATGTTCTGTTTGGTGTGGCCTCCTGATGATCTGGAACATGCCTGTGATGATGTGGCTGGTGAACTGTATGGGGGTGGAAATCTAGAGTTTGTTTAATTATCCCACACAACACATGGGAAATTCACATAAGTCGGGCATAGGTTGACAGTGAGACCTAAACCTTGGTCTTACTGGTATGACTTTGCTTTAAGTCATGAGACACTGATGTTCAAAAAGCTTGAAGAAACATCACACCACGGTGAAACAGGAAATCTGTCGGTGGTGTGTGTTGTGATTTGCAGAGCAGCGAGCTTCTGGTAGTGCTTAGGCTTTGTGGTTAGCTGGTGTGTTCTTGTCATGGGCAGCTGGAGGGGATCAGCCTGCTTATGAGCCATCAGCTTACGAGCAGGGAAGCACCAGCAAAGCCCCACAGCTGACATGGTAGGAAGTCTTATATCCTCAGTTGCCTGAGGACAAGTCTATCTTTGACCTCCTGACCAAGGAAAGCACTGACTGCTCGCACAGGCCTTTGTGTGCTGGACATGGAGCCAGGGTACTGCAGCTGTCTCCTCCTCCATCCTGGAGGGACTGACTGAATTTGGGGTCGTTTAGTCTGGAGAAGAGAATGCTCTGGGAGACCTTCTGGTATCTGAAGGGGGTCTACAAGAAAGCTGGAGGGGGACTTTTTATGAGGTCTTGTAGTGATAGGACAAGGGGTAATAGCTTTAAACTGGAAGAAGGTAGATTTAGATTAGAAATTAGGATGAAGTTTTTCACTCTGAGGGTGGTGAGTCACTGGAAGAGGTTGCTCAGGGAGGTTGTAGATGCCCCAACACTGGATGTGTTCAAGACTAGGTTGGATGGGGGTTTGAGCAACCTGGTCTTGTGGGAGGTGTCCCTGCCCATGGAACTAGATGATCTTTAAGGTCCCTTCCGGCCCAAACCATTCTGTGATTCTATGAATGAAGGGCCTGATAGTCGCATGGCACACATCACCTTGTCCCAGCCTTTCCTTCCCATCTCTTCAGTCACTCCCTTGGTCAGATGTCACCCAGCCAGCCCCACACTGGGCACCGAGAGCAATCTCCCCATCCCATCGGGTCCCTCAACCTGCACTTGTTAAGGGCCGCGCAAAAATCAACGGGAGGCGATGGGAAGATATGAGACAATCTCTCGCGAAATGGCCACCGGAGGGTGGCGACGGCGAGTGCCGAGCGAGAGTATCGAACTCGCGGCCTCAGGCGCCACTCCCTCGTCACGTGTCCGGCGGAGCGCCCCGCGATCTTCTCCTCGCCTTCTCTGAGCCGTAGCCAATCAGAGCCGGGCGCTCACCGCGCGTGCTCCGTGTGCCGCGGCCGGCCACGCCCACTTCCGTGCGGGAGTGCTTGCAGCGGCGGCGGCTGAAGCGGGGGCAAGGACGAGGAGCAGGGAGAGGAGGAAGAGGAAGGAGCGGTTGGTGCGGGCCGGGCCGTGAGGACCGGGGTGGATGGTGCTCCCCGTCCCCAGGTAAGTCTCGCTACGGGAGAGTTGGGGATACCCGCTGTACGGTGTCCGCCCGGGGTGGGCTCGGCTGGAGCTCGGAAGGGAGCGGGGCTGGGGGAAGGCCTGTGAGGGCGGCCTTGAGGCTTCCTCAGAGGTGGTGGCTGTTGTCATGGGGGACCCCAGCGGCCGGGCCTCCCTCGGCCTTGAGCCTCCTGGAGTGGCTGTGCCAGGAGGCTCAGGGCCGAGGCAGGACCGATGAGGTGACAGCTCGGTCTGCTAGGCCTCGAAACGCTGGGTTATGAGGTAAGACATCACCTCAGTAGACCCCAGCCCTGCCTTAGCGCCCCAGGTGTCCTTATCGATGGAGAGTTGATCCCCGCCCTTCTTCCTCAGGTTCTGCCTAGTGGTTGTAGCAAAGTGGGGACCGTTAGTCTCTTTAAGATGATGCTGCTATGTTTAAAATGCTGGAAGCTTGAGTGTCAGTAGAGAGTAAGGTGTTGGCCTCTGTGAAGTGCATAAGGGGGCAATTGAGGTCCTCTAATACAAGTCTAAACATCTCCCTCCTGGGGTACTGTGTCTAGCTCTGGGTTCCCCAGTGCAAGATAGACGTGGACTTGTTAAGAGTGGGTTCAAAGGAGAGCCATGAGAATGGTCAGGAGGCTGGGGACACATCTTGTATGAAGAGATGAGAGAGTTGGGTTTGTTCAGCCTGGAGAGGAGAAGGCTCCAGGGAGACCTTTTGTGGCCTTTCATTTTATAAAAAGGGGGTATAAGAAAGACTTTTTATCGGGCCCTGTTGTGACGGGAAAAGGGGTAGCAATTTTAAACTGAAAGGCTAGGTTTAGATTGGACATAAGGAAGAAATTTTTTATGTTGAGGGTGGTGAGACCCTGACACAGAGAAGCTGTAGATGTCCCATCCCTGGAAGTGTCCACAGTCAGGTTAGATGGGGCTTTGAGCAACCTGATCTAGTGAAAGCTGGGCCCATGGCAAGGGATTAGGACTAGATGATCTTCAAAGCTCCCTTCTAACCTCAACCATTCTCCTATTCACAAGATCACAGAATCATGTAAAGTTTAGATCTAATGAGAAACTCTCCAGTCACCCCCATCACTTGGATCAGGTGTGTTGACACATACCTTTCTAATGAAATTGAGGTTTTTTATTCTTAAAAATATTTCCCCTGTAGCAAGTGAAAGGTAGTGAGAAAGACAGATTTCTGTGGTTTTGTTCTGAAAGCCTGGGGGTGTTTATGCTGCTAATGACTTGAAGGAATGAGGGATGGGCTTGTGCAGGCCACGCCCAGCTCATCTGTGACCAGCAGTGCTTCTTTTCCACAAAGTGCGATTGGAGGACATGGTGAGTGTGGAGTAACAGGTGTGTAATTTCCTTCTTTGTCCCTGCTTCACCCCAGTATAGTGATGGATTTGATCTATGGAAGAGGAGCCCAGAGCAGGAGCTAGGGCAGTGGGTTGCAGTAGCACACTGGAAGTCAGGGGACTTGGGTTCTTTTTCTTCCTCCCCCACAGATATGCTGAGTGACATTCCATGCCTGAGTTTCCTCCTGTGTAAAATGTGTGTATTTAGGTGCAGGGATGCTTTCAGGATTGGTTCTGGAAAAGAAATACTTAGATGAACTGGTAATGTTTCAGCAAGGTGTACTTGGAGCAGCAGAATCCCTGTGTACTTGCCAGCAGTGTTCTTGTCCCTTTCTACTTTCTGTTTCGTTTCCTGCTTTCATCCATTTTGTCACTGTTGAAAAAAAAACCAAAACCAAACCTGCTTGTAGGAAATAGTACAAGAACCGCAGAAGCAGGCAGAGGCATGTGACTGTTTCTTTCCCTCGGCTGCTTCTTTTCTGTCTTCTGTTTTGCAGATTCATTTACTCTGTTATTGGGGGAGGGAAGTGGAAGGGTCTCCATCTCTTACGGATGAATTAGCCCCCTTAGGTTCCTAGAGTCTCCTGTAGCAGCGAAAGCTGTCTGTGAAGATTTGCAGATAGACTTTCTGACAGTGAGTGATTTGTAAAATAGTAGGTGAAAATCCAGCATTGATAAGTGGAAAATGGTGCATGTGTCAGAGCAACAGTCATAACACTGATGAATTGGATGCAGTACTCCAGGTGGGGTCTCTACTCCACCCTTGTGAGAACCCACCTGGAGTACTGCATCCAATTCTGGAGCCCCTATTACAAGAGAGATATGGATGTGCTGGAATGTGTCCAGAGAAGGACCACGAGGACAATCAGAGGACTGGAGCATCTCTCCTGCAAGGCTAAACTGAGAGAGTTGGGGTTGTTCAGTCTGGAGAAGAGAAGGCTCCGAGGGGACCTTATTGTGGCCTTTCAGTATCTTAAGGGGGCCTACAAGAAAGCTGGGGAGGGACTTTTTAGGATGTCAGGCAGTGGTAGGACTAGGGGGAATGGGTCAAAACTAGAGGTGGGTAGATTCAGATTAGACGTTGGGAAGAAGTTCTTCACCATGAGGGTGGTGAGACACTGGAACAGGTTGCACAGAGAGGTGGGGGAAGCCCCATCCTTGGAAATTTTTAAGGGCAGGCTGGATGGGGCTCTGAGTAACCTGATCTAGTGGGAGGTGTCCCTGCCCATGGCAGGGGGGTTGGAACTAGATGATCTTTAAGGTCCCTTCCAACCCTGAGGATTCTATGATTCTATGCCCTCTGATGTCTTATACCACTTAGGAAAGCGATCTAGGGGACTGTAGTAAATAGTTCTGTGAAAGTGGCAGCTCCTTGCTCAGAAGCAGTCTAAAATGTGATTGAAATACTAAGATTTATTAAGAAAAGAAAAAAAAAAAATACAGAGTGTCATTGCAACTTCGTATTGTAAAATGGTAGCCCAGGCCCACCCCTCTGAAGTTTGTTTGCGCCTCTTGGAACGTAGCAGGAGTAAAGAAACTAAGAAGTGACAGAAATGATCAAAGATGTGGAGCATCTTCTATACAAGGAACAACTAAACAGTTTCAGATTCTTCAACTTGGAAAAAGAGACAGTAGGAGAAAGAATAACAGATCTGTGCTTTCATGAGGGTTACTGGAGGAGCTGAGTAAGGACCAGTGATTTCTTGCCTTTTCAGACAGATCCTGGTCATATGGAATGCTTGAGCAGCAAGCTTAAGGCCTGCGAAGACAAGGGATTGTTTAGGTGAAATGTAAACACTGGAGCTGGAGCCATGCCCCGGGGCTCTCCTCTCTCACTTGAGAGCAGTCAGTCACATCCTTTGCCCCGTTCAGCTCAGTGTCCTCTCCCTGAGAGGAATCGCTAGCAGAAGGTGGGGGAGGAGCGTGGGGCTGAAGCACTGCTCCTGCGGGGGACAGGAGATGGAGCTGAAGGGGACAGCGGGGGCAGGCTGGCTGCCTCTGCAGTGAGTCATGGCCAAGAGCTGACCTTCCACCACTTCAGGGTGCCTCCAGAGGTGGTGGAGTAACCCCAAGGCTGGCCTTGACTGAGTGTCCTCTGTTCTCCTGCAGCACCGGCATTTCTATTGAGCCTGGGAGAACACCAGGGTCTGTAAACTCTACCTTTAGCCTCTTCCTCAAGAAATTCCCAGAGCCCTTCGAGCTGGATCCTCTGACTGGGTGTGAGTGGAGCTTATGTATCTGCGTCGATACCAGGTATTATCTTGCTGCAGAGAACTTTTCCCAAGTTTTTTTTTTTCCTACAGATTTGTATTTGTTTCTATTGTATGTCTTTAATGCTTAACTTCTGAGACTGATGTGATGGTCACTGTATAGATGGGTATTGGAAGTCAGTCCTTGCCTTGCTTACAAGACATGGAAGGAGGGTGGGAACAGATGTACGTGGAGGCAAAGTGACTGTGATAAAGTAAATTCTCAATGGCAGAGCCAGAAGCAGGGGAAATCTACTCTGCTGTTCTTCTCACTTGAGACTACCCACTTTATTTTGTGGAAGGGAAATGGGAACAAATGAAAACAGAGATTGGCTGTTGAAACTACAGAAAGGTTGTGAGATTTGCTGGGCTGAAATTTCCTGCCTGTTTTGTACTTGGACCTTACTGCTTCTCTCTCCCTAGAAAAAATTAACTTCCAATCTTCTTACTTCTTGAAAGTAAAAGCAGGCTTTTCTTACCCTTATCCTACAGGAGTTTGTGCTGTCAGAGGTGACATCTCAGGCAAAGGGCAGTTTGGAGCATCACACCTAGCTGGAGTGGGAAATCACTCAAGATTTCTGCGGTGGACTTGCACAGAAACCACAGACAAAGTAAAACTTCTGCTACTAATGTGTGACATGATACTCTAAACTTCTGGTGGAGAATGTGGCTTCTCCAGAAGCATTTAGACTTTTGTGAAATATGTAGCTGGCCTTAAAATTTTGCAGCTGCTGGGGGGAAAAGAGAGAGCGTGTGAAGGAGAACAGTGAGACTTGAATGGATATGGCCAGAAAAAGAGAAGAGATGTCCATGGGGCATATCCTAGTATAGAGAAAATTGTCACTTTTACTTGCAAGCCTCTCCATGCTTCTTTGCTTCATCCTTCTTACAGTGAGGAATTAGTGTTTCTTCCTTGTTTTCTGTGAAATCCTGGAAGGCACTGGAGAAGTCTGGGGACAGCTATTGACTTCATACCCATATGTGGTTGAGGGAAAGCTTAAGGAAAGCACTGCTATGAATGGTTGACCTCCTCCAAATAAAAGGGTTTCACATTTAGGGCAAGACTTGCTGGCCCTCTCTTGGGCTGGTTGTTGGAGCAGATATTGCTGAGCAAACTTGAAAACTCTTGTATAACCCCTTATGGCTTGTTAGTGACTTTTCAAGAGGAACTAAAGCAGTTTTTCTCCTGCTCTAACTGCTGGAGCTTCTGAGAGCTGGTTTCCACCCTACCACTATCCCAGGGTGGACTTTGCCTCTTCTACTGGTAGTTGTTGCTAGAGGAGCAAAGCACCAAGGTTCAGGGGATGTAGGTGAAGGAGCAGTTAAGAGGGCAAGTGCTGGCAAGCTCTGCTCTCCTCTGCTCACCCTGCTTGGTGTGCAATAGTTGAATTTGTGTTTTGTCCCAGGTTTTTGCTCTAGGTGTTTTCCGGATAATGGCGAAGATGGTGAGAAGAACGTGTGCGTTCTGCTCGGAAGGGGAGGCTGGTTCTGTGATGTATATTGCCAAAGAGCGGAATATTGCAGCTCATCAGGACTGTCTGGTGGGTGCTTTTAGTTGGTTGGTACCTAAGAGGGGTGGAGAAGGTTTAAAACAGAACTTTCTACTGCTTGTCTATTTTTGACTCTACAATGATGCCTGAATTAAAAGGCTGGTTGCTCAAACCAGCAAGCTTATGTTAGATTGAAAAGCTATGGAAAGCAACAGGGCTTGGCCAGAATTTTGGAGAGGATGCAGCTGGTTATGTTGATTTGCAGTGTTTTCATGTGTATCTGTTCTAGACACACCTACAGCCAAGCAGCAGGAATAAGTCTTCTCAAGACGCTAACTTGAATGAGGCTTCTCAGACCACAGAAACCTCTTTACTTAAATCTTTACAGGAAAATATTCACATCACTTGAAATACCAAAGTAAAACTTCCCAGTCTATGCCTTAAATAAGGAATAAATATATCAGAAGTTGATTATATAAAAATATTTGTGAATCTCTAAGTGTGCTGTGATCCTAGAAGGTATTTACTCTTTTTGCTGTCAAAATGTCTCCCCTTTATTCTGGGATCTTAGTGGAGCTGGTTCTTGGTGTGCATAATCAACTACTGGATGTGTTCAGGACCAGGTTGGATGGGGCCTTGAGTAGCCTGGTCTAGTGGGAGGTGTCCCTGCTCATGGCAGGGGGTTGAAACTTGATGATCCTTAAGGTCCCTTCCAACCCAAACCATTCTAGGATTCTATGTCACGTTCTCCATTCAGTGAAGGTCGCTTAGTGCAGGAGATGTGTCTGTTGCTGGAACAGCCTTCTGGCTCTCACTGTTCCAGCCTTCTTATTCTCACAGGTGTTATGTTTATATCTTTATTTTTCAATTTTTCAATTTTTTTTTTTTTAGCACAATGTCTCAGAAACATCTTACACCTATTTTACACTGTTACTTGTATGTTTTCTTTGAAAGAACAGGTTTTGTTTAGGCTGTAATATTGCTCCAGTGTTGAAACTTTCTCTTCTTTAAAATCTCCAACAGCTTTACTAATTTCTCTGCCTTAGACTTCTACTTCTCTGCACTGTTTGGGGTTTTTGCAGTTGCCTATCGCCTTCTGAGCAGGTGGACTATGCCTGCCAGTTGACATAAGGGCAGCTCACTTTTGTTTGAAATTAGCTATATATAATGATTATAAAAAAGTTGCTGAAAACTTCCCCTTCCTGACTTACTGTCATGGCTCAGCACTTCCATGGGATTTGAAGTGCCCCAAATATGCACATACACATTTTTTGTGGGTTTCTCCCAGGCTTTGTACAATGTTCTATGTTTCACATGCAGTCAATATTGTCAGCATTGGACTATGTAAACATTTTATTGCAGAGAAATGTTAGGTCTAGCTGTAAGGCTGAACAACTGGGCAGATAACAAGATGTTCAAGGTGTGGAGGTGTCTCAGCCAAAGAGCTGCTTCTCCTTACTCTGGGCAGCCTGGGCTTCTGGACTTTCTTCATTCACGTTTATAACTAAGTTCACTTTCTCATCTTGTTATCTTTCCTTAGTTCACCTTCAGGTAGTGTCAGGTCTCTTATAGAGACAGGGGACTTCTTTTGACTGAGAAAAGGTTTAAGCACATCTCCTTGTTCAGTGTAGGTGAAACATCTTAAAAACAGATTAAAATCAGCCTTCTTAGGGCAAGTGCAAGAAGGAAAGATGTGCCTTTCCTCTCTGTTCTGCACTGGTGACTGAATGCCTCTCAATACCATCTTTTTTTCACTTTAGCTATTTTCCTCAGGATTTGTGGAATCTGAAGAGTATAACCCAGATAATCTGGATATAAGGTTTGATGTGGCATCAGTGTTGAAGGAGCTCAAGAGAGGCAAGCGGCTGGTAAGAAGTTTCTGAAACTGTACTTAGTCCTACTGACGGTTGTCTGGCCAATTTTATGCTTGAAAAAATAAAAACAAACCAGAAAAGTACTTTGTCCTTCTGATTTACTAAGATTAGGGAAATTACAGATACAGAGTTGGAAACATTGATTTGGCATTATCTTTGGTAAAATTTAGTTTATTTTGTATTAAAATGTGTTGATTTTTATGGCTTTTAAGTCCTTAGTCTAAGAGACTTTGGTAAAGGACTAAGCCAGTGTTTGAAACAAAATGATGCAACCTATAAGTGTTAAGGGAAACACCTTCTGATTTTAGCAGAAGGGAGGTTATTTACATGAGGTTTTCTTGTTATCTTTATTTTTAGCTGCCCACCTCCTTTACATGCTGGGTGGAATGATTCTTATCACAGAGTTAGCCTAGAAAACATAAATACAAGCACTAATACCAGTAGATATTGAAATAACTTGGGCAGGATTTAGGGAAGGGGGGGAGTTGCTCAGTGCCCTTGCACGACTCTTTGCATCGTTTTTACAAACTCATCAGTATGACATAGAGGTAAGATAGCAAAAAGGTGACTGAAATAATGACCAGGGTAGGAGTTTGCAGGAGTGAACTTGCCTGATGAGTTACATGGAGGCAACTTCCAACGAAAGACTTATTTTCTTCCCCCAGAAGATAGTATTTGCCTTGTATGGCAAGATTTTCGGTAGCCGCCTGTAGCACTTACCTGCTAAACCTCCTCCTGTTGTAGATGTGCAACTTCTGTCGCAAGAAAGGAGCCACGGTGGGATGTGAGGAGAGGGCCTGTCGCAGGAGCTACCATTACTTCTGTGCCCTCTGCGATGATGCAGCCATAGAAACGGATGAAGTCAAAGGCATCTACCGGTATTTAACCAAGTATTCCCTTATTACTGTTGAGGTTGTGGTGGTGCTGTCAGGAAGAGAGACTTAAATTGTGTGGGTTTTAATGGGGTTTTTTTAAAGGAAATATGTTCTCCTCTCTTAGAGCAATGCTTGATCCTCTGTTCACAAGCAGTAGAAATGTTTTCCTTTCACGGGAAAACATCACAGCAGTGGGAAGGAATCCATTCAGTGTTTGAGGCTGCAATGCACCTGAAAGATCACTAGGCCAGAACTGAGGAAGCATCTAGCTGGTCTTCAGGCACCAAGGCTTTTATTAATGTTACTCAAATTCTAAGTTTCTGTTGGTTCAGAAGCTCCAGTAAATGTGGTCTGACCACAAAGTGGGCGGTAGCAACTTCTGGATCTGTTCACATTAGGCAAATTCTGGCAATGTAGACTCCATATGCTAGCAGAGAGCTTTATATTCCCTCCAAAGACCTTCTTATATTTTGAGTAGGTTGCTAGCATTAACACAAACAGTCTTGTAAGTAAATTTTTGGTCCTAATCATGCCAGTCCTGGTGCCCTCTGCCCTCAGGCTGCCTGCATTGCCATTAGTAGATAGAACAAGTTGTTTGGAGGATGCAGGTGAAGGGGTTGAGAAATTGGGACTTCGGGGATCTTTTGAAGTGCTGAAGTAATAAAGTTTGAGGTGTATAAAACCCCTGATGTCCATTTGTGTGCAAGGCCAGAGAGATCACAGGCCATGTTAGTCTTAATCTATCTAGTAGACCATCTAATCACTACTTGTTTTAGAAAGATGTGGACAAGTGCAGTCCTTGGTAGCAGTGGAAGATGGGTCCTTTTGTATCAACACACCTGCACTCCTGGCTGCTTCCCTAGGGCGCTCAGTCCAGAATCAATATGTCTTTCTGCACAGCTGTAAGCCCAGCTGTATAGCGTAGTTGAGATGTTTAGTTGAAGCTTATAAAGTTTTTGGTAGTCTGCAAAACTCGTGAAAGGGTATAGCTGGGAAGATGGAAGCCTTCTATGGTCACATAATAAATGGCTCTCATCATACAAATTTAGAAAGTATACCTCAGGCTGAGGGAGACTGAACTTCTCAAGATGTTGAAAAATGAATGGGACTGTTAAAAGTCTAGATACAAACTGGTAAAGAAGTTGTTGAATATATAGTTTGACTTGGTGGTTCTCTGACCTTGGAGATTTGGAAGAGGGACCCTTAAAAATGCCTTGTATTAAGTCACTGTGTGAGACTAGTTGCTTATCCTATAAATACAGGAAACCAGGTCATAACAACCTGTGTTGGACATGAAAAAGGGCTGGATTAGAGAACAATGGTGAGGCAGGTTTCAGGGATTTGAACCCAAAGGCTCTTGCACAGTATGAGTGACATAAGTAAGGCACAAAATTTGTAGCTAATCTAAAACGGAGAGAAGACGAACCAGACTTGAAAAACAGTGGGTGTGGATTAACAGCCCCCTGCACTTTTTATGGGGAAATACACAGAGAAGAGAGAATTCCTTCAAGAGAAAGCACTGGTGTTTTTAAATTGAGTTGTCATCGTTGTGATGATGAATAGTGATTATCAAACCAAATAGAGCAGAAGAGAAAAGAGAAGGCATACAGTGCTGTGGAAATGGCTAGTGAGAGTAGAGGTGGAGAAACAGGTATCATTTGCATTGCCCTCTTGCCAAAATAATAGCAGGGAAGTGCTTCCAGATAGTGGCCTAAGGATTAAAAGGAATTGTCTGTTATGTATAAGATGTTCTTGTACTTAGGAAGGTTGTTTTTAACTGGGAAAGAATAGAATTAAAGGGAAGGGAGGAAAAAACCCAACCTCCAGAGGGCAAGATTAGAAGTTCAGGGAGGTAAATAAGGTGTCTCCAGTCCTGAGCTTTCTGATGGAATTGCCAGGCATGCATAAATCTGGGGGATTTTGTGCATCAAAATCAATTTTGTGCAAAAAAGTTGGCTCGTCAAGGAAATGAACTACATTTCTAAGGTTAGTGCTTCTATTTTGTTAAAAGAATGACAATAATTATATAATTTCCTAGTAAATGCAATTACCTTTCAAAATCGCTTCCTAACACATGAGCTTGTCTTGGCAAATAAGTTTGTAATGAAGAGATCAGCTAAACCACGCTCTTGATAAGGCAATTTTGCTTTAAAAAGTTATTTGGGATACTTCTGTAAGAAAGGCATATTTTAGATGCTGGTTCACATTCTCTACACCTTACGCAGAAGACAAGGAATATTTCCGGCTATTTGGTGTATTTTCCCTCTTCCAAGGAATTAACGTTGCTCTCTTAGAGCCAAAGAAAATATTCACATCTCACACATTACTGAAGTCTTTAAGGAACAAATGGATTGAGCAGCTTTAAGCTACTGGATCTCAAACAGGGTGCCCTGCTTCTTCAGGATTTGGGGATCACCTCATCAGCACTGGGCAGCAGAAAGGGAGGGACACAGATCTCCAAGCAAATAACTGGTACTGTGCGTGGTGGTGCAGTGCCCTGTGGCTGTGCCAGCACATCATGCAGGGCTTATAAGGTCAAGCTGACTGGTAAGCAGATATATCTAAAGAGATTCTGGACCTGACCTGAGAGGTACAGGACTACAGAGGTAAAGGACTGCAGTAGCTGAGATCAAGCAATATTAGTACTGTGTTATTTCATCTTGTCAGCATTCATCTCATTTTGATACGGGGTTTCAATAAAGTACCTCTGCCACAGTGGTCACCACACCAGATGGAGTGTGTCTGCCTCAGGATCTGAACAGCAGAGAAGTCCAGACAGAGTGGGGTGATGGAACTGGTTGTTCAAAGCGTCAGTGCTCAGAGTCCACTGAGGCTCTAAAAGTACCAATCCAAGCTCATGCATGTGTGTGACATTAAAGCAGCTGCTTTCCTAGGTGGGTAATGCTGAACGAAAATCCTGGTAATTTAAGTGTCTTTCAGTTTGTTTGATGGAAAAAAGGGGAAAATATCTGTTAAAATCAGTCAGCATAACTTTGTTGATATATTTATTAATACTTTTTCTCTTTTTCTTAAAATTTAACTTAAATTTTAGAGTGTTCTGCCCAAAACATGACCCAGGCAATAGGACCAATCACTATGGTGAGTTTCTTTAATGGCTTCATTGATTTAATTTGTTTTAAAAGTTTGCATCCTACAGTCAATAACTCATTTGAACAAACCAAGTGTTACTCCACTTTTATGTTGAGAGGTGGATTTCTAATCTTGCAGGAGTGGTTTGGTTGAGATCCATGTGTATGCACAAAAGTCGAGAAGGTTTTTTGAAGTAGGAAATGTTTGCTTTTCCCCAAATCTCCCTCTAAACTGACTTGAAACATGGTGGACCTGATCCTTCAAGGAATTATTCTGACTCTGTGTGGGCGGGTAGGCCCAAGAGGCTTGTGAAATCCATATGCCATATGAGACACGCTAATGAGCGATGCACAAGCTTGCACTTGATCAGCTGAGAGAGTTGTTACAGGAGTGGCCATCTTGGGATTTTTATTGGTAGTTACATTAAAATGTTCACATCTTGCATCTTCTGCATTCACTAGTCACAGTAGTTTTTTAAATAGGGCCTTTCATTCTGAAGGATCCCAAAGAGCTTTTTGAGTGTAACAAAAGGGTTTATACAACCCCTGTTTAAGGGTGGTTTCCTGTGCTACAGAAATGCAGCTTAATTTGGCAGTCCTGGTCCTTGCTGACTCAGGTAGTGGAGAACCTCACTGAATTAACCAACCAAAGCTGTGATGTTGTTGACCTGATGTGTACAATCCTGCTCAAAACTTTGAGCCCTTCACTTTGAAGTTAAGCTCAATCAACCTGCGAGCACTAATGCTAAGCATGGTATGTTCCACTGAAATGTGGCAAACTTTGGCTAATCTTCTTGGCAAAGTCTGGCTCCACCCTGATGCCACTCAAGGGCTGAGTTAAGTGATTATGGCTTAAAGTTTAAATGATAGGATCTGGAACTCCTTAGCCAGATATGCAGTCCAGTTAACACCTGATACTGCTGTGGTTCACTAACTAAATGCAGCTTCTTATTTCACTCAGTTTTACTTTTTACTTATCTGTAGTTCTGAGGCCTGTCACTCCCTTCTTAAAATCAGTTTGATTTCTGTGGTCTAACGGTTGTTGGTCTGTTGGATGTGTGCAGGGCCCCAGGTGGTCTCCTGCCCAAGCACTAGACAGGGCCAGGATTGCTTCGTTTCCAGTACAAGATGAGTAAGGCATTAGATCCACCTCCTTCATAACAGCTTAAATCTAGGAGGTTGAAGGTCTTAGTGGCTTCAAGTGCTGCATATACAATATATGGCCTGTTCCCTGAGAAGAGAGTTTTCTCCCAGAGGAGATCTTCCAGAAGTGCTAGATTCAAAGACCATCTGTTTATGAGGGGTAAATGGGTTCTGCTGCCAGTGTCTGCCTTGCCTCCTGAATGAGCTTCTCCCACCTGTCTGAGAGAGTAGCTGTACCCCAGAGGGTGGGGAGCAGCTGTGAGTTGGACACACTTAGCTCCCCAAGCCCAACATGTCCTGCCTCTGAGCAGCTCTCAGGTGTGCGTAACATTCAATAGCCAGGGTATCTGCTGGTGAGTTGGCTGAAGTAGCAGAGACTCTGGCCTGCTCCTGGCCCATCTGGGCAGGCAGGGGCACCTATGCTGGGTGTGTTTGCAGGTCTGCACAGGGCTGGCATGGAAATGCTGTGGCTCCATGGTAGAGCTTTGACTTTCAGGATCCAACCCTGGTGAAGTAGCTCAGCTGTTCCTCTGGCGCAGGCTGAGTCAGTGCTGGGTGGTGTGGGAGCAGGAGCTGGTACAAAACAGCTTCCTCTCCAGGCTTGTTTTCCCCAGTAGTTTGGAGAAAATGGGGGCAAGGAACATCCCCTTGTTCTTGGTCCAGACAACATTCCTGTGCTGAGATGTCAGGGCTCTGCCGTGTGATTGGGAGGGGATAGGGTGCCTTTAGGGACCAAGAGGTCTCCTTGTAGCTCTATGCAGCTGGGATGGGAGGGCAGTCTGGACTTGGAAACAGGCTCCAAACTCTCCTTACCTGAAAATGCTAGATGTACCCAGAGTAAAGGCTGACAAACACAGAGAGTGGAGAACAATGTGGGGAGCAAGAAGAGTTGGGCTGCTCTTTGGGCTCTGTTCCTCTTGTTTTATAAGGCGTCTGTAAAGCCAGCACTGGGAAGAGTTGAGAAAATCCTACTGCAGGTCAAAGATGTCATGCTAGACAGCAAGGAGAGCCTTGTGCCTCCACCACTGTCTCCTGGACTGCTCCAGATTGGGCCATCCAGCTTTATTTTAGGTGAAATGAGAGGCTCTGGTTTCCTTTCAGGCTGTGAAAAATGCACAGCACCAGTACACAAACTCACTTCAACAGCCTTTCTGTACCAACAGTAATTAATCTTAATAGGATGATTTCTAAAGGAAAAGCCTTACGAGTGCTGCCCAAAGGGTGCAGAGTTAAACAGGAAGGGGCTGTTGTGGTCACCCCAGCCAGCAGCTAAGCACTGCACAGCCACTCACTCCCTCTCCTGCCCAATGGGGTGGGGAACAGAATTGAGGAATAAAAAGGTAAAATTCTTGGGTTGATAATGGTAGTTTATATGGGACAGAAAAGGAAGAAAATGATAATTGTAATAATAAAATAATAATTAAATTTACAAAACAAGTGAAGCATAGTGCAGTTGCTCACTACTCACTGACTGATGCCCAGCCAATCCCCGAGTCACAGTGTTCCCTGGCCAGCTCCCCCCAGTTTATGTACTGGGCATGATACTGTATGGCCCTTTGGCTCCTTGGGGTCAGCTGTCCTGGTTGTGTCCCCTCCCAGCTTCTTGTGCACCCCCCGCCTCCACTGGCAGGGCAGTGCGAGAAGCTGAAAAGTCCTTGAGTTTAGTGTAAGCCCTGCTCAGCAACAACTAAAACATCATCCTAAATCCAGATCAGCCCTGTACCAGTTATTAGGAAGAAAATTAACTTCATCCCAGCCAAAACCAGGACAGAGACGTGTAGCCCCACTGCATTTAAAACCCTTGGGTTCTGGTGGGTGGTTGAATTCTCTGGCTTTCTCTGCTCCTGACATGTCTTCCTTGCCAGAGTTGTCCTCCTCTGCCTGTGCAGCTGTATTTGTTTTCAAGCATCTGCCAGTTAGGATGTTGGAGAGAGGCTGTTGCACGCTGATGGAAAGGACAGAGTGAAAGCAGGTGATTTTGTGGAGATCTCGTACCACATCACTAAAAAGCACTTTTTAGCATAAATACTATTAATCTTACAAGTCAAATTGCTTCTGGAGGCTTTCTAGTAGGATCATTATAGCTGAAAAACCTGATGCCATTTATATCTCTTGGGGACACCTGAAATAATTCTTAATGTAACCTTACATTTTACACCTTTGAGAATATATTAACATAAACAAGAATTGACTGAAAAAAAAGATCATCTTTCATAAATTTGTGTGAAGGTTTTACCACCTAGAGGTAGTGCTGCTGCTGGGGCGAGTAAGTTCACTCTGCCAGAATCAAAAATTTTGTTAAAAACTGGGATTTGCTTTATACTGAGTTTAAAAGGCAGAGCAATACCCTAATGCTGCAGCAATTTGCACTTCTTCCTAATTTGTAATTTTCCTTACGTGGAAATAACATAAATTCCGCTGAAATGCCAGGTATTTGGGGAAGTTTGAAACATGCTCTTGCCTTGCCACCCAGAGCACCTCACTTCTGTAGCTTTTTGGGAGAGAATTTGAATGATTTGTTACTTTGTTGTTTCTTGATTCCTAGATGCAGCTAATAAGAGGCCAAGACATGCACTGAAATCTTCCACCATCACAAAACAAATGGTAATTCTGAATTTAAATGGTTCTAAAATAGGAACCCGCATCTGCTACAGCAAAGGATTCTTTAGTGAAGCACTTTGGCAGGGTGTTCAGGAGGAGACTCCCTCACAACAGGGAGTAACTACTCCAATGGCTTTGTTTTGATCTTGTTCTATCAAAACAAAGCTCTTAGCATTTGGAGCTGCTTCAGGCAGAGCCAACCCTGCCCTTAGATAACATGGCACAGATGGGATAGGAACCTCCAAACCAGGCTGTGATCTTGATGTGACCGGAAAGAGCTTCCCTTTGGGGGCCCTCTTCTTTAGAAGTAGTATGGCCCTCAGATTTGCTTAGGGCTTGACACAGTTTCCGTGAAAAACTGCTTTTGTTGAATCATTTGGCCTTTTAAATGAGCACTTACTCGTTTGTGAGCCTGTGCTCATGTTAATTGTGGCAAATTTTCATTGCAGATCAGGCAGTTTTCAGCTCTGCTGGTGAAGATGCCTTCCCAAGGGTTTGGGAGCTATCAAGCAGAGCATCATCACTCTGGTTACAGGGGCGGTTGTTTTAGACACTGTTGTTAGAAAACCCGTAAATACAACTTATTTTAAATTTTGAGGTGATTCTCTTGGCTCCATGGAAGTCTGCATGGGAACTCCCATTGGCTCTGGAGGGTTGGAATTTCTTCTTCCTAGAAGAATTAGCATCCAGCGTTCCTTGGGAAAAACTTCTGCCTTTCCCAGGCTTTGAGATTTAAAGGGTGGTTGTGTGGACTCATAAAAGTAGGTTGGTTGTTTCCAGGAATTTCTCAGCAGTAAATCTACGTACATTCCTGGTACTGTAACTGAGATTCATTTGACCTGTTGCCCACGACAGTGTGCTGTTCCTGCTGCTCTGCAGTACTAGAGATCTCAGAAATCAATGCAAACGCTGCAGACAAGAAGCTGAGGGGCTTCTGGAGTTACCACCACAGGATAAATTGTTTACCATTGTGTAAGCAATGCATTTTTGCATCACTGGAGTTTTGACAGAGTTTAAGAGTTATTTGTAGTGCTGTGGTATGATGTGGAACAGCAGAGAATGACTGCATCCTGTCCAAAGGAAAAGAAAAATCATAAAATTATTGAGGTTGGAAAAGACCTCTAAGATCATCGAGTCCAACCGTTAGCCCAACACTACCATGACCACTAGACCATGTCCTGAAGTGCCATGTCTACATGTTTTTTGAATGCCTCCAGGGATGGTGACTCCACTGCTTGCCTGGGCTGCCTGTTCCAGTGCTTGACCAAAATATTCACTCTCTGCTCTCAGTTCCTTTCTAGTATTACATCAGGTCTGGGGAACTAAACATCACTGGGAGTTAGCAGGACATGTGCTATTTGCAAATGTAATAATTAAGGAGGGGGTGTCCCTCATGTTGGGGTGTTTTTAAAGAGTTTCTGCTTTGAAGCAATTTTTGCTTCCTTTTTTAAAAATTGAATTTCTGGAGAGCAATATGGCTAGCTGTGCGGAGAAGCTGGCTGCGTTTGCAGAAACATGGGCTGCTTTTTATCTTTCTGGTAATACAGAGGTAAGGTAATGAAAACAAAGCAGTAAACATCAGTATGATGTAAAAATACCTTGTTTTGATTTTCTTACAGAGTACAGAAGAGACAGCAGAAGAAAACAGCTTACGAATACTAAAAAGAAAAAACAACAGGCATAAAGGTGAGGCTCACTTTATAGAACAACTGGGGGATTCTGTGATCTGTTACATTGAAGTTCAGAGCCTGGAGATGGTTGACAGCAGTGATGCTGTAAATGTGTCTGTTATTCTCCTGAGAGAAGTGACTCTCTAGGCTCTGGCAAGGAGTGGAAGCCTCGTTTGCAGAATAATTATGCAGCAAGCAGGTCTCCGTGCTTTGGCCAAGACTCGCTGAGTGGTGTGAGCTGGTGAATTCACCAGGGAATGCCTGTGCTCTGTGTTTGGGAGGTGTCAGTGGTGGTGATTCACCTCCCCATGGCTATGCTTAGGATATGGGCACCATGTTGTAACAGCAGGTGGTTGCCTAGTGGGTTTTTTTCCTGAGGTTTTACTACCGCTGTAAAGAATAGGGAACCCCTAAAGGACCCTGGAATACTTGCAGGGCATCTAGTGGAAGTGAAAGGACATTTCTGTACTCACAAATGTTTCCAGTAAAAAGTAATGTTGTTTTTAATGGAGATGGGCGGACTTCTGTGAGCTGACAGCTCTTTCCTTCTGAACAGCCCACTGAGTTGATCTTCCTGAAACCTGTCACTGACCTGCTGCTCCAAGACAAAGAAAAAGCAGATCATTATTTCCCCAGCAATCCAAATCTGACAAAGCAGGCATAAAAAATAGGCTATAATAAGCGAGTTTAATGCTTGTAGTAAAAGCCTTAGTTCTCTTACCAAATGCAATACTGCTTCACTTCTTGTGCTGTTTTCTGTCCTTTAGCCTGTTCAGTCCATGGTGCGTGGTCCTGAGGACTGGAATTTTATAAAGCACAACAAATTGCTTCCCTATGCTAGAAGGTATCAGGAGGCTTTAGGAATGGTGCATTTAGAGTTGTGGAGGTACTGGCTCTCGATAAATGAAGCCAATTCTAAAGCTTAGGTAGTTTTACATCCAGCACAATGTTTATGTTTGCTTGACCGTGTTTTTGTTCCCACTGAAAAGGGCCAAGTGGGAAGCTGGAGGAGCTGGGGTGCCAGTATTGCCTAAGTATTTGTTACTGGAAGGGGGACTTTAACCAAAGCTGTAGTTTCTGAAGCGAGCGAGTAAAGCCCGCTTCACAGATCAGCTCTGTGTAAGAGTGTGGTTTTGTGTTTGAACAGTCCGAATAGAATTCCTTAGGAAATGCAAGCAAGCTGGGCTTCTGGATGATATATTTGAAGAAATGCTGGACACGCTTCACCTGGCGCAGGAAAAACTGATGGATGACAACACTTCAGAAACAGGTATGGGGAGCCATGGGGGACCCTGCCCTCAGAGCAGAAATGCTGATCTGACTGCCAGGCACTCGGCCCTTGGGTCACCTTCCTGAGGATACTTCTGTAGTGCCAAGTAACTGGGTCTTTTTTTATTTCTGAAAAGTACTTTTTGGTGTACCCATGGCAGGAGGAGCTGCCAACTTCACATGCTCTGGTTAAGGCCTTTAACTTGGAATTTTTGAAGGCACCTTTTACCCATCGGCATAAGTATGTTCAGCCTGCCCTCTGCTCCCGGACACTGAAGAGGAGAGAGGTCCTGAAGAGAAGTGGAAGGTTTTATTTATTCTTAGAGCTTTGCAGAGGGACCAGCTATCTGTTATTATCAGCACTCTCTGTTGAGGGAAACATCCCCAAGTATGTGCATTTTAAGTCTTTGGATGATGAGTTAGAACTCTGTTGTCAACTGTTAGCATCTATTTGGGAGTTTCATTGGTTTAAGTATCAACTTGTATGAAGCCCCTTGTTCTTGGAGGATTCCACTCTAATGTTGCTTTGTCCACAATACATTTTAAAAAACATTTAAAACCTTCTCTTCTTGTCCTCCCAGCTTTACAAAGTTATACCTTTGGATAAAGAATGCTAATTCATGCAAAGTCACTGAAGCACATACATGGGAAGAGAGAAGACTCCAGGGAGACCTAATTGTGGCCCTTCAGTATCTGAAAGGGACCTACAAGAAGGCTGGGGAGGGACTTTTCACCAGGTCTTGTGATAGGATAAGGGGTAATGGCTTTAAACTGGAAGAGGGTAGATTTCAGTTAGAAATTAGGAAGAACTTTTTCACTCTGAGGGTGGTGAGACACTGCAACAGGTTGCCTACAGGGGGTTGTGGATGTTCCATCACTGGAGGTGTTCCCAGTCAGGCTGGATGGGGCCTTGAGCAACCTGGTCTAGTGGGAGGTGTCCCTGCCATTGCACGAGGGTTGGAACTAGATGATTTTTAAGGTCCATTCTAACCCAAACCGTTCTGTGGTGTGAGATGTCCCATCTGGCTAAATCTTCCTCGTGAGCGGCTTGCGTGTAATGTGACATCAGCTGCTAGAAGCAGTAATGAAGCACAGGACATGTTAGGGGTTCAAAGTCTTCAGCATTAAGCAAACCACTTAATGGTCATCTGAACTCGATAGGTGTTTTGTACTGCGTTTCAATGGAAGCTTCTGTTCCGACATTGAGGAGTGATTCTGGGCTGGTTTTTAACATCAAGCAGTGCTAGCACTGTCCCATGATCTGTCACAGGGTCTGTCACGAGGAACTGGTATGGTCAGCCCTGCTGTTACATGTGCAATCCTGATATGATGGAATTAAATATGACTTAAGTATATTGCTTATTTTTTAAATGGACTGTTCATGTGATGTAGACCCAAAAAGGAAATTGCAGGAAGGTCTCCTTTCCTATTTTCTGCATGAAACTGAAAAAGTAGAATTCACAAATGGATCCTTCTTTTTTGATACATATGAGAAGGAAGACACTTGAAAACCTCAAGCAGTCAGTATGACATAAAATAAGTAATTACTGGTTTGTGCTAATTCTAATGTAGGGCTCTGTGTTAATGTGGGGGTTCTGTGAGCTTTTATAATATTAAGTCAAATTATCTCTTTCCCCAGAGTATGAAGAGACAGTGATGTCACTCTTTGACTGTGGACTGTTTGAAAATATACTGACAAATATACATTCAGGTATGTGGAAAATAAAGCTGTCCCAGCAGTAGTGGTTGGTGTGGGTTTTGGCACAGAGGTTATTCTGAGCATTCTGATAAAATGATCATTTAAAATGAAAATTTCAAGGAACTTTTTTCTCAACATTATATAAACCTGAATCTTTATGTCACATCTGGCTGGCTGACCTCAAGGGGGAGGCAAGTCACAGCTCCACAGCTTTAAAAGACCAAAGGGTCTGTGCTCCAGAAGAACTTCCCTCTTCTGCAAGGTGCACACATGTCCTGCTTCTGCAGGTTATTTCCCTTCCCTCCCACAGCCTCCCTCCAGAGCTTGCCTGCGCTATGTGACGCTGTTCAGACTGGCTGCTGAGTTCCCTTCAGTTCAGGCTCAGCTCAGCTCTTAGAGCTTTGAAATACAATCTGAGAATGCTCAGAGTGAAACTGAGGGCAGGAGGGGCTGCTTGGGACCACTGCTGTGGAAGGATTCTGGGGCTTGGACTCTGGTCTTGACTATTGTAAGCAACAAGGTGAAAACTATTTTTCAGACAGCCGAGTCTCTTGCTCCCCTCTCCTGCTCTAAGTTAGCAGCCTTGCTCTAACCACTGCTTTGATTTATCCCTGTGAAAAGGGAGGTGGGTTTCAATGAGCTAACGCTGAGGTTGAGCACATGAAGGTGATGTTTGCTCATGTTTGCTATTTCCCCTTCACGCGACTGAGAAATCCAGGCTCCTCTCTTCAGTCTCCTCACGTTTAAGTTCCTCTTTCAGTAATGGTGGTGGCTGATGTTGCAGTTTTCTGACACGGGGTTCCACCAGTGCCCCAGCTAGGGGCCTTGAAACATCTCTGCTCAGAAGTTCTCATGTGACACAACCTTTGATCACACTTGTTTCTTGCACAGCTGCATCAATTATATTTCATCCTCTTCTCAGCTTCCAGGAGAAATTCTTGATATTGGCACCTCTGTAAGCAGAACTGTGTGATTCTCACATGTAGAAATTGTCCCTTCTCCAGTTCCCCACCACTTGAGCAGCTCAGTTCCTCCAGTACCACAGTCTTTTCTGATACCATCAGCCTGCTTTTAATTTGAAGGTCAATAATGAAAACAAATATCAAGGTTGGTTCCAAAACTGATCCAAGAAGAGCTTTTAAAATGAACTGGTGAGAAAGGAATGAAAACCATGTTATTTACAATGGAAGCTGTAGAGAGGGAAAGGAAATTACCAGCTGCTTGCCGTTGGTTGGTTGGTTTGGTTTTTTTGGGGGCCTAATCTGTCTTCCAGGGTTTAGCTAGCAAGTCTTTGTGATGACATACAAAGTCTAGGACTAAATATAGTAGGACTAGCATAAATGCTGTGTCTTTTTTGATCTTTCTTCTGCAAGAGATGATTTTAGGTCATCTGACATGCTTTACCTTCAGTCCATTTTCTTTTTTTGATTTTATCTTTTTTTTTTTTCATTTCTTGGATCTTCAAGCAAAACCTGTTCTGAAGCCTTGTGTGCCAGCACAGCTGGGTTGCTCTGAACTGTAACTGCTGATACTGCTTTTTTAGATCCCTTTTATATATAGGGATAAACGGTTCTTTTGCAGTGCACAGCTTTACTGCAAACTCGACTGCATTTAAAACTCCTCATGTGGGACATGCTGCCACCTCAACAGCAGTTTCAAATGTCTAGATTGGAGATTCTCATTCTCCACAGAAAAGTGATTTCCTTTAGTTTTGCATTGTGGTGTTGTGTGTCCTGCTTGGGGCAAGACCTCACCCAGCTTTGATCTCTTTATGCTGGTCAGCAGCATGGCCAGTGGCTTTTGAGCTCCTTGCTAGCATCTCTCTTGAGGGGATCTGTGGCAGTGAGTTCTGCAGTTCAGTTGTGCAAGCAAAGGCTGTCATACTTTGTCTTAAAACTGTGGTGCAGAACCTCCTCTGAGAGCCCATTAGCACTTGTCCTAGGAAGAACAAGTGCAGCCATTCCAGCTCCACATTCTTCAGGCCATTCCAGATTTACAGAAATGCATATTCTTTCCCTTTAGGTCATGTCCTGTAGAAGGCGGAAGGTTCCCAATCCATCGCCTGCCTTCCTGTGGAAGCACTCCCCTAGGCCAGTCATTCCCATTGCTGGCATCTTTCCACAAACTATTTCTGTTTCTGCCACATCCTTTAGGAAGGAGAGAAATGGAGTTGTATGTGTCTTTCATCTGTAGGTCACCCCTATGCTGAGCACAGTGACACAATCATCATGTTTGCTTTTTGTTTTATTTCTGAAAATGTATTAATTTGTACGCAAATATTCTCTAAAGGTTTTTTCTCCAGCTCCTACTTGTACATTTTCAGCTTTTTCTTTAGATACGTGCCTGCTAGTCCTTTTACCAAATGGAAGGCCATGAAGGCTGCCTGTGGCAAGCCATGAAGGCCATGATTTCCACTGTAGCCCTGTCAGCTGCTGAGCTGACACTGTGAAACACTGGGCACAGACTGCTGTGGGACAGCGATGGGATGTGCCATCAAATATAAATGACACCTGACTGCAAGGGAAAGCAGAGAGAAGAGGGGTCATCTGCTTTTTTATCAATCAGAGGTAGGGTGACCATCCAATCCACACTTGGCCTCGGTGGGTAGTGTAGTTAAAAATGCACTATAAAAGTGTGCACTTACATAATCTTCTGTGTCCACACACAGACAGCAGCAGTGATGGGCTTGCTGCACAAAAAAAAAGAAGCAGCAGGGGGGAGGCAGAAGGCCAAAAGCTTTTCTTGTTTAAAACAAAATCAGTTAAAGATGGTTCAGGTATGGGGTAAGCATCTGGAGCTGTTTTCCCCACTTTACCCATTACAACTTTGGAGACTCTCTTCAATGTCTTCCCCCCAAAACAAGAGATAAATACCTTCAGGTTTGTACAAAACATTTTGCTTCTTTACTCCATTGTTAAGTCTGTCATTCTCACACACTCTGAGGAAAACCTGTTTGTTGTTCACTGAGCACCTTTGCTGCTCAGAGGTTGCCTGACTCCTCTCTACGTTTTGTTACTGCACAAAGCAAGTGCTTTATTTAAAACATGCAATTAACAATGTAAGGCTATGGTAAAGCTTCTGAATTTGAGTGAGGCCTGCTCCTGAGCGCTCATTGATTTCAGTAATCTTTAACATCAGGAAACTGGAAGCAGCAGAGGGAAGAAGAAACACAGTCAGGTGGGGTTTGCAGATAAGTTAAAGCACTTGGTGAATCCCCTCCACACACTGACAATAACTGTTTTGCCAGAAGCAGGAACATTAAATCCTCTTGGGTTGTGTTTTCTGGAAATCCAGCTATTGAATACAGTTGTCCAAACCATCTCTCCTTAGGCTTAATTTTATTGTTGTTGGCTAAAATCCATCATGCTTATAAATTTGCTTTAATTGTATAATTCAGAGATCTTCAAAGATTTAAAACAAACCTCTATTGGAGGAGTCCCCATACAAATGGATTCTGAAGATGGAACTGTTAAAGCTCATATGCCAAGTAGCACTGAGTAAGGAACTAAACTAGTAATTTTCACATTTGCTGTGATGGTTTAAATTAAATGTATGATGTAGCTAGTTTTGAAATTACAGTATATGGATGACTGAGTATGTGATGTTGCTGCTTTGTATTTTCTTTTGATGCTTTAATACTTGAACTGGTCTCATTCATACAACACTCTTCATAAGCAGACCAAGTGTACAGGCTGTCAGGCTAAAGACTTTGCATCATAAAGGCAGAGGTTGTGTTGTAGACTAAACTAAGAATGGGTAACCTCTGCAGTGTTAATGCATATATAGCATGTATTTTAAACCAGTAATAGTTACATATTAATAAAAGCTTTTATCTCATTAATTTTCCTAATAGGAACAGAGGAGAAAATCCAGGAGCTTCTGGAAAGCAGAAAAAGGCTGGATACCAAGATTGAGCTGCTGCAGGACTTAAAAGAAGTCATCCTTCCTCCTGCAGAGAACACCGCTAGTACATCTAGTACAGCATCTGAATAGCTTCCCAGCCTGTCTGTAATGGTGTCAATACTTAGGATTTTTCTAATGATAGAAACCATAGAGCACGTCTGGTTGGTGTCTTAAGTAATTTCCCTCCTCCCCACCCTGAGATAGGGACACAAGAACTGGCTATTTTACAAATTTTTATACCTCACCACTGCAAAAATTTTAAGTTGTCCCTTTCTTTAAATTTTGCCATGGATCAGTGAGCGTTAGCTCACTGATTAGCTTTTTTTAAAGCTCAACAAGACTTTTTTTTCTTAAAGATGAGGGGGCACTGGCTGCCACAGAACACTTGTTGAAAGTCACTTTAGCTGTGGGAGCCATTTTCTGACTGTGTGTGGGAGCTGCTTCACTGTGTGTTAAGACAGTGATGGCTTAAGGATCATGTTGCTGCTTTGGCTTTCCAAAGAAGATAAATTAGCAGAACTTGCACTCAAGCCTTCTGAATTATAAACAGGAGTTTGTTTTTTTTTTAATTAAATGATTCCTGATTGACTGCTTAATGTATAACTAGTTCTGCTGTAATGGCAGGGTGAAACAGTGTTTGCAGGTAGCCAGAAATGGTTGTGCATCATACTCTAAACAAGTACAATGAATCAAACAGTGGACTGTGTCTTCCTTTCTCCATTAAGAAAGGATATGAATTCCATGTGCTTGTCTCTTAAAAAAAGTTTCAATACAGAAAAGCATTGTTTAGCTACAAAAGGTTAAGTTAATAAAACATTTTTAAGAAAGCTGTATATCTTGTCATGGACAGGATGGGGTGTCAGACCATCATCTAACTACCTCCACCTTGTTTCTCAGGACCAGAGTGATCCATTGCCCCAGTAAACATGTCAAGCACCACTTGTGACAGGCTGCAGGCCCATCTTGTTAAAGCAGCTGTACTCTCCATAACTAGTAAAAATTTGTAACTGGAGTTTGTTCTCTATGAAGGTAGGGATCAGTAAGCATAGAGTAACAACAGCTTTCAGGGTAGAACTATGAGTGTTGTTACTTGCTTAGAGGCCTGCTGGCTGTCCAGGGCTAGAAACACAACCCATTTACTGCCCAAGCCCAGGACTCATGTACCACTCAGCTATTCTGCCTCAAAAACCCACCTCAACAAAAGTCTATTAATGTGGAGTATAAATTTAGCTGTTGAGGAACAAAGAAAAATTCAGGTCTGGCATGGGACAGACAAAAAGCTGATGTGAGAGCTTTTTCCCCTAGAACAGCAATGTGAATTCCTGGCAAGCTTCAGTGCAGCTCAGACAAGTCCTGTATGCTTCTAACCCCTGCCAAGCTCAACCTTTAGAGTTTGCAATCCAAAACAAGTTGTTTATTAGAAACATTGATGACACATTTGAAAGCATTGTGTCAGACTATCTGAGACTGAACTTCCACTGTCATCTTCAGCAGCTCCCTGGTTTCTAGCAACAATACAAAGTTCTAGGCTTTGCAAAACTTGGCAAAGATTAGACCCATAGTTAGCCTAAACTTCATCTGCGAAGTTCCAGGTTCTCTGCTCTACCCTCTATTTGGTGCTGATGTAACACCTAACAAGCACTCAATACAAATAGTGTGTACGGCCACAGATACGGTCACATAGGGACTTACTAGTGGAAAAAAAAGTCCAGATGCACAGATTGTAATGACTGGGGTCTAAACTAGTGCCTACCATTAAATTGGCTGTTTTCTGAAATTAAGATCATGGGCATTCAGCAAGCACAGTGAAATCAGTAGGATCCAGTAACAGTCTAGAGGATTGGTTTTGGCTCTTTTTTTTGTTTGAGTGTTGTTTGGTTTTATTTTTTAAAAAAAGCAACTTGTACATGGTATGTACCACAAAAAGCTTTCCATTTTCTTCAAAGTCCAAAGAAGTTTGCTAGTGAACAGGTATAAAAAGTGAATTTTATTACATGTAGTTTAAATTTATACATTGAAATGCAAAACCCCTACTTTCAGAACAGCATATCCCTTCCCCTCCCAGGGAACCAATGTAATCTGAAGTCACTGAAAAGGGATTTTGTTTTCTATTAACCATTATAAATAGTGCTTGAACAGACTACACCAAAGTACACATTACAACTTATTTTAAGGTATACCCAAATACAGAGATTTACTTCCAAGGAGATGTGCTAGTTACCCCTTTCTTCAGAGCTATTTGTGCAGGCTTTGAGGTTATATTTTTTGCACACTTTTCTAAGTACTGAGTACACTTGGTTAATTACACACAGCAAATGGCAAAGTCAATCACAATCATGCAAATGCAGTAAGAGATAACCATACCATTTGCCTCTATAATCCCAGGGAGTTAATGATTTAAGTGACATCATTCAGTGGCTCAGGTCAGACTATTCTCCAACCCCAAAGAGTAAATTGAAAATATTAACAGGCGGTGCTAGAACTGAGATCTCCTAGGCTAAAAAAGTAAGTCTTCAACACCAGCTGGTATCCTTTGCACACTGCCGTTCTTTCTCTGCCCATCTGAAATCTTGTGCTGGTTCCACCATCCAAGCTTGCTAAATGCAAGTGAATATTTCACTTGACATTTTTACACTTCCCTCTTCAGCACAGGAAACATTTGTTTTCACTGCGACCTTTCACATCTTCTGGTACAAGATACCAGGTAACAACTTGCTTTTACCCACACAGTTATGACATCCTATTGTAACTACAAAGAACCATAACACCTGTAACTTACAGCCTCAGTTCAGTTCTTAAAGGCTCCACATTTACTGGCTTTAGCAATGAATTCCTTTAGCAGGGGACCATCCATTTGCCAAAATGCTGTAGTTTGTGTCACTTCCGTCAAATGATTGACACAGAACTTAAAGCAGAATTCCTCTAAGTCCTAAACAGAAGAAAAAAAATAAAAGAAAACATGTTACTATTTTTGTTTCCATCACAGAAAATTACATTCAGGCACAAATACCTGTATATGCTTTATTTTTGCAGAGAATTAGACAAACACATTAACCCAGTGGCTCTTGATGTTCTTTCCCCCCCTCCTCAGTCACTATGTAAATACAACAGAAAATATTAATTCTACCCATGTAACATGGTTACAAGGGAAAAGTAATCATCATGTGTTGCCACTATATAGCTGCAGTTAAACAGCTGTTCTGAGCAATACCTATTTTAAGTTTTCCCACTTGAAGAGTTCCACCTGCATTCATTGACAGCTACTACAACTCAATACAGATAGGTCATCTTGGGGTAATGCTATATAACCGAGACTGTGGATTAAGAAAATACAGCTCTTTTGTTCTGCAAGATAAACTCAAATCTATATGTAAGGCTGCTTGACTTCCTGCTTAGTTAAGGGCTCAAATAAATCCTTTAAGTCTCATATAACCAGGCCCAATGCAAGAGTGTACTAACTGGTTGGTTTTAACACAAAGTTTAGGCAGGAGGCCTGTCTGTGCATTAGAAACAGACACGTTACAAATATTTCACAGATGTCCCCAAAATTATTTAAAAGTAGTACTCTGGCACAACACAGCACAGCAATTCTCGCAGAAAGTGGACTCCGGATATTTGAGTCTACTTGGAAGTGCCTTCCATTTAACGATTAGAAAAGCCTCACAACCATCATTGTACCCACATGATGTCAGAGAGAAAGGATGTCTAAAAAAACAAGACAGAGTTGTTGTCAATATAAGGTTGACACAGAACGCTTCACACTCGTTTCCAACTCCTCTTCTGAGGAGGGATTCTATTCTTTGTGGTACTTTACACCTGAGAACACCCTTCCTCAGCTTCTCAGCTGAGTGCTGCAGTAGGGCATAACAAATTTGCAGAGCTCTTTAAGCCACATGAGGTGTGAAAGACTGATTAATATTCATGTTTTCACTTAAGGTCAATACTTAAAAGCTAGAGCAACTGTGTGCCAGTGAGAGTTCTTGACACAACAATAATATAAAAATATATCCTGGCCTAAAACCAGGCATTCTGAAGCTGCAGATCTTGACTTGTGTGGCATCTGTGCAACGAAAAGAGACAAGCTCATTAGAACTGAACATCGATGGTTTTCTTTTTTTTTTTTTTAAACAAAATTACATCATACACATGACAATATTTTGCACTGCTTTATTCAAAATATTATATATTCCAAGTCAATGCAACAGAAGCATACAATAAACAGAAATACTGTAGTATTAGTAAGTAACTTTGGAAAGTTTTACGTTCTGAATTTCATTTGCAATGGATGCACTCCCAGCAAACTGCATTTAATATAGACTTAAGTGAATAAAGGCACAAGGTACATCCAATTATTATTTTAAAAGCCACAGTAAGAAGCCAGACCTGTCCTAATTCTAGCCACTTCAACTCAGCCAGTAACCAGAAGAAAAGTAGAGGAGAATTTTGTGTCATGGAGGTATTTTAAATTAGTAAAGCAGCTTCTTTCAATTGTTGCTTTCCAGGCACTGTCTGTTGAATGAACTACATCATCCAAACAATTCCAAGCCCCCATCTAGCATTACTGCATGTAAAAAATACATTTTACTAAAAATCAACCCCTTAGTGTCACCCATTCTCTCCTTGATGCAGCATTTAAACCTAAGTTCTAACTTCATCTAGCTAGCGAGGTACAGCTGAGGCACAGTAATGGGATTGCTCAGCCAGAGCCACTACACACCCTCTACGTGCAGAATCAATCACACATTGAAGACCCCTCCTGCAAACAATCTTTTAAGGCTAAAATATGGAAATCTTCCTATTTTCCATGAATTGCCACCAAAGAAGTCAGCACTCACGGTAGAGCTGAAGCCACAATTCAGACACTACCACAGCCCTTTGGGTAAGGCACATCAACCAAGCAACACACTAGAAGGCCCCAAAATAAGTCAGGGCATCTGCATGCCAACTGCTGGGTATTAAGTATAAGAAAAAGCAATGAGTTGATTTATAAAGTACCGAAACTGCTTTATACGCATAAGCAGCAAGTTAAAAACTAACGTCAAGTTACAAACAAGCTTGCAAGTCAAGTTGCAAACATGATGCACAGATACTATGCTGAACATAAATAGCCAAAGCAAGCCCATACTGCCTGATTAGTTCATGAAGCAGCATGTTAGTGCTCTAGTAGTGAAGTCAGACATTACATAGCAGGGAGGTTTCTCTAGCTCACCCACTCTTCACACACTGTTTCTGTCTTCAACATTTATTAGGCCCATAAAGCAGTCCTTATCCTGCCATGTCATTAGCATACTGTGAAGACTTAAGGTATATTTGACTGTAGCTAAACAGCAACAACAACAAGCAGCCAACACACACACACCCTGCCAACCAAAAAAACCCCCAAAGCACTCATTACCTACCCAGACCTACCACCATATGACATCATACACACACCACTACCTAACAGGTAAGTAACTTAAGGCTTACAAGACTGCCTTGGGTAATGTTATGGATTTTGCTTTGTATTTAAAACCTTCTTTTGTTTCAGAGTTTGTGTTCTCATTCTCAATTTTTTTGTTACGGTAATTTATGAAGCTTGGCACAGCATCATAACCTTTTACCACAAAATTAAACAATGCAAACATTTACAGAAACTAAATCTCAGCCTGGGGACTTAAGTCATCTTTAAATATCTGTGTACTGGTTCAGCTTCCCAGTACTCGTTTATGGAAAAAAAAACCCAAACAAACCAACCTCAGGGCAAAGAGTTTTAAGTTCAACATTCTCTAATTCTGAAAATGGCAAACAGTATTATCCATAGCAAGAGAGAGCTTATCTGAAAACATAACTGGCTGTTTTTCTCCATCGTTTAAGTCAGAAAGCAGCCACCTGTTTAAAAGATTGAAGTTTAGAAGTTTACCTCTGCATCATATCTGACAGCAGCAGAGAGCAATGAAAATGCATTTTCCACTGTAATTCCTCTCTTGATAATGTGCTGACACAGTTTTTTCAGTCTATTTTCACAGTACGAAGTAGCCAAATCCAAAAGCCCTGCAATTAAAATGCCATTGTATTATTCAGTTGTAATGATCTCTGCTCTTTCAACAACAGGTTCTGCTCCTAGGGAACAGATTGCATCTGCATTCCATATGCAGTGTTCTATATATCTGTAACATGCTTTTTACAAGTAGGTCACTATTCAGAAAAACTTATTTCACCATTACGCAGGAAGAAAGGCCTTTTATTACCTCATGCCACAATCCAGTTAATGTCTGTAAATACACAAGCTGTATGTCTACTCATTTGCATACCCAGCTGTTTGCGAGAGCAAAACTGTCACAAAACAGGCCCCATGACAGGAGCAAAAAGCTACCATTGTACAAAATTGTGCTGGAATTACAGCTCGCTCTTCGCTCTGCTCTCCCAAGTTTCCCCTACTAGATCTACCAAGATCCTTTGATACTATCCTAAACATTAAATGACTCAAATTCGTAAAACATGCAAGTATTTTAACCCAGAGAAACAGTTTCTCTCCCAAGTTTGAAAAACCAACTTGGTTTATTTCTAAATATGCACCCCTTTTGCTGTAGTAACTTCGCACAACAGTATTTTAAAGACAGCTCAATTAATCAGCAGTAAACTGCATTTTAGTCTAGACTAGAAGCACTAGTCTACACATTATAGCACACATTATAGGTCAGACTAGAATAAATACATTGATTCAAGGAAATCAATTAATACATTGATTCTGCATCACCATCTGTTTTTCTGGATGCTGCTTTCCAACATAATGAGACCATAAGCAATACCTATTGCATCTTCAGGCGGAAGGTCGACACTGTCTGTATACAAGTACTCAAGAAAGGCACGATACACAGGATAAGAAAATTGGTCTATCTCTATCACTTCCTTCATATCCTCATTCCAGTATGACTGGAACATGGTTCTGAAGTGTTCACACCTAAGAGACAAAGATATCATCTGGAACGCTATTACATGAACACACAAACGTTACATTGAAATATATATTTGGGGCACTCTGCAATATTCACAAATATTTTACCATACCCCATCACAGCCAGTAGGCCACACATTGGTTCCTAATACTGTGGGCATTGTTTTCATGTGTCAAGATAAAACTCTTATTTGATCTATGCTACAGAAACATCTCTTGTTTGATATATCTTGTTGATATTGCAATCAGTCCAACTTAACAGGATTTATTATCCTGGGAACAACAAATAGGCTTAGGGAAAATTGAATATGGACTGCTTTAAGACAGATTTTTGATACAACTTTTTACTATCACTTAAAGTGATTATGGATACCTAGATACTATATATTCCAGATTTAGGGGTCCCTCCCCACCCCTTACTTTCTTCCCGTCTTAGATGCAGTACTGAGAGGTTAGTCTGTATAAAGGAGAGCTGTGAAACATGACCACTACCTGATTTTCAGAACAGCTTTGTGGACATAGATGTACTTTCCATCCACACGGAACTTTAGGTCCGAGGTTTCTGGGCTGTCAAACTCTTTCTTCAAAGACTCTGCTACTGTTAAAAAATCTTCATGCTCTACAATTTTAAAACAAGCAAAAGAAAAATATGTTAAGCATCTTAAATGGCATGCATCACCAACTAAAGCTAGCAGCTCTAACTAAGAGCATGTCAAGGAAAGTAGGTCAGTATCAGGGCTCCATCGGCTTAAGCGGTGAAATGGGAAGAATGAATTAATCCAATACCATTTCCTGTTGGCAAGGGCTGCTCCCTAACAGCTACAGGCAGCAGTGGTCAGCAGTTCCTGGTCCAGCTCATTGCACAGAGTTAGCAGCACAGCACCAAGGAAAGTACCTGGAGGACTTCCTTTCTCCCTCTCCACCTAGTAGCACCCATGAAGTTGCCAGCCTTCTGGCAGCTCAGTGCTAGTGCTGGGTCAGTTCACCTCTGCAAACCAGTCTCTGCAGCTCACCTGAAGGCTGCTGGCCATGGGAGTCTGCAGTATCACCTACAACTCACTTGAGACACTGTGTATAGTACCTCAGCTGCACTAACATGGTGTGAGCTGAGCCTAAAGAGTAAGAAAACATGTCACCAGTTGGCCACTTTGTGCTGGCAGATTGGATATAGCCTATGGCTTGTCTGTTAAGGTCTTTGCTCACTAACATGAGCTATCACTGACACCATTCTACTCAGTTTATTAGCCAGTTATGACAACACAAAATCCAACAGCAGTACTGTTGAAGAAGAGAGACAGTAGACATTGTGTTCTAGGTACAAGCAAGGACAGTTTGGAAAGAAGATTAAGAGCTGCGATATCAGAGCTCTTTGACAGTTCTTTATGTTAAGGCCTACAGCACTGGTCCCACAGAGGTCCCATTTTGTTTCTCTAGAAATCATGCAAGAGCTGCAGCACAAGTTGGCTAAAGCTTGTGGTAAATAAAGCAAGAACTCTGAAGTTTCAGAAAATCTACTTTAACCCACTAGTTGAAGCTTCTGTTGATGCATTTAAAAGGTGTTTTTCAAAACACATGGTTTCTAAGAAGTGAAGAAAAGAAAAATAAATGTATTTCCACTGTAATAGGATGCCTCCTGCGTCCCACAGGACTGCGTATTGTTCATCCATACACAACCCACAAATTACTCTTCACCATTAGGGGCAGCTAAATTAGTTGGTATTTAAAAAGAAATACTGCTATAACAAACTGTGGTAACAGAAAAGTCACATTTGTGCCACAAAAGACCATGCACTCCTCTGATTTACATGGATCATCCACAGAACCTGCAGCCTATTAGGGATAACTAAACCATGCTCCAATCCTTCTCCATGTGCTCATGTGACTTTTTTTCTAGGTCATTAGCTTAGCTTAAGCTATGCAGTAGATCAACTTTCACTCCAAATACCTTAAGCTCATTCCTCAAAAAGGGCTGCAGATTAGTACTTCACCACAGCCAATCCTGAGCAACTGATTCATTTTTTTTGCCAGAGTCATCATAACTGGATGTAGAATGATAACCTTCATGCAGTATTAGCTCTCACAAAAAAATCACACCACACCAACCAAACATAAAAAAAGGGGGGGTGGGGGGTTAACCTATATTAATAAAAAACGTGGGAAGGACAAAATGCATATGGAAAATGGAGACTAAAAATGCCCCTAGAATTAATGCTTTTGACTTAAATATTCAGTAAGTAGGATTATCAGAATACAAGGGGAAGAACCTGCAAAGACTAAGAAGAATTAAAATGCTTGTATAAAATTCACATACCTTGTTATACTTTGTCTGGGAATACTTCATAAAAATCAAGAAGTTGAAAGGTACTGAAAGCGGGGAGATGTCACATAAAGAGCCTTCACTATTAGCAAAAGGCAACAGACCTGGACAACCATCAGGCTGCAAGGGCAAGACTAACACATTGCAGAGGATTAGAGAACAGAGAAAGTGAGAAGTGGGATAACACAAGACTTGGATTTACCCAGAAGCAGATCACTCCAAGCTAATCTTCTCTCTCTTTCCTAAAACTATACAGTTTTCCTCTATAGATGAGATGCACTTATCTGGACCTCTACACATGGAGTAACATGCTAAATGAGAAGATGGAGAAGCTAAGTTAGGACAAGCCATGTGCAAAGATAAAGTCTAAGTCTGGAGAAACTTACTTAGGATGTGATCCCTCCACAAAACCAGTGTTGTACAGGGACTAACAAAATTAGGATCTGTTGTCAATACAAAACCAGATTAGATCTCCTAAATGATCTCAAGAATTGAAGCAGGAGATCTAAGTTGAAAACCATCTTCATGTTTTCAAGAAGTATAAGCTACGTGCAGGCTAAGCACTCTATAACATATTTGGGATCACATAAGAATTAGCAGCATGTGAATCGAAGATAACAAAGAAGAAAGGCATGAGTTTGTAGGTCACAGACTGCATTCCAAAGTATAAGTCAAGGCAGTGTAAGAGAGTTCCAACAGAGAAAACAATTACATTCGAGTCTTGGTTTACAGGGACTATTATTTACAGGTCTGCCTGTCTTTGGGGAAAGTCAAACTAAATCGAGTTGAGAGAAACGATCTCATAAAATGAAAACCAGGAATTCTGTTGCTTTACTTTCCCAACATGAAACACAGGAGAGAGATTAGTTTCTTCATATTCATATTGGAAGGGTAAAATACTAAGGGAAAGCTAGAGACAACATTTATAATTCAAGGTTGTTAGATACCAAAGTAACAAGCATCAGAAGCAGTCTTCTAGGTAGGAGTAATTTTAAGAGAAAAAAGCCATGTTTCATGATCCAGGAGTCCTTCCTAGTCTTAAGCTGGAGTTCAAACTAAATGTAGGAAAAACACAATATTCACAGTTCAATGTTAAACTGAGGCTTTCTCTAGATGCATACTGGCAAAGAATCTTGTTAACCCTATCCTGGATCCGTAGCTGCTGAAGTAGATTGTTTTCTTCGAACTAAAAAAAACAAACCAAAACTGAAATAAAAACTAGCTAGAAGAGTTTTAATTGCCAGTTCTCCCTAAAGCAGGAGCCATCCTGCCACTGAAGTGGTATTCTGTACTAATCACTATAAATGTATACAGAGATTAAAGTGCTGGCTGCTATATTGGAGCTTTTTCTCACCTACGGACAGGAGGCGCCACATAACAGCAGGGGTAGCAAAGCAAGCAAACACGTCATCGGTGCAGGCAAAGTGGGTGAGGTGGGGAAGGATCACGGACTGCCCACGGCACTGGCCCCACATGTACACCTGCCCGCTCTGGGTCTTGGCAGCTGACGTGTGAGCAGAGTGGCAGGCTGCAATCTCCACAACCCTGCAAACAGAAGAAATTTTGTGAAACACCTGCAGGTACGAAATCAAAGGGCTCACCAAAATAACAGTCAACTAAACTATGAATCTACACTCCTGCAGGAATGTGATAGAAAACTTCAAAACTGCAATATTTTCAAATTACTTGTATATTTTATTGTAATCAGATATTGCTTTAATTATGTCATTCTCATCAACTGACATTCCTCCTTTTCTTCCTTAACTATGGGAAAGGAAAACAAAATCTGGGTTTTCTCCATTAAGACCAACACACATTAGAAACTTATTCTCAAGAAATGCTTATGGAGCTTATGAAACTTCCAGTTAGGAAGCAAACAGGAAAGTTAAGATTCTTGCAGAGCATTTTTTACAACATCTTTTAAGCAGACATTGTAAAAATTCTCTTATTTTTGAGATTAAATTCCTATGTATTTCAATAAACCCTTTATTAAGAAACCCTTCTACCCCCCTTTTAATTCTGTTTTTCATATAGCTAGAGATCTGACCTATTGCCTGTATTACTGACTCTTATTTTGCTGTTAGTTCCCTTTCCACAACACTGAAATTCAGCATGAAATACAGACAGTACTTCATTTGAGGAGAGGTGAATACACACTTGACTCCATATTCTTGAAGACTAGGGTTGTTTTTAAAATAAAGTCTATAGAGTATTTTCACCCACCTCACATAGTTCCTTAAAATGTTAGAGCTCCTGATGCACACTTATCTATTTTGTTCTCCCATTGCTCAGGCAATCCCTATCTTGCCACCTGAAACATTACAAGACCTGAGAAGAATGACACTTCCATTATAAGGACTGCAAGGATGTTTGCAGTGCCTTTGTTCACACAATAAGCAAAAAAACAGGGGAAGTTCCAGCATTAGTGAAAATAAAAGCTACACTTTCCTGGGTTTTGTCCATGCTGAAAATGCATCAGAGTATTTTATTCTTTTGTGCTAGAAACAGATCAACTGGGACAAATAAATGTCTTTACAAGCAGTTTAAGAATATACATATAAAAATGTTTGTTCCTTTACAGAACAATATCCGTAAGAGTTAACTTTTTAGGCAAAAAGCTTTTTAGTACAAACTCCACATTTTAAGTGCAAAAATTTCAAGATAAACCACAAAGAATCTACAATCACTTTCAGTATGTGTATCAATAACTTCTAGCAGATAAAAGACTAATGGGTGGTTTTATGCCATTATCATCTTACGAACCTCTGTGTAACATTGAAATCTTTCAGCATCTCTGTAAGAGACTTCAAACTAATCATTTTAGGGACAACTTGCTTTCCATCATAGCTATGCACCTAAACTACTTCCTTCCCCAAACTTTCTTTCCTCATAGAACAGATTCTTATTTTCAGACTAACTGTACTGTAAGTATAGTAGAATATGTATCATAACACATGTATAGTACATGTACAGTATACTTACAGTACACTTGCAGGATAATGTTAAGCGTACACTTAACATCAAAATTCAGGAAGTTGACCTTCCTAGCTCTTCCTTCAAGCTAACAAAAAATTAAGTCTAGAAGTTCCTTATAAGCTATATGTGCAATATTCTTCAAGATAGCATTAAATGCCACCTCCTAAGGAGCTGTCACTAGCATTACATATAAATGACAAAAGAGTTATATAAATGAAAAGTGCGGGGGAAGCAGCAGTAATATGCTTTGTGGGAAATGACAGCTCACCCACTTATGGCTCCCTTGGAAACAGTGCTAAGTCAAGCAAGATGAGTAAGTTCAAGTGACTTATCTCTCCTTTAGATTCCAAGCAGAAGTTCTATGATATTTTCTTCCTCGTTTAGTCATTGAACAACTGCCAGTTTTATTCTAATCCCATGCTTGAGTTCACATACAGTTCTAAATGCAACAGTTCCCCTTAGTTCACTCAAGAAATAAATCTTTAAGAAAACTAAGTTTATCTATTTGCAAGCATACTCTTCCAGTGCTTTTTAAAATAATATTTCTTTTTGCTTTGCTAGAGTCAGTTCCTTCACAGACAAGTGAGCCTCATCTCAGTGTTTTTTATTATGATGGTTCCTTTCTTCTTTCCTCCTCATTGTTTTTTAAGCTCTTAAATAATCTCAGTACTGTGCAGCAATTTAATGTTAAGTGTAAGAAACAGGAAAAATAGGAATGACTCCCCAGACAGTTCAGAAATGGAGGAGAAAACACAACCACAAGTGGTTCCCAGTTAAGAGGAGATTACAAATTAAGAGATTTACAGGTTAAGGGATTTGTAGACTAAGAGGTTTCCAAGCTGAGGTACATTAATCTGTAGGTATACACACGGGTCCAGAGAATGGGACTGAAGCCCAAGCGTTGTAGGTGAACAGCAGCAGAAGAATCATCCCAAATATGAGGATGATGAGGATGTTGAAAGAAGGTGGACAAAGGTTAGGGTTATCCTTTTATGAGTCTAGGAAAATAAGAAACTACAAACTACTAATGTACCACTGATAAAAAGTGGTTTATCTGCACTTAGCTCTAGTAAACTTGCAAATGGAGTTGCGTTTACATGGTTGGCTTCTGTCAGCCTTTCAGAAAATTGGTTTTTTCCTCACACGTCACTTCTTATAAAATGTGGTGTTTCCTTCCGCATCCCTTTTTTTCAGTTTCATGTTGATCTCAATACATCTTAAAAGTTTGTCTATCCATTTCATAGCTCCAAATTTATAACTAAAGGAACCATATTTAGAATAGTCTAGCAGTCATTATCTTTCTGTATCAGGTAAATACAAAGTACACTCACTTTCAATAATCATTATAAATAACAAAAAGCACTCGGTTTAGAGCACAGGGTACATTACTATCCTTTCCTGTGTTTTTAACATTAGCAACAGAGAAACAATCCACTAAGCCCCACACATGCATGCTTCCAGTGCTGGAGACTGCATAACATGCTCAGACTTATCAATCCAGAAAGAGCTTCAGCAAGATTACCTTTCTTTTTCCATCATGATCTGCACCGGGCTTAGCTGGTTACTTTTATTGCCAGTTCCCAGCTGCCCATAAGTGTTAGCTCCCCAGGCATAGAGCAAACCCTCATCTGTTAGTGCTAGTGTGTGCGCATAGCCACAGGCAATCTGTAAGTAAATGTATAAGCATTACTACTAAACAAAACAGAAGTGAGAAACAAAATCATGGCACACATTACCTCAGTCTAGCTGATGTTAAATATCTCAGGCATTCCTCGTTTAGCACTACAATGTGGTATTTCTCAGTACTTAAAGCTAACACAAAAAATGTCAACTGTAGGTACTGGAAGAAGTCCCATCTTCGTTTATTTTGTTTTCATTGGTTATTCCTAAATAATTTACTGCGCTCTTGCAAAATCTCCCTAGCCTTTACTTGCTTTCAGTTGCAGAATCTTCAGGCAAAGAAAAGTGAACTTCATCATCATGTCCTGCAACTCTAAAATACTTTCACAATTTGGTATTTTGAATACTACACAAACTATGAGCGCTGCAGTTCAACAGCCAACAACTGTTCAACCCAAGTTATTCCATGAAACTTCACAGAATTTTACAAAAACCCCAGGAAATGCCAAATTTTAATTTAATTCTTAATCTGGAAAAAAACCCCACAAAACCCAACCATCAAACAACCAAACCCACACCCACGACTCTCATTTTCCTTCTCCCCTTACTTCTGAAAGGCTACTTAGAATATTGATATAAAATCTTATTTGAGCATCTTGTTCCCTTCAATGCCTAATGCATTTCCTTCATTCAGCTTTGTAACAAAGATGTAATTTGTATCCAAAGCATAATTTAGTTATAGTTCTGCTAGCTAACTTTAAATCACTCCAGACATTTACAAAAGCAAGTATTTTACAGCTTACTTGCACTTTTTATAAGCCTAATATAATTTACAAGAGCTAAAAAAAAAATCAGTATTTGGAACTGTGAAATCTAGAAGCAGGTATAAGATTCCAAAGATACAGTTTCAGCAGATGCAAGCAACATGAATGCATTTTCATTTCCACATTAGACATACCTGGAGTATACACACACCATGTAGCGCTGCCACTCTGCATGGCGTTAGTTGATTGCCATTGTTTCCAAGACCTAGCTGACCATTGCCATTGTAACCCCAGCCATAAACCTAATAGCAAAAAGAAAAATTAAACCACTCCTCCGGAGAAGCATAGAACATTTAAGACTTAGTACCAAGCATGGGTCAAAAAGTACATCTTATTAAAAAATGGTATGCTATTTCAAGAGAGATATAGAGAAAGCTGAATGATATTAAACATACTGCAGTGACAGACTGTATTCAATGTTAAATCCTGCATTTACCTTTCAAAGAAGCTTTCTAAAATCTATCTGTCTGAAGCACTAGGAATTTTGCAATAGACTTACAATACACCAAAATCTCTCCCATAGCACCAGTATTTTAGCTGACTTTTACACCTTCCTTCCCCCTTACTACTTGGGGCTTTTTTTAAGAAAATAAGAAATTAGTTGTTCTCATCAGCTCTTTAGATTAAACTGAAGTCCCCAGCTTAGTTCCAATTTTTCCTTTAAGTTTTGTTATGGTGGACACACCAAAACAAAAGTATGTACAACAAAAGCTCATCTCAATCTCGGTGACTTTTATAGTCACTCCAGTCACGCTCAGAACTTGGTGAAATGCAGTAAAGTTGAGGTTACAGTTCACACCTAGAAGGAAGCCAGCACCATAAACTTATGTGAAATGGCACAGTTACACAATACTAGAGCAGTGTTCAAAAGATTGGTTTGGTTTTGTTGCTGTCAATTAAGCAATGTGTTTAAGAGCCAGGATCAGTCAGTGTATTCTTGCAGAAAGATTAAATATTTATTTGTGCATGCTTTCCAAAAATCTAATTAAGACATATATTAAACAACCTACTGAAATATGAAGACAGACACACTTAATATGACTGTTCAAATTCTTGAAGTTGAAGACTCCATAAGAATTATCTTCTAGTATAGCTTTTGCCATAAGAAGGAATGTTTAGTGTAAAGACACTATCTCCAGTTAATTGCAGAATTTTCCTTAAACTGGTCTCACACAACTTATCAATAATTCTGACATAACTATCAGTACTACCCTATGACTTGAGCACTCCACATCATCCTGTCTCCATGTTCAGACCTTAACTTCATATGTTAAAGTGACAGAGAGAGAAAATGAGGCTGCAAATGCTTACCTCACCGTTGTTTATTACAGCCATGGAGGAGGTCTGGCCGCAAGCAATGCCAACTACCATTTTACCCTGTAAACAGTTCGAAACTCTACGAGGAGTTGGCTGGTTTGCTGTAGATCCAGATCCAACTTGACCACAGTTATTATAGCCCCAAGCGTACAACTATCCATAAAAACAAACAAACAAAAAACTGCACTTTAAGCCTTAATAATAGTAATGTTAATAATAAATTATAATCTTACTGTAGTTGGTATTAGTGGGTAAACTATCCTATTTAATGAGCTAAAATTCTTAAAATGAAATTTCAACAGCTGAAGATTATAAATAGCAACAGGACTAATCTAGCAAATGTGAATAGCACTTTTATCAGTTTCTTGCTAGAGAATTAGAGCACCTGATTAGAATAGGAAACAAAAGGAACATATTTCCATATTAAATATAAATCAGACTATAAGATTTTTATATCTTTCAAGAACTGTGAAAGGAAATGTTTTTGTCAGCCCATGTTTCAAAGTAGCAAAACTCTGACACAATAACATTGACAAAAAAGCATCATCTCTGACAGTTCAAAATTCATGAGTAACTAACTAATAATAATAAAAACAAAAATACTGGTTCCTTTCATCTAAAAGTCCAGAAGACAGGGAAGTAGTTTGCTTTTATATATATATATACACACACACATACATATACACATACATATGTATGTATAGCTTTATATTTTCAGTTTCTTTGATCTTATTACACGCGTACACACCCAGATCTGAGCATAAAACTACTTTTTAGTTCATTCCTTGAGGCTTCACCTAGTTAAAAAGTTTGTCCTCTTGGAAATACCCACAGAGGTACATGTTAGCCAGTAAAAGCACACTCACAGACACCCTAATGTGAAGTTTGCACATCCTCTGGTGCCAGAAGGTACCTGGTTACTGCGACACCAACCTAAGTCAGATCAGAATCAAACACCTCCCCTGTCACCCAAACAAAATCCCAAAACCCCAATAAAGACAGGAACATAATTCCCAACCAACACAATTCATTTACCATGCCTAATATGAACAAAAGAAAGCTTAGTTCTTTGCTTTTTGTTACTTGTATTTGCTTGATATTTGATTCCTACCAAATATTTGAAGATACTCTATAAAATATGTTCAATAACAAAGAAAAAATTGACATAGAGAATCTCAGAAGGTAGATCAAAATGTCAAAAAGCTAATCAGTTTCCTCTCTCAGAGAAGCATGAATGTCTGCAGTCTAACTTCATCATTATGACTTTTTCTAATTTGCACTGCATTGAAACTGGACAAATCAATTATGTCAAATACTTCCATTAATACTTCCAACTTCAATGCCTCTCTGAAACTCCAGACATATCAAGTCAGAGGGTTTTTGTAGCGAAATCTTTCTGTAAATAAAACTCTACTTAACACATTCGCTGCTTTCAATTCTGGTACAGATAAAACTTTAGAGTACAAATAGACTTAAGTCACTGCAAGGTACACTAGGGATTGATTATGGCACATTAACTAGCCATAATAGCTAGCAAGCTGCAAATACCAACTCCATGGTAAATACAAAGAGACTTCCCTGCTTCCATTGAGATTTCAAGCGTGTTACATTTACTACAAGGACAGCATGGCCACCACAGGCAGCTACCATGCAGCAGCTGGCACCATTAGTTTAATACATGAACACCCTCTCCTTTCTGCACACACTTCAAATTTTATAGTTTAACCAAGTCAAACGAGACAGCATCAAGATCTTTCCTAAGTGCAGTCCCTCTTTTAAGACACAACAGACAAATGAACCCAACGTCTCTTTCCTGCCTGAAAGTACTGCTTTGATACTTTGTATTACTGTTGCACTATGACTCCACACTGAACCATAACATAGACATGCTCAGATTAGCAGGATGGGAAAGATTGTAGTTTCCATTTTCATTGTTAGAAAGGTTTTAAAGTTAGAACTCTTTTGTTAAAGCAGAGCTGAAATGAGATTTTCCTCCACGCAAGAACATGCAACTCAAATCAGACATGCGCATATTGGTCAAATCTGACTAACTGGAAACTAATTGCACACGTTTCCCACAACACATAGCCTTAAGCCATGCAAACAAACAGCATAAACCAGACTTGGACAGAAACCCAGTGCTCTTTCATTAGCTGCATAGAAAGGTATTCAGAGGTGTGCAGAGCAACATTCTTTCACAGTACCAGGGTGGAAATCATGAAAGGTACAACAAACAGACGAAACACCAACCAATGAATACTAACAACTCAATCTACCCCTTAAATAATAGAATCGTAGCAAATAATGTTACTTTTTGAAGGTTACAAATCATCCTTTCATCTGTAAATGGCAAACTTTTTGCTCTCATCCCTGTGACAAACAAATGAAAGAAAAAGTTTTTATTCGGTTGATTTTGTGGTTGGCTTGGTGTTTTTTTTGCTTGTTTGGGTGGTGTCTTGTTTTGGTTTCAAGTCTGCTCTGAAGAAAAGGGACACTCTAGTTTGAGGCAGCAGGAGAAAAAGGTTATGTTGCAACCACACTGTAGAGAAAAAGAGAACTTCACACTGCAAGGTCATCAGCACTATTCACTCCAAGGAGGAGATTAAGAGATTTGAACAGGTTTCAACTTACATCCCCATCAAATGACAGCGCCATGGAATGATGAGAGCCACAAGCTACTTCCACCACTTTCTTTAGTAACAGATTTGTGCAAACTTGAACAGGAGTAATGCCCTGATTGGTTGTGCCATTCCCAAGTTGGCTGTAACCATTATGTCCCCAAGCATAAACTTCACTATCTGCAAAAATATTTGTGTTAAAAACCACCAAAAATTCAAAGGATGTTAAGACAGATAGCATTCTAAGAAAATGGCCAGTGCTAACATGAAAGTGAAAGGACATAAATAGTGAAACTATTAAAAGAATCATTTGTATGCTAAAAAACTATATACTTTGCATACAACTATTTTATATGCATATATCATAGCATAACCTCTAAATTTATTGTGGAAATACATGAAAGTGCACAGCTATGACTATGTCATAAATAGAGTAAAATGAGTTTACCTATTACAGAATATATTTAGTTCCACTTAAAACCAGCGAGAACCCCTCATGGTACATTACCCAATTAACAAGTTAATACAATTACACCTTAATCCATTCTTGCTAAATCCAAGTGCAACTTAAAATCTGTAACTTATGTTTCCATACTAAATGTTAATTTTCTACCTTCAGTGCAAAGTACAACATGGGGTCCACTTCCATAACTGAGACTGGAAATCTTCTTTCCACATAAGGCTTCTAATTTCTTTGGTACTATTGTGCTCTGATTATCTCCAGTCCCCAAACAATTACTGCAATTCAGCCCAAAAACAAATACCTGAAAAACAGAGGAACACTCATTTCAATACTCAGGTATGCACAGATGTGGTAATACCCAGGTCTTCATAAAGCCAGGACAGAGTTTTGCCATGGACTCTCAAGGGCCAGAGACTTCCCTCATGGAAGTCAACAAGCTCAAGAGTCAGCATGGGGACACTGATAAGCCTGAATTCTTCAGATCCATGCAGGTCTGGAAGTTAGGCTTTTCCTTTGCAGGAGCTGTACTATAAGAAGTATTAAGCTGTGAAAGTGGAAGACACCAACTTCTTTTAAAAGCAGTTTGCAATGAGCAGTCACAGCTGTACCATGGGAGGTTCATCCTACTTTGATAGGGTTTAGGGCTGAAAAAGAAAAAAAAAAAGAAAAAAATTTCTACTCTATCCAGCCAAGATACTCTCCCATTAATACATTCCAGAATATCTGGCTTTTCTTTCAGCAGCACAATGGTAACTTGCATTGAGTTTCTGAATCATTTAAATCCACAGATAATCTTCTACTGTGTTGTTACTTTGCAAGCCATGATCTCATTTTATATCTTCATACTTGGAGTGCTTGCACTTAATTTCAAGCTACCACAACTTCTTTTCAATTCTGACTGTCTACAAAAGTGCATGTAATCCATTCTGGCCTTCACCATTTGCAATTTTTCTAAATACTCCATCTATATTGTACCCATGCAAGACTAAAAAAAAAAAATTACAAGTTACATCCAACATGTTTTGAAGTATACAAATTTCACACACAGCTTTTGAGAAGTTATTCATTTACAAGTATTCAGTGGACTCTGAAAACAATTAATTGTAGAGTATATATTCCACTTTATTACAGCCTTACCTCATCATTGTGCGTTATATATATAGCTTCATTGGCTGATGTACCAAATACACATGCTTTCCGAATAGATGCTATTTCTTGAGGTGACAGCAAGGTAAATATTGGCCACTTGCCTACATCCACCATGATGCTGCTGTGTGTCATAACGTTTCTACAAGTAAGACGACATTGCTGTAATAAAAACAAAAGCTTATTAAAAAGTGTTTTGCACTTTCATCATCAGGAAATTTAATAATTTCCCTTAAATGAAAGAAAAGACATGTGTTGTGGCTCATAAAGTATAACATTCTATTCTATATGAAATACATAATTATGTATCTATATATTAAGGTGAACAAATAAGTCACTGATAAGACACTGGAGGAACAGACTTTTTCTTAACAGAATATTCTAGGTAAACTGTAGTCAGTACTACTGAACATCTGCTGTTCTATAAGTAAACCTATTAAAAACTTGTGATGTAGCAAATATCCAGCGGCAGCAGAGTGGATTTCTGAGACAATTTTCCAAGGGAATTTCAGTTGGAACTCCCATTTATAGTCTTACAACAGACACATGACATGTAAGCAAGCTGTTGATGTATATGTGAAACCTGCAAATAAAAATAAGCTGGGGCTATTGAGCACATGACCCAAATCTATCATCTCTAGCATAATCAAAAGCTGTTATTATGGTCAAAAACTACTTGTGGGAGCACAAAAGCATGAGATAAACTCATGAGTTTGTACAAATAAGCAGTGAAATATATCAGAGAAAAGTGATAAAGTAAAATTGTCATTGTTACTTAGAAACAAGCTGGAAGTGTGACTTGAGTATAGACATCATCTGTCAATGAACACAGATGTATATAATCCATCCTTCCACAATGCTCCTTCTTCCCAGTTTCTTCAGGGCACTTGTACCAGCTCAAGAATAAAGCTGACAGTCAACACATACATACAGAGTTTATCCAGACCTTCGATCCTGCACGTAAAAATTGTAACATCACTCATACTCTGAAGGGATTCTGCCACTGACAACCTATGATCCGTGCTTAGGGGTATCTGTGAAATCTGAAAAGCACTAGGTGAAGAATTCCACAGAATGTCAATGACATGATACAAATCAATAAAACAACAAAAAAAGGCAACTAAGGTCAAAAGGTTAGAAATGTAGTGTTTATACAGATGTCATCCTCTCATCAACATCTAGTTCTTTCCTTTTCATTTGTATACTCCAGTCCCATCCCTCTATTCTTTGCTCTGTTGCTTTCAAGTCAGACTTCCTTTTGATGATGCCTGGGTATCAGATAGGGACAATGATGAGAACACAAGAAAGCCTCTTTTGTTTGCTTCTGATGCTCAGTTCTCAAAACTGTGCTGACAACCAAGACACGGCTTCAGAAAGCTATTTGAGACCAGAAGTCCATCCTAAAACACAGGTTGTTCAGCGTACATATTTTTTGTAAGGAAGTGGGTTATTGTTACTATTTTTTTAAAGTTTGAGAATCACAGTGAATGTGTACAAAAAACCCAACATGAACAAAATCCAGAGTTGTCTCCTTTTGAAAAAGGTCTTGAAAACACCCGAAGTCTCCAGATGGCACATTCATAATAAATGTATTTGTAGAACAGCTTTTGAACAGAACATACCACATAGCTAAACAGATTTGAATGCATTTAAGTCGTCTTAATTTCTAGTCCAGTTAAAAACTCAGGCTAGTTAGCTATTAAGATTTGTTTCCTCACTTTGGCAAATCTTTTAACGTACAACACTATCAATCAATCAAAAGCAGACAGTGATGACTTGTTCTTTCGAGCAGACCAAGTAATTGGCCCTTCTGAATTTACCTATTTAATTTGCTTTATGTAATATACAATTGGCAACACACAAACACATCAAATTGGACATTAAAAAAAAAGTATTTTCTTCACTGAAGTTCCTTTCAACACATGCTGTCAGTTTAAGACATGAAGACAAAACATTATTTTGATGGAGAATGTCCTAGTAAATTAACATTAACAAGTTTTACAACACCCTGAGACCTTATTCTAAGTGTCACAATTTAACCCCAGCTGGCAACTAAGCCCCACATAGCTGCTCGCTTGTTCCTCCCCAGGGTACGGGAGAGAGAATTGAAAGGGTAAAAATGAGAAAACTCATGGGTTTAGATAAAAGGCAATTTAATAGGTAAAGCAAAAGCTGTGCACACAAGCAAAGCGGAACAAGGAATGAATTCACCACATTCCATCGGCAGGCAGATGTTCAGCCATCTCCAGGAAAGCAGGGCTCCATCACTTGCAACAGTTACTTGGGGAGACAAACACCATCACTCCAAAGATTCCCCCATCTCCTTCTTACTCTTCCCCCAGGTTTATATGCTGAGCATGACATCATATGGTATGGGACATCTCCTGGGTCACTTGAGGTCAGCTGTCCTGGCTGTGTTACCCCCAACTTGTTGTGCACCCCCAGCCTACTCACTGGTGGGGTGAGAAGCANAGCAGAAGAGGCCTCAACTGCTTCAGCAGTGACAAAAATATCCCTGTATTAAAGTTGTTTTCAGCACAAATCTAAACCATAGCCCCATACCAGCTACTATGAAGAAAATTAACTCTATCCCAGACAAAACCAGTGCACAAGGTAACCAGTTCAAAATGTGCTACTTTATCTCCCCCTTTCTGATATGTGCACTAGGTCTTTAACCTGCTTTGCTTATTCTGGATATCTTGTCTGTGGTGGGTTGACCCTGGCTGGATGCCAGGTGCCCACCAAAGCTGCTCTATCACACCCCTCCTCAGCTGGACAGGGGAGAAAGAATATTACAAAA
>VYZX01009640.1:132024-178483 GCA_013401335.1 Brachypteracias leptosomus | reverse complement strand
GAGAGATCATTCACCAATTACCATCATGAGCAAAACCACACTTGACTTAGGGAAAAATTAATTTATTGCCAATCAAGTCAGAGTAGGATAATGAGAAATAAACCCAAACCTTAAAAACACCTTCTCCCTCCCCTTCCTTCTTCCCCGACCTAACTTTACTCCTGAATTTCTCTGCCACACTGCCCGCACAGCAGTACAGAGGGATGGGGAATGGGGTTTGCAGCCTGAACCTGAATGTTCTGGGGCTACTGTTTCTTAGCTTTAACTGTGAAGAGAAAGCTGTTTTAACTACTTATGCCCCATTTTTCACAGAAAATAAATGCCCAACCTAGGCATCCTTTTCCTCTCTAAAGATGGATTCCTTAAGAACCTTAGCCTATTTCCTAGTTTTCCAATAAAAGTTCTAGTTGCCAAAGGGGGAAACAAAAGGTCTACCATGAGGGAAAAAGTATTTGAGGAGTATATATTTATATATACTACAATAAATGGAGATGTCAGTAAAGTAACTCAGTGTTATCAAAACAGAAACTCAATTAATTTTAGCGTACTCCAAGACATACTACACATATTTCAAAGAGCAGACACTCTTCAATGTTGTCACTGACTTCTCACACCAATCATACTCAAACTCTCAAACTTCATCCTTGCACATTTATCTGAATATGGGGGGAAAAGGCGAATGCAGTTTTTTTCTAGGGAAATCCTCGCTACAAAAGGCTGATCTAGGAGACTTCAGTTACGTCACTGCAAGCAGTGGCATGAAGAAACACAGCGTCCTTCACTCACCCTTCCTGTACTACATCAATAAAAGAGCTAAAGTTATTGTTTATTTTTCCTGATAATCATGTAGAGGCCTAGACTACACTACATTACACACTATGCAATGACTGCACCTTAACTGGAAGTTTGTAAGAGCAACCTAGTAGCAGGTGTACCAGATGGAGTCCAAAGTAACAAAGTTATATTAATCTGTATGTGAATAACTGTCTCTATACATTAGCTTTCAAGCTATTGTTTAGATTCTTATATAACATGGCAGCAGCATTTCTAAGGAGTATGTATCACATACCAACATTTAGATTTTAAGTTAATTGCAATTAAAATCCTGATGAGTATAAAAGCTATAAGCTTAAACTTGGTGCTCTGGTAGACAGTTGCTTTTAGAAACACTGTATGTCACTGCTTTTAACCCTTTTCATTTCTGCTGCATGATTCAGTGATAAACAACTATACACCATATAGCTTTATTTCCACCACAGAACTAACCAGCAGAGGGAGCTTATATCAACAATACTTCTTCTAACTACTTTTACATCTTTGAAATTATCCACCAATATCAGTATACAAACAGGAACAGAAACAAAGATGATTGTTTGAATTTCAGTAAAGCTAAAAATAAGCAAGAAAGGATGACCTATAGGGAAGGAAACTGAATTGGCCACATATTGTGAGAAAAAGAAACTGAACTCAGCAGTCACCAGTGTTAGGGAAAAAAAAAAAAAATCTAGATCTTCTCACAACTGAAAAAAGCCACATGCTTTCAGAGACATAAGCTCTTAAAAAAAAAAATAAATCTGTGCTAAACTGCTGTCTATGCATTCAACTTCTCTCTGGTTTGCTTCCTAAAGCGCACAGACTGATTCTCAGTGCTACGTGTAGGCAATCATGAATCCCTGCCTTAATAAAACAAAAGACAAGACAGAGTTTATAAAATCTTTTGTTAAACAATTTTAGATATANACTCACTGGTGGGGTGAGAAGCAGAAGAGGCCTCAACTGCTTCAGCAGTGACAAAAATATCCCTGTATTAAAGTTGTTTTCAGCACAAATCTAAACCATAGCCCCATACCAGCTACTATGAAGAAAATTAACTCTATCCCAGACAAAACCAGTGCACAAGGTAACCAGTTCAAAATGTGCTACTTTATCTCCCCCTTTCTGATATGTGCACTAGGTCTTTAACCTGCTTTGCTTATTCTGGATATCTTGTCTGTGGTGGGTTGACCCTGGCTGGATGCCAGGTGCCCACCAAAGCTGCTCTATCACACCCCTCCTCAGCTGGACAGGGGAGAAAGAATATTACAAAAGGTTCATGGGTCAAGAAAAGGACAGGGAGAGATCATTCACCAATTACCATCATGAGCAAAACCACACTTGACTTAGGGAAAAATTAATTTATTGCCAATCAAGTCAGAGTAGGATAATGAGAAATAAACCCAAACCTTAAAAACACCTTCTCCCTCCCCTTCCTTCTTCCCCGACCTAACTTTACTCCTGAATTTCTCTGCCACACTGCCCGCACAGCAGTACAGAGGGATGGGGAATGGGGTTTGCAGCCTGAACCTGAATGTTCTGGGGCTACTGTTTCTTAGCTTTAACTGTGAAGAGAAAGCTGTTTTAACTACTTATGCCCCATTTTTCACAGAAAATAAATGCCCAACCTAGGCATCCTTTTCCTCTCTAAAGATGGATTCCTTAAGAACCTTAGCCTATTTCCTAGTTTTCCAATAAAAGTTCTAGTTGCCAAAGGGGGAAACAAAAGGTCTACCATGAGGGAAAAAGTATTTGAGGAGTATATATTTATATATACTACAATAAATGGAGATGTCAGTAAAGTAACTCAGTGTTATCAAAACAGAAACTCAATTAATTTTAGCGTACTCCAAGACATACTACACATATTTCAAAGAGCAGACACTCTTCAATGTTGTCACTGACTTCTCACACCAATCATACTCAAACTCTCAAACTTCATCCTTGCACATTTATCTGAATATGGGGGGAAAAGGCGAATGCAGTTTTTTTCTAGGGAAATCCTCGCTACAAAAGGCTGATCTAGGAGACTTCAGTTACGTCACTGCAAGCAGTGGCATGAAGAAACACAGCGTCCTTCACTCACCCTTCCTGTACTACATCAATAAAAGAGCTAAAGTTATTGTTTATTTTTCCTGATAATCATGTAGAGGCCTAGACTACACTACATTACACACTATGCAATGACTGCACCTTAACTGGAAGTTTGTAAGAGCAACCTAGTAGCAGGTGTACCAGATGGAGTCCAAAGTAACAAAGTTATATTAATCTGTATGTGAATAACTGTCTCTATACATTAGCTTTCAAGCTATTGTTTAGATTCTTATATAACATGGCAGCAGCATTTCTAAGGAGTATGTATCACATACCAACATTTAGATTTTAAGTTAATTGCAATTAAAATCCTGATGAGTATAAAAGCTATAAGCTTAAACTTGGTGCTCTGGTAGACAGTTGCTTTTAGAAACACTGTATGTCACTGCTTTTAACCCTTTTCATTTCTGCTGCATGATTCAGTGATAAACAACTATACACCATATAGCTTTATTTCCACCACAGAACTAACCAGCAGAGGGAGCTTATATCAACAATACTTCTTCTAACTACTTTTACATCTTTGAAATTATCCACCAATATCAGTATACAAACAGGAACAGAAACAAAGATGATTGTTTGAATTTCAGTAAAGCTAAAAATAAGCAAGAAAGGATGACCTATAGGGAAGGAAACTGAATTGGCCACATATTGTGAGAAAAAGAAACTGAACTCAGCAGTCACCAGTGTTAGGGAAAAAAAAAAAAATCTAGATCTTCTCACAACTGAAAAAAGCCACATGCTTTCAGAGACATAAGCTCTTAAAAAAAAAAATAAATCTGTGCTAAACTGCTGTCTATGCATTCAACTTCTCTCTGGTTTGCTTCCTAAAGCGCACAGACTGATTCTCAGTGCTACGTGTAGGCAATCATGAATCCCTGCCTTAATAAAACAAAAGACAAGACAGAGTTTATAAAATCTTTTGTTAAACAATTTTAGATATAAAGTTTTACAAAGTATATAGTTCAGCTAAACAAATCTATGCTGAAGAGAACAATAGCCAAACACAACATCCTACCAGGAAAACAGTGCCAATTGTCATCACAACAAAAAACTATAGTTAACTCCTCAAAGATTATCCCCTTATTTGTAAAGACTATTTGAACACAGCTGTATGTTTGTTTGCTTCACTCTTCCCTCAGGCTCCAGTGTTGTAGCTGAGCAGACCTATTCCCACAGAGAAAGAAACTGCAGGCTCAGGCTTTCATTTCTCACAATTGTCTACGGGAATTATAAACAGCAGCGAGAATACAAAAGCTGGACTATCTCGCTTTAGAACAACATGAAATGACTGGCATGCTTGATCCTTTTTTAAGTACACCTCAACCAAGAAAGAGTCAATTCCTACACAACACTAATCTTCCCCATATTTTCTCTGGTTTATTTTGAGTTTGTTTGGATTTTTTAAATCTCATATTTCAGCACTGAGAAAGGGCATGGCAACAATACATATTGACATTAATAAGACGTATGAATCAAGTGATCTTACTGCACCTTTTTCTCTGCCAACAAAAGATATTGCACTCCCTAAAATCACATGTTTTAACTTACTTTCCTTAGATCTTACATAAGATCTCATGAGATTTCTGACAAAATCTGTGTTCAAACCTCTGCACAATTTATTTTTGGATGCCTTTTATGAGCAACTCAGGGAAAGAAAAACCTGCTGATTTAAGAACTGACAACCAGATCTCCCAATTGCAGTGAGTAACCTGCTGAAAGAAACGGATGCAAGCAAAACCCACCACCTACATTAATACTATTGAACATAAGGCTGTTTAAGCCGTACGAAAAAGCCCTTAGTAGGATGACAGTCATCCACCAAACATAATAAAACTAATTACAATCACAATATGCCTTCTTTTTCTTAAAGTTGAGCTATTACTGCAACTTATTGAAGCCATTCACTCAGGACAAGATATCTTCTAAAGCAACACCTATATTTCAATCTGATGCATGTAGAGATAAGCATTCAAAGGAAAACATTCATATTAGCGGGTCTAAAGAATTACTGCATCTTCCAAACGCTGTTTTTCCTAAAAAACGTTGTGCTCCAAGCACATTTCCATTTATGATGTTAAATATCTTTTTCTCACAACTCCATCCCTAGTTTTAATGACTAAAGTCCATTTTACCCTTCCTCAGTAGACAAGATGCTTTCTGAAAGTGGTCACTTATACCGTCTAAATTTATACTCTGAAAGTTCCTTTAAAAAAGTAAATATTCCTTTAATATTTAGTTTAGAAAAACTGTATTAAAAATCGAAAAAAACATTATTTATACAAAGCCCCGCGAGTAAAAAGAACTGTTGAGAGCTCTGTTTTTTCAGTAAGTTCTCAGCCTTCTGGAAACCCAGCTTTTTCCTCAGCCTTCAGGAAGCAGACAACAAAGGGAAGGATGAACTCAAACACCATGAATCAGACAAAAAAACCTTTAAGAATACACCGTGAGCTACGCCAAGCAGGAAGAGAGACTTTCAGAGAGCTGACTGGGAGAAATTCACAGGCGGACCAAGAGAAAGCTTCACCCAGTCACCCAGAGGACCCCATCACCAAGCCCTGTTTACGTGAGAAGGACCCTTTCCTCCTCCGCATGAGCAGCACCAGCTCTGCAGACCCTCACCGGGGTCTCTGCAGTGTCCCCCGTCCAGGCGCTCCCCACCGCCGACAGCTCCTGCCCACGCCAAACCGCAGTCTAACGGAAATGCAGGAGGCGGGGTGAGCCCGTAGCCCCACGCAGGGGACGCCCAGCCCGGCGATGGCGGGACGCCGACCCGGCCGCGCATGCTACTGCGTCCAGCGCTCCTCACCCGGACCCTCCGACATCCCCCGCCGGGCTCCCTGCGGCCCCTTGGCCCGGCGGGCTGGGCGCTGCCGCTGCCTCCGNCCGTTAGGACCGTTACGGCCGCTCGGCGCCGGCCCCGCCGCGCGCGCCGCACAAGCCGGGGGCCGAACGGGTGCGCGACGCGCGCTGACACCGCGCACGTGACAGCGCAGGCGGGGAGAGCAGGGCAGCGCGTCACGTGACACCGAGCCTCGGAAGGACCCCTCCCACTTGACCGTTCGCGCGCGCTGTCACGTGTCCGGCGGCAGGTGACTCTTCCCCCCTCGTTCCTCACCGCCTATTGGGCACTGCGGGCGTGGCCACGTGACGCCCCGCCCCGCCCGCCCGGTGCTTCTGCGCCAGCGCCGGCCTCCGCTAGGCCCTACTGCGAGAGAGGAGTGGGTGCTGCCGTGGCAGCTCAGAGCCCCCTCTGGATACTTCGGCTGCGGTCCCCGCCGTGGCACTGGCCCCCTGCCTCGGCTGGCGCTTCCGCAGGCACCGCCCTACGGGCGCTCAGGCAGACCCGGGGCTTGTCCCGTTGCGGGCTCGTATGAGGCCTCGGGGCGCGGCTCCGTGGCCGACCGGGCCCTGTGAGCGGCTCCGCGGGCTGGTTTCGCTGGGAAGGGTCGCGGCAGGGACAGGCGGATGGCACCTTTGCACCCCCGCATCCTCACCGGCGTGAAGCCGAGGGCAAAACGAGGTGGGGTTGGAACCAGCCCAGGCTTCGTGCCGTGGCCTCAGTCAAGCAGAACCTCGCGGGTCTGTGGCAGGATCCATTCTGGTTATACTTCAGGCTAGTGCCTGTCACGTCAGAAACCGTCTGGGTTCTAGAGATAGTGTTAATGGTCTTCTGACACAGTCACATAATAACTTCTCTCCATTCGAAGGTGTAGAAGTACCCCTTAGAACTTAGCATTGACATAATCTCGTTTCTTTACAGTCCTGTTTGTTTCTATACCTGCAGATCAAGCAGGAGACAGAGCTATGGGGGAGGATCCAGGAAAGGGAAGATTGGAGACCAGCCCTCCACAGAGAGCTCTTTTGTTACGTAAAGTTGTTACCAGGAAGTGGCTTCTGCTTTTCTTAAAATTCACTTATTTTCCTGCCTGTGCACAGGGTCAGCAGACAGCTGGGATTTGCAGTTAGTGGGGAGAGCTGATAGGTCTGAAACATAAAACAGTAGGGTAGAGCCCACTGGAAGTACTGATCTGTCTTTGAGGATGCTCATTTCAGGTGAAAGTTGTTTAAAGAAGAAATTATAATTTAAAAATTTAAAAAAATTCAATTTCATTACCTAGAAATCAAGCGTGGATGGGTTGCTCTGAGAGGGAATCAGTGATGCTGAAGAAATATGCCCTGAAATATGAGGCAAGGAAAGCACAGCAGTAGGTCCACTGTAAAAAGAGGGTTTTGCAGCCAAGTTCCTGGTTCCTGCGCTGTTGAGTGACTTCAGCTGGCATCAGGATGTCACAGCTGAATAGGTTCTGCAAACTCTGCAGGGACAACAAAAGAAGGCATAAATAAGAAGATATGTGGAAAAGTGTCATCAGAGTCTCCACAGGAAGCCCTGAAAGAGCCAGGAAGGGAACATACACAACACTTATTTTCAGCTCGTGTTTGTGGCTCCGCAAAGGAATCATCTGTTAAGGACAAGTGGCTTTCCTGGCATTGTTGGGAAAGGGTGCGAAGGTGAAGCCGTGTAAGTAGAACTTTGATCCTATTTAGCACTGTAGAACAGACCTGCTTACTTACAATAGACAGAAATCCAGTTGTTATTGAAACACAAGCCTCCAGTCAGATTTTTTGTTAAGGTGGGTTTAAGTTTCTTGTTAGTTATCACTAACTCCTTTTTACCATGTGCCACAAGTCCTTAGACAGTTGTTGCAGGCAGTTTATACTGTGTCTGAGCTTTACAATTGGCTGAAAACACCTAAAAAAAGTTCTCTATATGGAGCAGAAGAAATTTTATAATCTCGCTAATATCTAGTTTCAGTTCTTTCAGCTTGGTTTTTTGTACAAAGGCAGCAATAACAAAAGGCAACCTTCCCCTGTCACTTTTTCTAGAATGAAAAAGGATATGAAACCTTATATCCATCTTGGAAGAGTTATGACAGACTGGAAATGTTATGAAAGTATTAAATAGGCCAACCAGGCAAAGCAATGATATTCGGAAACGACTTTTGTAGAATAAAAGGAATTATTGCTTAAGACAGTGTGCAGATAACATGAGTCATTCATTGCTGACTTTTGTGGCTTAGCTCAGATGCTGATCCCTCTCTTTTACACTGACAGTCTCAGCTTACATCTCTTTTGATAACCATGGCAGATGTCTGTCAAGTGCTTTTCTCCACTGGCCAAACTAGGAACATCTGAGACTTGAAATGGCCAATAGCATGGCATGGAATTACACCCAGAACCCTGATCCAACCTGAATCTGCTGTTTCATTCCTAACTGTACATTGTTGAAACTGGAGATCACAAAGGTGCATGCAGTCATGGGTAAATCCAAGTTTAGGAAAATTTATAATCTTGTCAGTTGTAGATTAAAAAGTCTCTTCTGCAAGTCTATAAGTGACCTCAAACAGTGAAGAGTCATGATGGCAATTGTCAGTGACCCATTAAAACATATTAAAAGAAGAAAATTCTTCAAAGTGTTTCTCTTCTCCTCATTCGGTGTTATTTTTTCCATCAGTTGGTTAACAGTTTTCATTCAAACTGCAGAGTCCTAGAATACAATGCCAGCTAAATCTGATCTGGAAGCAATCTGGAGCCAAATGTCACCTGCAGGGAACTGGCACCTTATTCCAACTCTGCTCTCGAGGCCTCACCAAGAAGCTTTCTGTGGATGCAAAAGAGCAAGTACACAAAATATACATACAGTTGTTGTTCAGCAAAACCTGTTTCAAAGTGATCCAGCCACAAAAGGGAGCCCAAGGCCCGAGGACTCTACCAAGGAAAGTCCTCCCCTAATCCCAGCAGGAGCTCTGACATCTGCAGTTTGGCAGGAGCTGGTTGGGTCCTCTGGAGACAGGCGCTCCGTTGAGAAAAGTGCGGGACAACAGTGACATCCCGTGGCCAGACAGATAAAATACAATTTCCGAATTTTCACAGGTGTTCTTTGCTTTCCTCCGTTTCACCAGATAGAAAGGTAGTAAAGAACAGTTTGTAGCTGTCATTATTGTTGATCATTTCTGTCATCTTTTCAATACATTTCCTTTATGCTATAAAATATCCTAAACGTGTAAGGTAAAACAAAAACTAAAATTATCAAACCAAACCATCACAAAGTTACCTAGATTGGAAAAGAACTTTAAGATTGAGTCCAATCATTAACCTAACACTGACAAGTCCTCGACTAAACCACATCCCTAAAAACTACATCTGTAGGTCTTTTAAACATCTCCAGGGATGAGGATTCCACCACTGCCCTGGGCAACCCATTCCAATGCCTGATAACCCTTTCAGTAAGGAAATTCTTCCTAATATCCAATCTAAACTACCCTCAGTGCAACTTGAGGCCACTTCCTCTTGTCCTATCACTTGTTACTTGGTTGAACAGACTGATGAACCTCCTTTCAGGTAGTTGTAGAGAGCAATAAGGTCTCCCCTGAGTCGCCTTTTTTCCAGGCTAAACAACCCCAGTTCCCCTCAGCTGCTCCTCATAAGGCATGTGTTCTAGACCCTTCACCAGTTTTGTTGCCCTTCTTTGGACATGCTCTAGTGCCTCAATGTCCTTCTTGTGGTGAAAATCCCAAAACTGAACACAGTACTCAAGATGCAGCCTCACCAGCACCAAATACAGGGATAACCCCGCACCCAAAACCCCTGAGCCTGAGTAACACTGAGAGTGAGATTCTGCTGTTGCTCTGGAACTTGGCAAGTTGTACAAAGCATGTTTTCAGGTCCATGCTTGCATTGTCAATCACAATTTTTTCCCTGTGGAACTGGAATGAGGGAAAGTCCCTTAATGGGAACTGTAGCATAGATGAAAGTATGGCCTAAATTGGGGTAGAGAACAACCATAAGAGGAAGAGCTAATGAATAGTCTCAGAAAAAAGGGAGTGATGGTGTTAAGATAGGTAAGGAAGATGAAGAAGCTTGGTTTTGAATTGTCCTGAGGAGACAAAGCTGAGATGTTAGGAGTCAAGGAGGAAGAGATCTGTGAATTTAAGACAGAGGAAGAAGGACCTGGAATGAGAGTTCCAGTGCTATGAACAGAAGAGTACAGAGCATTTCCAGTTTATGTGGGAATAACTAAACCAGTTTGAATAAATGAGTCTACAGAGAGGACCTGCACCCTGGTGAAATTCTGAACAGCTTTGGACATTATAAATTCAGAGATTAGAGTAACATTTATGAGAAATATTCTACAGTCGTATATAAAAGATGTAGTAGTTCAAAGAGAAATCCAAGCAAGGTAAATACTTTTCCTTTCCTTGTCAGCTGTTGCAGCACCTGCCAGCTAAGGGATGAGGACATGAGGGAAAAGTGTTCACTCAGTGCCATATTTCTCCACATCTCCTCACTGTCAGGGTGCAATGAGGGCTCCCAAGGAGGTGGGCATCAAGACAGGGTCTGGCAACCAGGACCTATTCCACTGCCCCAGCCAGGGAGCAGGCAGGCGGGGGGGCATGCAGGGACAGAACCAGCCCCAGGCATCAGGCACTTCCCTGAGAAAGGGAGTGGGCCAAGGCCCACAGGGCCCTGACATCTCAACATCTTTCTGTTCCAGCTGAGGCACACAGAAATTGAAAAACAGGAAAATATTCACTAAACACCACCAGAAAAAAAAGTATCAAACCTTTACCAGCTATCCTGAAGCATATACCATGTCTTTTCAGAAGTGGTGAGGACAAACAAATCAATGCTGCGTTATGGTTGACACTATTTCAGACAGTGCTGGTTGGTCATGATGAGAAGAACATTGCTCATGGAAGTTCAAATGGAGACTCTATTTGGACCTATCCTGAGCACTCTTGACATTTCCAGGTATGAGGACCAGCTTATTGTGTCCATTCAACCTGCTGTGAACACAGCCCAATCACAGAAGAAGCTGAGCTTCTATCATGCCACTGAACTCATCACAAGCAGGAGGATGCTGGAGGTCATAGACACACGTAGGGAAGGTCTTTGACTGACATTTCCCATCCTGCAGTTCTCAAATCCAAACCTGTGACATGGAGGGAAACTTGTGTGATTGTTCTGCAAGACATAGCTCAGAAGTAAGCCCTTCTCCTCAGAGCTTAGCTATGGCCAGTTCAGTGCTCTTGGCCAGACCCCTTTGGGCAACTGGTAGGCACCACAAGCTGCATCTTTTTTCTTTTGCGGGTTGTTTGTCTCACTGACAGCAGAATGGTCTGAAATCAAAAGCAAACAAACATCCACACTTTCATGGTATCTGACTGTGTTGAGAAGGGAGCAGGACCTCATCCCTGTGGGTATGTTCATGTCCTAGTGGCTGCTGTCCTTGAAAGCTGGCTTAGTGTGCTCTGAAAGCTACCCAGTATGGCCACAGGCTTGGAAATGCCTTAGAAAAGCCTGCCTGTGGTGACATCTCTTGACAACATATGATTGCTCAAAATTGTTGACTGATTCCCGAAAGTTCAGAGAAACAAAATTCACACAACAAAATGCACAACACATGTTAAGCACCCTTCAGGTGCTCATCAAGCCTTCTGAGAGAGGTGCTGGTACCTCCAGAGTATTCCCGGTGGGGTTGGAAATAGGATGTTCTGTCAGCCCAGCTTTTCCCATGGTCTCTGTTTTGTCCCTGCTTCTTGAGACAAACATTTAATGAAGGAAAATGCTTTGTGGAAGCATGGAAAGTGCTGGGGAAGAGTGTGAGGTGAGTTTCTTAAGGGCATGCCAGAAATCAGAGGCAGAACAGAAAAGGGCCAGGATACAGAAAAGAAAAAAGCCACACTTCCCTAAGTCTGAACCATCACATTTACCTTTGTTGTGGCTTTAGCTTGGGGTCCTGGCTAGGTCAAACCCAGTGGTTCCCTGCAGCTCTGTGAGAAGCTCTCACAGCCCAAACTTAGAAGTCCCCTTCGAGATGACTGCCAGCAGGTAGACAGATGGGCTCTCCAGGTCAACACATCCACCTGTGTCAAGGGTCTCCTTCAGCTCCCAGCAGTCTTTCTTGACAGTTGCTAGTCTGAACATCCCCTCCATCAGTGGTCCTTCCACGTATGATTTTGCGAGGAGATCTTGCAGGTAACACTGGCAGGGCTGAGTGAATGGCAGCTTTGGTGACTTTCTTCAGAGACACAAGCAAATCTGGATAGGGAGGTATGCTGCTAGGTCTCTTCTTCCTCAGGCCAACACCTCCTTGACCAACACCAAACTCAGCAATATCCCCTCAGCATAACTTCATCTTTTATTCTTCCTCTGTTTGCTCTTCTCCATCTCAAATCAGACAGAGAAACACGCTACTGAGAGAGAGCTCAGCCAGCTGCCCCCAGCAAGAAGCTCCTCCAGCTGGCCCCAACAGGAACTCTCTTCTCCAGGAACTCTTATCAAACTGATCAGCTCCTTGTTGCTTCTTCTCTCTTCTGTTGCTTCCCTCCAACTAGTTCAGTTCCTGCTGCTTCCTGAACTGATTCAGTTCCTGGTTAATATATCACCTGGGGGAAGGCAGGGCCTCACACAGGTGGGCCAGGTTCTGCCTCTGGGGCCTTGGGGAACAAAACATGTTGCTGGGTCGTGACTCATCCATAGGTCAACTCCAACTCAGGGCCCACAGCCCAGTCCCCAGCACTTCAGGAGGTACACTCTGGGCTGGGATCTACTTGTTATTCCTAGCAGATGCCATTAGGACAAGCACTCATGGTAAGGACCAGATCTACACCTGTAATTCCTGGCTATGCTGAAGGTTGTGTCCCCCAAAGCTGCCTTCCAAAGAGGTGACATGGCCTGGACCAATCCCCAAACAAACAGCAAACTTAAATAGACTGAAATTCTACAAAATGATAAATGGAGTTAGTAACCACTGGCTTTGCTCCTGTGAATTTGGAGACATGAAACACAAGGCAAAAACATTTGTTCTGCCCACTTAAGATGTAGCTGGGGCAGGGGCTGTCCTCATGTCTGAGCTCAATTTCTGAATTATTCAGTGTATGGCCTTTCTGCTCCGGCAAGAGACTCGCTCAGAGCTCATCTCATCTGCTTTTACTTTCTTTTAGTTCATTCTTTCTTAAACAGACTTGCAATTGCTCCCATGTATTATTTATGGGAAATACTATGCTTTTGTAACATAGCGTGGGTGGAACCAACTCTGTAGGCACAGTTTGCACCCCGTATTTGCAATGATTGGCAGGAGGAAAGAAAACAGCCTGTGTTTCAATAGGTAGGGTATGAGAATGTAAGAAAAAAGAATGCAGAGTTGCCTGTTTGCCCATGAATTACTCTGTTCTATGCCATAGAAAACCTGAAAGCAATCTTCAGTAAAGCCTTACCCTAGTTTTATTCTTTGGTCTGGCTTTATTTTTCCCTTCCCTTCCCTTCCCCTCTTTCTTCTTCTCCTTCTTCTCCCTTTCCCTTCCCCTTCCCCTCTTCCTTTCCCTTTTCCTCTTCCCTTTCTTTTCCTTTCTTTTCTTTTCTTCAGAAGTACCCTACATCTGCAGCATGTTAGAGAGTGATGCAGTAAAGACTCCATCACATCATAGTTCAAATACTCAATTATTCATCAGATGGTAGAAACTCCACCCTTGCTTCCTGTATCTATATTTTTGTTTCCTTAAAAGCAATTTCAGTGCTATGACTGCCTGGTCAGATGAAACAGATGTGTCCCACAGCCTCCTGTCATGCCTCAGAGAAGATGAGCAGAGGCTTGAAAAACATGAAAAGTTCAAGAGACAATTCACTCAACGTACTGGTATGTCAAAAAATACCAACTACATTGATCGTACAGTGCAATATGGGGAGGAAGGTTTCCCCAAGATGGAGAATGATCAGATTAAGGAGAGAGACAACAATTTACCTTATTTTTAAAAATTAGGAACTCGGGCAAGTGGGTAACCCTGGGGCAGCAGCATGCACTGACAAGTGTGCAAACAGTTCTCTGGAGGATCACTGCACATTGTAGTTCTCTTTTTCTATTCCCATCTAGAGAGCTTCCTGCCTTTTTCCCATTTATAGGCTGGTTTCAGACAAGATCCCCCATGAACATATACTGCATGATTTATCACATGCATGGTGGTGCATTTACGCCATTCAATTAACTCTGATACAGCTGCAGTAAATAAGCACAAGTTTTTGAATTAACCTAAAGCCTGACCATAGCAACACATCTTACATACCCTCAAGCTGCACCAAGCTCATGGAAGATCTTGGTGCCAACCAGCTCTGTGGGATAGCTATGGAAGAGACAAGTATCACACAAATATCTTGCAAAACAAGGTCTGTAGGACTCTTTGCAATCCTGCGCAGCCCTTCTGGGCTGGACTCCTTGTCTTCTTTTGTTTCTCATTCATCTTCCTTTCCTTAAAAGACAGAAAACTGACACATCTTGCCCCCAGGGTAAGAAATACGCCTCTGACTGGCCACCAAGGACTTAGTCACTGACCAGTCCCTTTCACATGCTGAACTTCATCCCCAGCAACGGTGGCTTGCAACACAGAGGCATCATCGCTGGGGAAACTGTATCTCCTACAGATGTGTGGAAGTCCCTCACAGTCCCAGGGAAGTGCAGATGAATCACATTTCCTTCTTCATCCTCAGATGAGGGTGGCTGGAGAGCAGCTCTGTGTTAATGTCGCGATGTGAAATTTGCAGCTGGTTTTGGTTCTGCACACCCCTGAGCAGCCTTTTAGGAACGAAACCCAACCAACAGTGAAGGTAAATACCAGCTTTACTGGGACTCTGCCTGGCTGCCACCAGCCACTCTTGCACAAGCGACTCTGGGAGCTGTTTCAGCAGCACATTTTTGCCTCTGGCGTGTAAAGTTCAAGTGGTACTGTCTTGCTAAACATTTTTTTCCTTCTTTTAAGGAATTTTCTTACCCCCTCAGCCACAGAGGACTGACTTTTCTTCACTTGTGAAAGTTAAAATGTAGAAATACTTTGATGTGAAGAATCGCATAGATTTTCATCCCAGGGAAGGTGTTTCTACTAGTCATATTTCAATGAGACATTAAAAAAACATGATTGTGTGCATATTTTAAGTTGCTGTCATAACTGTCTGTGCAGCAGGTAGTAAAAACTGATGCCACAGAGATTGGTTTTATACTTTTCAACATAAGACTGGCAGAAAAATTGTCAGTTGTCTTGTTGCTCATGTTTAAATCCACACTCTTGAGCTATGATTCAGCAAATTCCCAGAGTAGCCCTGCTGTGAAACTCAGGTTCTTCCTTGTCCTGTCCTGCTGGGAGTGGATTTCCTCTACAGAAGCCAATGACTAAAAGCTCATTTATTTCTGTATGTGGTGAGGAGGAAACTTGCTTCAGCATCTCCTTACCTCTTCCTGCAAAATGTTGGCTCTCTTTTGCACTGGTCGCTTCAGGTTGTGAATGAAAATGGAAGTGAGTGGCAGCCGAGCTGGGGTATAGAAATTGTTGTTTTGAACAGTGCTCCTTGACTTTGCTCCACACCTCATAAATAATAGCTCTCACCTCATTTTAGCTGCGAAGAGAAACTAAAGCAAGCTGCCTGTGTCTTTCTTCAGCAAACCTAAGGTCTCTCACGGAGAGGCAGGACTTAGCACTCTATTATTAACTGACATTATCAAGGAAATACGCTTGCTTTCAGGTTTTGGCTGCATTATTTTGCTACGGTTGTGGCAGCATCTAGATGGGGAAGCTGATCTCCAAAGGCCAGCACAAAAGAGATGCTCGAGTTGTCATGCTGGGACTTGACTTTGCTGGCAAATCCACCCTTCTGTACAAACTGAAGAGCGGCCAGGCTGTGGAGACCTGCCCGACGGTGGGCTTCAACGTGGAGTCTCTGCAAACACCCTGTCACGTATCCTTCACCCTCTGGGACGTTGGTGGACAAGGCAGCCTGCGGGCAAGCTGGCCTAACTACCTGGAGAACACTGACACCCTCATCTTCGTGCTCGACAGTACAGATGCAGCCCGGTTGCCTGAAGCAGTGGCAGCACTGGAGGAAACCCTGAGCCACCCCAGCATGGCTGGTGTCCCTGTCCTCCTCCTGGCCAACAAGCAGGAGGTGCCAGGAGCACTGGGCACCACCGAGCTGGGGGAGAGGCTGCGGCAGGGGCAGCTGGCAGGGCACCACTAGGTGCTCCAGGGGTGCAGTGCCCACACCGGCCAAGGCCTGCAGGAAGCCCTGGCCATCCTGGGAGAGCTACTGCAGGGTCTAGAGCAGAGCTCTCTGTCCCAGGAGCAACCACTTGCAGGGCCAGTGTGGAGGAGGCAAGCTCCAGAGCAAACCTGAACCTCAAGTGGACCCTTCCCACTTGTCACTGCCAGCAGATTTGTTACAGAGGATCTTCAGCCTCCAAGTATCCCCTAAAATGAGCAGATCTGCAGCTGGCACACACCACAAAACACCCAGCCACTCACCACTGAAACCTATCAGGAAGACCCCCGAGCAAAACTTCCACCATGAAGCAATTTTGGCCCTGTCTCTTGGACTCATCACCGGCTGCAGCTTGTCCCACCGTCGCCAGGCTCTGCTCATCCATGGTGTGGTGTCCAGCGCTTCAGCAGGGATGCTTTTTACCAGAGCAATATAAATTATACCAGAGATGCACACAAGGGACAGAGGGAGTTGTCCTCGTTCCGCAGCTCCCAGCTCCGATGCAGCTATCCTGATGGGGGGTGATCCCCATGGGGCAGCTGTTTGAACGTGCCCCGTGCTGCTTCTTGCTCAGCTCAAATCACACGTTCCTCAGCTGGAAAAGCAGCAGCTGCTGAAAGGGAATGGCTGAACTGGAGCAGCGTAAGTGCAGGACTTCAAACAGCCCACAGCTGTTTTAATGGGTTTTAATGCAGCATCTACGGGTATAATCGTTGAGCCATGGATGGGAGTCAGGATTGGATGGAGTCATGCGGTTCAGGGATGAGTATATATTAATTTCTGCATTTCTTGGTTTGGGCCTTTCTTTTCCATTCGTTGTTTTTACCAAATACTGATTTCATGAAATTGGTACCTCATTTTCCTTGGATTATATTTAAATATAAAGAAATCAAATCTGACTTCTAGATGCTTGGACACACATCTGCATGGCCAGTCAGCCTCTAAGTATCCTCATGGTGATGTGAAGAGCCAACATGAAGCACCACCTCTCTAACTTTTTGAAACTGGATGAAGCCACTCTACAGGCAATGGTTGGTAGCCATGGGCACCAGCAGGTTGGTAAGCAAAGGGCTCTCCACACTCAAATGTGTCCAGGGCAGCCAAAATGCCCCTGGTAGCTCACAATGGGACTGGGTCCCTTGTTGTGGTGATGGTCCTTGTCCAATCCTGCTCAACCTACCATTAAAAAGACCTATAAAGCATGTGCGTGAGGGCTCCCTATACCCCAAATTCTGTTATTCAGGGTTAAAATGAAAAAATGTCATAGTAGTCCCTACTTTATTATGAAATGAATGAAAATGGTGGGGGAAGGGGACAGAAAGGACACAAAATTTTCAGGCAGCAAAAGTCACTTGCTTTCAATGAGGAACTTATTCAATCTAGAAACACCAAAGAGAAATACATGGTGAAATCCTCTTCTGTTCGTACCAGAGCATTTTACAGTTGTTAAGGAATTAATAATCCAGCTGCTACTGGTGCTGTTATTAGCCTCATTTCATAGAAGGCAGCTGGAATAGAGAGCTTAAATGGTGATTGAGAAATAGAATCTGACATTTATAGAAAGGTCTCAATAACATAAATCCTTCCCAATGGAAAAAGTCACTTTTTTTTTTAACTATGTTAATGTAGAAGAGCTATTACATGCTATAAAATATTGATCTGGCCTAAATGATCATTGTTATGAGTATACTAAAACATTACAGAATTGTATAATTAATTATGTGTCAAACCTGTGTACATGGTAAAGAGGGCAAAATTACATCTTTATATGTTTGCAGTTAACATAAGCAGGCTGATCTGCCTTTGGCTTGTTGTAGACGATCGTCGTTTGCTTCTAACACACAAGTCTCCAAAGTTGTGTGTTTGACTGTCAGAGCTGAACCAAGCAGTTTTAGTGAGACAGCACACGTGCTAACACCTAGACAGAGATGAACAAGCTCAGGTCATCTATGCAACCTGGTTGCCTGTACATCAAAAAGCCACCATCTTCTCGGGGGCCCATCTGGCCATTTTGAAGACCAGTCCTAGAGGCACAATGCAAAAGGCTCTGTGTTACTTTGCCATGCCAAAAAACCTCTCCTTATTGAGTTCTGTGGTGTTTTGGTTTTGCATCTCACATAGTACAAAGCAGAGTATTGTACATTAGAGTGAGGAATCAACAATAGTTTAAACTCACCGCAGACTAAAAAGGGTGGTCCTGCTGATGTTTTACTCTTAATTGGCTCTTGATGCATGCGTTTGATTCTACAGGATTGTCTGCTGGTGGTTAAAAAAAGACACTGAAGCCTTCTCATTCTCCCATGAGTGTTTTTTAAGCCCTTTAAAGATCAAAAATAGGCTTCTCTGGCAGCAAATAGAGGTAACCACCAGCCTTTGGTAGATACCACCAATTAAAAATTAAAATAGCGAGGCAGGAGGTGAGGAAGAAGGGGTTGTTCTTAGCAGTGGGAAGCCTGAATGCCTGAAACTGATGAAGCAACATCCTGGTTACTGAAAATGTTCTCACTTTCCCCAAAGCAGTAATTTGGCAAAATACCCCATCTCGTGGGGCATCATGTGATTTATCATCCTTGTTTTCTGGAATAAGGCTTTTCTAGATGCTCGGTCACATTACTCAGCTCATTTGTGCTATTGTTGGAGACTGTCAAAACGATGCTGGGTCATAATATTTGAAACAGCAACACAGTTTATTTTTCATTATTTTCTTTTTTATCCTCTGTTGGAAAGCATGTTGAAACAAGTCAATCTAATGAGCCCTGCACTGCTCTAATCAAATGCTTGCAGGACACTCACACAACAGCACTTAAATGCTTCTGTGTCAAAACTCCTGCCTGGTTCAAAGGGAGCAGCATGGAGGTTTGCAGAAAGAAGCCAGCTCTAGGGAGGGAAGTTTGGTACCTCTTTTTCTTGGTAATTCTGCATGAGAGCCACTGAAACATGGAGTGATATTAATCCCTTAAACATCTGTGCTTATGGGTTCCAGCCAGGAGGGCACCCTCAAACTTAAAGTTTCCATCTTCCTGGGTGTGTGATAGATGTCACAGCCTCTGCATCAATTTCTAAAATAACACATCTTCTCTCCTAGTAGCAGGCAAAAGAAAAATCCTTAGGATACTTCCTTGTTTCAGGTTCCTCACAAATTTGAAGCATCCTTTAGGTTATTGGCCCAGAAGCCACTCTGGTTGCTCAAGATCCCTTTTTAGCAGCTTCTCTGGATGCCAAGTCCATCCCCTGGCTATCTCTGATGTTGTCTGTCTCAAAGCCTAAAGGAGAAGTCTAGAAGAGCAAGCTGTTTCTCATTTAATTCTTGTTTGTTTGTTTGTTTTCAGCAACAAGTATTTATTTAGCTGTTTTTATATAGGAAAAGTATTGCTTTGGAATAGTTCCATTGCTGTTTTTTTTCCCCATTACCCTTATTATAACTTGCATCCTGCCTCCAGGGTCTTCCAGTAGCTTCCTACAGCTTCATCAGTTCTCTTTAACTGACCTGGGCAGTATTTAGTTTTTAATGTGGACTGTTTTTCTGTGATCTTGAATCTGATGGTTATGACCTAAATGTATTGGCAAAAGAAGCCAACTCACAGGATAGCAAGGTTTGGAAAGGACATCTGGTCCAAAACCCTGCTGAAAAGCAGCTTACCTGAGGCCTCGTGCAGCAGTTTTGAACGTCCCCAAGGATAGAGGTTCAACAGCCCAACACCTTTAAAGGCACTTTGGTATGTGTTAACCTTTACAGTAACGTAACTGGAATCTATAATTGTGCATTACTTGTCCAAGTCACTGTTCCACTAAGAAGAGCCATATTAGTAAGTGTCTGCCCTTGACTGGAGCTGTCAGAGCAGTCTGCTTGCTCAGGGCCAGGCCATCAGCTTGTCCAGCCCCGGGACCTCTCATCCCTTCTCCACTTTGCAGGGATCACTGCAGTGGGAGCTGCCTCCAGATCCTTCTGCCTCTTCCAAGGACACCGAGACACTCCGGTCATCTCTGACACTGTTTATGAAAGGGCATAGTTAATTACTCACTGATGTACTAACCTTTCTGGGGGACTGGCTTTTGAAGTAGCTTCAACAAACCCTTTTCATGACTATGAACCCAGAACAGATTTATATTTTAATTTCTTACAAACAGCTTTCCATCCGCCCCCAGAGAAGGAAAGCAGTGAGCTGGGAAAAAAACCCCCAACCTTAAAACCAGTGCAGGAAGGACGATTCACCTTTTCCCCAGTTTCTTCACAACTTTCGTATTTCAGCCAGTCCATGACACAAAACAGTTTCTACTTGCACGTTAGCTGATTTCTGCTTTTGGCACCATTACTTTGTTTTTGGATGGGCCTACATGCTATTTTCCCTGCAGTTACTGATGGGGCTTCTCTGATGGGTTTCACTGAGGGGCCTGAGATCTGAGGGGAACCATGCGATATCCCAGGGCTGCGAGGTGAGGACATGAATGGTTGCCAATGAACTATTTAAAGAGGGAACAGGCAGCCACAGGGCACGTGAGAGGGAGCTGTAACGCTGGGAGAAGAGCATTAGGGCAGCAGCCAGAGACCTGGGAAACGTCTGGAGGAAGAAAGGTCAATAAGAATTTTATAAAAAGCTGAGATGAACTTTCTTTTCAAATGTAACATGAAAAAAAAGATTGCAAAACCTCCCTTTTGTTAGGAGACAGGTTGTGTAATGCAGTGGAATGTCTTAATTATCATTTTAATACACATAATGACTGTAAGTTGTTTTCCTCTTCTTAAAGAATCCTGAAATACCACCTATAGATTCATCACATGTAATTCAACAAGAAAAAATAAGGGACAAAACCATATGTGATGCCATCTCTTAAAAAAAATTAATACCCTTGCCAAATGGTATTAAAAAACAGTCATGCCATTACAACAAAGACAAATGACAAACTACAATTAAAGACATTACAGCCTTCAAAAGGTTAATTTAACTGGCCCTTCTCTAAACTTTCCAATACTTTATTTTTTCATGATGCATTTGCTTGAATCACAGCCCTGATCTTGCTGTTAAAAACATGAGGTGAAGGCTGGCATTTGGGTTAGGACCTCAGCAATGCATTCATGGCTGGGAGCATGTCAACCCTCTACCTCGTACTACACAAAACGATTTATGTATAACTTCTGTAAAAAAGAAGAAGAAAAAAAAGATAAACTAGCTAACTACTGTGAAAGGTGATGCTGATTCTTCAAGCACATACCCCTGTTCCCGCACCCCTGCCTGCCTCTCTGTGGTTGGACCAGATGCATACACCTCTGCTCCAACCCAACCCAACCCCTGTCACCTCCAAAGCTGTAACACTTTAAATCAGTCCGGCACCATTGTCATCTGCTAATTGCTGTGAGAAACAATCTCCCTGGAGCTCCAGAGCCAATGAACTGTTCTTAAGTTCTCCTTTAGGCCCCAGATTTTTATTAATTTTTTTTTGGCCTGTGCTGGCTAACCACATTTGCATGTGACAACAAGGAATTTTTCACCACTTGCACAAACAAAAACCACTTGGTGATCAACGTTTCACTTTGCCTTGGATGTAGGAGCAACATTTGCCTTTTAACCGAACTGTGGCAGGGTTACAAAGCCACTGGTTTCTGTAGTGAGAGGACAAACTCACACAGACCCATGTGAGGTTTGATAATTGAGGGAAAGGACTTTGCAAAGACCAAACCGGAGGTTTCCTCGGGAAGAAAAATGCCAGCTGAGATGGGGCCCTTGATTCCCGGGGTGTATGATCAGGCAAGGGTCTATGCTGTTCATAAAGACATACACTTTACATCTCATTATTTTCTGGCTTTTGACAGCACTTAACAGTAGTCCTTTTCTTTGATAATAGCATAAACCAAGACCAATGCTAAAAGTCAATGTCCCCAACACAGGCAGTATATTCAGAGACATAAGGTTTGGGTCAGTACAGGGCTGGAGCAGGAGTCCAGCACCACACCAGTCGTAAGGTGTGTGCACAGCATGACTCAGGGTTGAGCTTTCAAGAGGATGGAGAAGTAGTTTCTCTCTGTTCCTGGGAGGTCAACACAGAGGCAAAATATAACAGACCATTCCCAAGGATGTCCCATTTCTAAAAGCAAGGGAAGCTCAGCAAGGAGGAGCAGGTTTTGGGCTGCAATTACGGTAATGTGGTCCCAAGCCTTCAGAGCTGCCCTGGGAGAGTTGAGGACAATGTCCACCTTGCCCCTGAGAAAAAGCAGCTCTTCAAAGACCACATATGAGAATGACCAGGAGGATCATAGAATCATTTAGGTTGGAAAAGACCTTTAAGATCATCCAGTCCAACCATAACCATACTCTGCCAAGTCTGCTGCTAAACCATGTCCCTAAGCACCACATCTACACAGCTTTTAAACACATCCAGGGATGGTGATTCAACCACTTCCTTGAGCAGTCTGTTCCAGTGTCCGACAACCTTTTCAGCGAAAAAAAATTTTCTAATGTTCAATGGACAAGGATGAGGGGACATGTCCTGGTGTAGGTGGCTGCAGGCAACCCCGGGGTTTTGGGTGACATGGGCATCACGGCCCAGAGGTAAGGCATTGGTTTGGCCCCTTGGACTTTCTCCCTTAAAAAGATCTTTATTCTCCCATATTTTCTCCCTGGGAAGAAATATGTGACTTCAATCAGATGCTGCTCTGTCTTCAATAAAGAAAACAGCCTCAATATTTTTGTTGTTCGTGTTAAGAGATACTATTTGTTTAGCTTAAATACCTAAGTTTTAAACAGAATGAATCACTTAGAGTTCTTTAGAATGCTGTTTACTTAGCTTCACTTAGCATGAGTATCTGCTGAAGCCTTAGGCCACAAGCTGTGACTTTCCACTAGCGTTTACTTAACTGTACCTTACTTAGTCAAAACAGGGCCTCCAGAACCAGCGTAAATCAAAAGATAAGGAGGCTTTAAGGCTACAACCATCATCAGCAGCTGCAGCTAGTCAAGATAACAGCTTGTGGCCTGGAGACAGTGAAGGAATCCAGTAAGGAGTCAGAAGGTATTGGAGGATCTCAGGCCAGAATCATCGTTGGACCAGGAAGATCACACGAAGGGCAGATGCATGGTCTGTATGGATATAAATGCCCAGGGATTTCTTTGTTTGGGGTCCCTCTCTGGAGGCACCCAGTTCAAGCTGAACCTGCTGCTCTACCATTCTATTAACTCATTTATTTTTACAAGATTCTATACCTGAGGCTCTGTTTAGGGAAACCCAGGATTTGGCCTGCTCTTCTTTAACCATTCTTTTCTGCATCCTTTCTTCATCCCACATAAAAAATCGCTCACATTACCATCTATCCCCGCAGCACCATCAGCAGAGGTAACAAATGACCTTGTTATTCCCTCCCCTTGCAGAGCTGAAGGCCCCATTAGCCACCTCCACTGCTGCATGGGAGCTCACATGCTGCTGCTGACAGGAAAGCAGTGATGCAGGAGAATTGCAGGAGAGCAGTTCCTTAGAGCATTAAATCTCTGCAAACATCAGAGCCTTGGCCAGATGGAGAAGCTGAAAATGCCACAGACTGGCTTGTGCCTTCCTGCATTCTCAGGGCTGGCCCCAGCTTGCTCTGCTTTTGCCTGTCACTTTGATCTTGTCACCATTAGTCCGCTGAGATGCGGTCCCTGACCACACAGTTCATGGTCACTTAGTGCTCCAGCCACACAGGGGCATCTCACAGTCTCTGCCATCTTCCTCACAGGAGGTGCATCCTAATTCAATGATTTCAGCTTCATTTTGATGCTGGAACTTAAAGGAGCTTCTTGCCATTTTCTCAATGGTGATGCGCCCCAGGAAAGAAAAGAAGCGCAAGGAAAGAGCTTTTGAGAACACTCATGCTGTGATTTTCAAGACTGCATGTTATATCCATGATGCTAGTACAAATACTGGCACTAAAAGTCATGACGACCTTTTAAAAAGGAGAAAACAAAGTAGCAATGTAAATAATGTATCTGTAGGGAAAAAAAAAAAGCAAAACAAACCCCCAAACACTAAAAACCAGGAACAGGGCAGGAAGTTCCAGCTGCAAAACAAAAGTTACCCCCAAACCTTATTACAGTCATGAACTACGGAGTCAAGAAAATTAAAAAGTTGGAGTCAGACTATTTGTTTTTGTGAAGTCCTGTCTGGATTTTGGCCTATTTATACCTAGTTTAGGCCACAGCACCGTGTATTCCCAGCACTGCACATCTCATGTGTTCATGCGTACATCCATGAACACATCTCACATGGCTCAATGACTGAACCCAGCACATTCTGTCCAAGGCAGTAAGCCACAGCTGGTACTGTGTGTGCTCCGCACTGTAGCTTCAGGACAAAGATCTTCCCAGAAACAGAAGTTATCAGCTCTCCATAAAAGTTTTATTTTAATTTTTGAAAGTTTAGAAGCAGTGAAAACCAAATAATTTTGAGAAGCCGGGGTGATTTTTCTAGGAGACTTTGTCATTCCAGGTTTGGGGATGCACAGGTGATGTTCACCTGAGTCAGCTGCAGTTTGCCCCTCTGCCACCACATACAAACTCCCATACAAACTTAGCTCGGAAGGAGCATTGATGCAGTTTAGCAACTGGTCTTTTGATGATTTGTAAGTCAGAGGGGAGAAGAAAAGAACCCCCAAATCCTCTGTGTTAACACTTCAATGCTTGCAGCATTTCACTTTGAGTAGCTGATTGGGGTTGCAGTTAAAGCAAAAATAAATAATGGGCACGAGGGCACTGAGGAATACTTGTAGCAGTACTCCTCCAACTGGAAGCATGAGAAGCAGGCCCCAGGTTATGTCAAGAAGAATCACAGTGTTTATTAAATTTCGAAATCTGTATGATTCATGTTTTCAAATTTTCTCTCCCATCTTTATGGGCCAAATCTTTTTTCTATTAAATTTAGGCTAACCTACAGGCAACATAAGCAGTTGCTTAGGTCAGTAAAATTCCTGAAGTATTTCAAGAGCTCAGATATTGACTAAAATATCAAATACAGAGAAAACTATGACCACTACAAGCAGTGATTTCTTCCCTTTCCATCAGCTTTTAATTTTTCCAAGCACAGACTTTGTGTTGAGCTCCCCTAAATGCACTTCCCTGGATATCAGCAGCCATGCAAAGCTCAGCACGGACACTTGGCTCCGTGCTGCTGACAACGAGGTTGGATTTAAAACCCCAGCAGTTTGGTGGCAGGTCCTGCCAGTTTTGGTGCAACAAGCTCCTGCTGCAGGAGTAAGATGCCACCTTGCTAAATGCTCCCCTTGGACTGAGCCCCTTTTCTCAGCAAAGGGTTAAACACTTCAGCACAGAGCCCTCAACAGACAGACCTGGAAGTGGGTATCATCCCTAAATGTCCACACAGTGCCTGCACATCCACCTCCTCCTAAGTGTTCACAAAGGAGCCTTTTGGATGGAAATCTTTACATGTGAGGCACAAGTGTCTTTTTGAATTTGTTTTAGTAGCAATTGAACCATTTTTTTTTCACTTCTATACATGCAGAAAAAAGGTGAGATTTTAACCTCTCAGTTTTAATTTTCAACTACAGGGTCACTGTGGTCGTTCACCACAGCAAGGAGAACAGAAGGACTTTATCCCTTTATTTTCAGTATTATAAAATGCAAGCAGTATCTAGATTTCAGGGACCCCTACCAGGATGTAGAAGTATGAAAGGCAGGGGAATCCAGCTGTAAACTGCATTGAGCAGAAAAGGCCAGCAATGGGTCTAATCCCAGGGCAAGAAGTCCAGCTTCCCTAAGCATCTCCTTGCACACACCAAAAATTGAAATTGGGGAAACCAGGGACAAAATATTTCTTTTTTATCCTCCTTTTTCCTATACAGAGAATTTGTATGGTGGATCATCTGGCTTCACAAGGTAGAGTTAAATAAGAAAATAAAAGAAGAAAAAGAACCCAAAACAACAGTAAGGATGATCAGCTCACAAATAATTAGGATGCAGACTTCTTGAGCTCCCTTATGCTTTATTTTGGCAAATCAGAAAGATCAAACCACCACTGTCTTCAGCAGGACTCCACTGAGTAGGGAGGATGGCAAATCCATCCTCCACATCTTCATGCATCCCTGGGCCTTACCTAATGTACATTGAGCAAACTGAAAACTAACCTCCTTCTGCATCTCCTCGCTGTGTCCAGGGAAGAGCCTTCCCACAGGGTATCTGAACCCTTCACACACTTGCCTTTTTTTCTTCTGAGGTTGCATGGTGACACTCATCCTATTTTACTGCTGCAGATGAAGGCAGAAAGCAGTAAAGGCTTTACCTTCATTTTAAAACACAAGAATCATTGTTTTGATGTGCTCAGCTGTGACACACAAGGCTGAGAGGTCCCGAACAGGCTTTTGCTAAAACTAAGGTTAGAAAAAACAGCTCCTGCGTTCCTTTACAAACTTGTATGCTGCTTGAGAAAGCTGTATCATGAAAGTATTTGAAAATGAAGCTGCTCGTGCTGCTGCAGCAGCAGCTGGAGATGTCTGGGTCTATGCCAGCAGCAGAGGTCAGACCTGCCCGTTATCACTTCTGTGGCAGGACAACTGGAATCAGGGAAGCACAAAGCTGCTCCTGTCTGTAAGCCCGCATCCTTTTCCTAAGCAGGCTGAAGCAAGGCACCACCCTGCAGCAGAGCTGAGCAGCTCCCAGCTCACCCTGTTCCAGCTCAGGCCGTCATGGAGCTGACGGTAGCAATCACGACAAACCCCTGCAGCAAAACCTCCCAAGGCTTTGCCTGGTGGAGCCCGCACTTCTCTAACAGTTTTCTCCTTTTCTTCCCAAAAAGTGCTTTCTAATGGCTTGGCATAATTTGTTGTCCTACATATGTTTGAATAGAAGCTTAATTATGCCACAAAAGGGAGTATTTTTTTATGCAACAAACCAGAAGGAACACAATGCAGCCAGGCTGCTTTGGTAGGAATGACACACGCTCAGCATCTACAGGGCATGAGAGAGCAGACAAGAATAACAAAATGGGCCTGGACTATTATTCAGTCCACTGAGATTTTAAAAATTTTAGAATATGTCTTATTTCAAGGATCTTACTCATTTCTCTGTTTAGCAGATCCAGCAAACAAATAAGTGCCTATCTTTTTTAGAAGTATGAGGAATATTAAGATATTCTCTAGGTTTTTTTCTTTCTAAATGAGATGTCTCTTAAAATAATGCATTCTTTATTCCAATGTAGTATCTTTCAAGTCATGTAGGTAGCGCCTGCTGAATGACTAACAAGTTGCAACAACACAACACAATTCGAGTTTCATTTTGTCAACTGAAAGCTGAAGGAACCAGAGACTGCTTTTGGAAATAGGAGTTGGGTTCTTTTGGAATCTTTATCCTTTATATCCCCATAGAAGACCATTTGCAAAGATTTAAATACAGCACTAGAAGATCATCTCCATTATCAGCCTACCCACAGAGGGAGAGGGGCTTCTCCAGGTGACTCACCCAACTGACACACACAGAGCAAAGCCACAGCTGCAGGGTCACAGCCACCCTTCAAGCAGTGCAAGAGGTTTTCCTCCACAGGTGCTGTCACATAATTAAAGCAGGGCTGTACTAATTTGGGGGCTGCTGGACAACGCCAGACTGACAGCTCCAGTCTACCACCAAGCAGCACCCCAGTGGGGTCACTCATGCCTGAGGTGAGGGACACTGGCCATCCCTCCCAGCTAGAGAGCCATGGAAGGCTGGTCTCCTGCCCAAAGCCCACCCTGGTGCACATCTCCTCCCACACACACCGGGCAGGAGGAGCTGGGCCTGCTTGTACAGCATCCCAAGCTCTGAATTAGTGCTGAATCAGCAATCAGACCAGCACTGGCAGCCTGCAGAGGAGGCTTCTGGAGGTAGAAAAGACTGTGGAAGTTCCTTGACACTACAGTGCACCTTCAAACCCTTAAACTGAAGTCACTATCGAATAGTTACAGGGACCAGCCGCACCCCACTTACCACAGCCTCCTGTACACATTTGGGAAACATCTCCTTAAAAAAAAGTGTAAGTCTATACTGGAACAGTATCCAAAGCTTCAGAGATGACTTGTGTTAGCTTACTTTATTCATTCTTGTAACATACTCCAAATTTTGATGAGGAGTTCTGCTAATATCTGGTCAAAGACAAAACCCCCTAAGTCAGTCTGTGAAGACCAAGCAGTTTCATAATCTTCAAAATAAGTTCTTGAATTTTTTTATAGTATTTGATAGCAGCTTTTTATTGGTTACAAAACCTAAGCCCATATACAAAATTAGGAACACATTTAGATGCCTCTTTGAAAGAACGTTTTAGTCTATTTTAACTGATAGTTTAAAAAAATAATAAAAACAATGCAATTTTAAACACTGTTCTGAAAACGTAAAAGTGCAGCAATATACTTTGTTTCCTTTATTAACTATGAAATGGTGCAATCCCAATCAAAAGCTGATAAGGTCACAACAGAAAGAACTGAGCAAACGCTTTGTCCTGCCTTACCCAGTTCTCTGATGTTCACTTTCAATGTAATGCATTGAGTGCAAGAAAAGGATCAAATCTTCACAGTAGTGGAAAACTGTTGTTTCAGTATCAATTTGTAGGTAAATCTGTAGGACAATGGCGAGTGCAGGTGGAAGGGGGTATCCGTCAGTCTATAGGGCATATAGGGAAGCGAAACTGAATTAGAAGGGGGGAAATATTTGTTCACAACAACATCTGCTGGAACTCTAATTTCACAAGAACTTTGTGACCTTACCTGACTTTGACTTTTTATTGTTTAGTTTTTTTAGCGAACACCACACAGTTTCAAGATTTTAGACTATAGTGTGTGAATAGGATGCAGTTACCATATGAAGCTTCAACTCAACTTTTGGGAAAAGAAAAAAGGCACAATGAACTTCAACTCAATTTTATGTGCACAAGAGTTGAAAAATCTGAGCCACCTTAAAGAGAAATTGATTCTAAAATTTATAAAACCTATAAATAATCAGAGGCCAAACCACTATATTAAAACAGATTATCTAGCAAGTAAAAATCTTGCAGTTTAAACATACGCTTGTATCCAGTTGAGATACAAGACAACTCACTCTTTAAAGTGGCTCCACCTTGGCAGATATATATTTAATGAATGCACACCTGCTATGCGTTGTTCATCAGTGGAAAAACAGCTGATCCACAAAGCTCTGATGGCATCTGTCCTTATCTTCATCACAGTAAATACAACCCACATCCAATAACTAAATTAGTTTAGATTCTTCTATCCCTTCACATCAATGCATTGGGAAATTACACCCAGTAAACAACAGCAACAAAACCAGTTTGTGTGATAGCTTACAGAATTTAAAAATTATCCATCTTCACCCCAGCGAGACCAAAATCCCTTTGAAAATGACTGGGTCAGGCGATTTTCCAAAAGCAATGACCTCACATACCTTATGTAAAGTTATTTAATGTGCGCTGCACATCAAAGTTTATGCTGAGTAACGGCAGCTTCCACACAGCCTCACACATCAACCAGTTTGCATCTTTCTTTAATCATGTGAATAAGATTTGAGACTAAATTTCTGAATTACTCTTCCAATACTCCAAGAATGAAGCTTTTATGACGCTTCTAAGTAGTTGCTGGTTTGTTGCCAACCACATCATCATAAGCACTGGTTACTAAGTAAAAAATAGTTTAAGACTAAATTACAGTAAACATGAACGCTCCACAGTTTAAACCCAATATAAATCAACCATATCCAATTATCAATTTAAAACAAAATATATTGACTACTGAAAGTTGAAAGCAAGATTCTTTTGAAACTATTACGTTTTTGGACAGAATTTTTTTTTCTCTACAGTCTGGGACTCTTGCTTTCAGCTTAAACAGAAGTTCAAGTCCATAACAGGTTGTAGCTCAGGTAAAATACCATGCACAGCATTTGATTACTTCAAAACAGCAGGAACACACAGGCTGAAGTGAGTGGTCAAATAGGGCTCGCTGTTCTCAAAAATTAGGTATAATGGCAAAAGCTTTACCAGTCCAAATCTACAGTTCATTCTCCAACCCTGGTTTCTGAGGCAGTTAATGAACACACATCAATTACCGATAGCTGAAGTAGTTTTTTTGTTTGCTTTAAACTTAAGTGTTTAATCAATTGCCAAGTGTTGTTTGTTTAAGTTACTTTTATTTCAGTTTCACCAATGAAATTCATTTGGCTTGCATTTTTGAATCTATTCTTCCACATAAAGTATATGAAAATATGTTTGTGGAGGATGATGATGGAGGCTCAGAGCAAACTGGGCCCCTGTAAAGTCTTCCAAAATGTACGCATCATACCAAAGTGTCTTGTTCCACAGTGCACCATTTTCCAAAGAAGCTACTTTTCCGTGGAAAGCCAATGTGCCACCACTATGGAATATTCTTAACAGAACTGCAGATTGCGGTTGTCAGCATGTGGCACCAGGAAAAAGGCAAAAAAAGGTAGTTGGGACTGTTAAAAAGAATTCTGAAACAGTTTAAGAGATCATGCATATGCATTTACAGTCCATGTGATAGTGACGTTTGGCAACTGCAAAGTGACCGATACATGGCTTGCTTTAGAAGCATCAAAACGAAGAGGGAAGTGTGTCTTGGAGCCTTTTGTTTCTTCACTTGGTAGCCATCTGGTGGTGCTTCATACTGGTGTGGGACAGAGAAGCTGCACTTTTTTGAACTTAAAAATTAAATTCTTTTGTTTGAAGGTTGGCCGTTGGGTCAAAGTTGTAAGTACCTCCTTGAGTGGCTTCAGGAATGAGGCTGGGATCTTCATCAATCTGTAAAATACAACAACAAAAACACATGAGAGGCCAATTCCCTGCACAATTCTGTACACATAGAAGAGATATGTAAATGTTCTTTTTTTTTTTTAATATTACTGCAGTAAAATTAGATTTGTATTTCCAATTAAATTCCTCAAATGTGTTTAAAAAGAGCAACACATCAAATCTGTTCTAATACCATTAGGGAAACAGAAAATTGCAATGGTTAGAGCCTGGGTTGCTGCTTGGTCAAAGCCGTTGCTATTTTAGCTGTGCGATTTAATTTTCAATGCCAATTTTTAGTACTTCTGGAGCAGGCTAATCACTAGCTGTGAATTCCAAAATTAGTTTTGTACTTTCTCCCATTTTCTTCCACATGAAAATAATTTTTATCGGCAGCTCATAGAAATACTTATATAAAGCTTAAAAGAGTACTCAGTATCTCCTATCAGAATCTGAAGGATTGAGAATTGCTCATTTCAGAGCAGTTTTATATAGCTCTCAGAAGCCCAATCTGAAATTCTTTTTTAAACCCAAAGTACTTAATTACTCTATGGATATAGAATGAAAGGCATCAGTATCCAACTTCTTCAAAGCTGTTACAATTTAGGTATTTACTGCCTCTAGGAACAGCAAACAACATGGTCAGTGGCATCGACAAGCACAACTTCAAACCCTACCCCTCCTCCTACTGATCACCAGCTGCATCTGTTCTCTGAACGTGCCACCTCTCAAACCAGGCTGAAGGAACCATATGCCTCATTTCAAACTGTGTGTCATTCAGAAGCCAGTAAGAGCCCTTGAGTATGGGGCCTAAACAGCTTTCTGAGACCTGGCCTTGGAGTAGCGTGGACGTCAGAACTGACCTACCTAAAATATTTGTTTCTCTTTACTTTGGGTGACAATACCTACACTGGAGGGAGAGATTAAGGCCTTTGGTGACAGCAGCAATCCGCAGGAGGAAGAGTGGGGTACGTCATGCCCAAGTGAAGATCAAAACCAGTTTCAGACTGCTTTGCAAAATGTTTGTGGTTTGATAAACTAGCACTGCTGCCGAGGTAACATTACCTAAGTTCACGTTTTTAATACGATAAAGTCAGGAAGCCATTAGTGCTGGGCCCAAAGTAGGTGCCTGTGCACTTTACAGGGCTCAGCAAAGGAGCAGATGGGCTTAACAATGAAGGGATATCTAGTAGGCAGCAACATCTCATGAGAATACAGAAGATCCTGAAGTGACAGAAGGCAGGAATACTCCTGGGCAGTCCATCTTAACACTGCCAAGCAGGATAACATAACCAGTCTCTTGTCTCCCTAGGGCAATTTGGATTTTTTTTTTCCTGTTTTGTTGTTGTTGTTGTGGGGGTTTGTTTGTTTTGTGTTGTTGTTTTTTCCCCCACCAGTCCTCAAAAAACAAGAGTTATTTTCCTACTTACATACTGCCTGAAAATTTGCCTAGTTTTATATTTTAACTCCTATCTCTCTGTCGTGGAACTTCTACAATTTTGAGTTTCAGAAGGCCCAGAAAACATGGTAACAGTATAAACAACAATCTGAAGTAAAGCCTTGCTCCTGAGTGAAGGAGGTAAATTCAGCATATTAGGCATAGATTGTGTTAGTTTACGTAAAAAAGTAAATGCACAAAAGGGAGTACTAACCTCAAAAGAGATTATTTTTCCACCCACACCAACTATAGTGCTCTTCAGGTAGTTACAGAAGTCTCAGAGTCATTATGGAGATTACTAGACACTGCTCAAAGAATGTTTACAAGCATAGGGAACTTTTCACAAATCTTAATTTCTGGTGTCTAACTTTGCAGACACATGATGGGGCCCACAAATTGAAAATTAGCAAGTCCTAAAGTTACAGCTGGTGTCTGGAGAGTTGGATTTAAGAGAACTGAAGACATAGAACTACAGACAACCTGGGTGGCCTAGAAAAGATAATCATTTGTCTTCAAATTAATATTGTTGAAGGGATTCTGAGGCACTCATACGCAGGCAACACCAGAAAGAGCTAGAACCCAAAGGGTCAAAATATCTAATCAGGGTGCAACAAAGTCTCAGATGGTCTAGATCAATCAACTGCAGAAAGTGTTAACAGTTTTGATGACTCTCTTCAATGCAGAATACAGACTGAGCAATTACAGGGCTGAAATAACCTATCTGAAAGTAAGGATCCACCGCGCCCTCCAAAGACTGATGTATGAGAAAGTAAAAAGGAGAGCCAAAGAACTGTTTAGATTATAATCACAAGTAATTACATGTCACTTTACATGTCAGTGTGGCGAAATTAGGTCTGCGTCAATCAATTTATTAGGTAAAACCAGAGCAGCCTTCTTGATGGTGCTAAAGAAAATTCTTGGTATTTAAAAACTTCTCAGAGACTTTCAATTGAGGGAAGCTCTACTGAAAAAGGAGCAGGAAAGGTGACTTCCTGGAGAACACATGTTCATGACAACTGGGACTGAGGGCCCATGACAACATATTTATCAAGCTAAGAGCACAGTGTAGACAGTCTTCAATCTTTAGCATACTTACATCATCACCAGAGAAATACTGATCTATGATTTCAAATGCTAGTTTATAAATGTCTTCATTCTCATGCTGTTGCAATGCTTCGATTTTCTCTAACCCTGAATAAAAGGAAATAGAGAAGAGTTTTATAAGTTTAAACTGAAGCTGCTGACTACTTTGAAAAACAGTGAAACATTATTACTGAAACACACTAGAAAAGATGTGGCTCAGTTTGCAAATATCTACACAGTAGCTATCTTTGTCTCTGAGAGGATAGAGAAATAGTTTGTGAACCTTCACATGCCACGGAATATCCCACTTCATGAAGAAGAGATAATGGAATCTTCTCTCTTTTTAGATAAAACTCTTTATTAAGACTTCTGTCTACTGCACAGCTTTTCAGTTATTATGCTTTCTGTACTCCATCAAAAGGAAGTAGCTACATTTGCGTGTTGCATACGAGTTAAAAACAAGGTGACAAAGCTTCATACCAACGGCAGCTTAAAACACTAGTCCCATTTTCAAACTGGATGTGGAACAACACAAGAGAAAAACTCCCAGTGTAGTACACTCCTCAACATCCCTCTGAACTGCTATCTTACAATAATACATTAATTGGCATGTATTAAAACTTGGTTTGCAATATCCCAAAGACACCTCATCCTGCTTTGATCTGTAATTAAATTATGATCCTAACAACTGCTTCCAAGGTAATGAACTAAAGCATGAATTGTGTATTTTACCATGGAACAAAGCATATGCAATAATCAAATGAAAAGAAGTACAATTCTAATTTAAACCTAAAAAATACCTAAGCTACAGAAAGCTCCTTCAATAACTGCCTCCAACTTGACCATCTCTAAATTGAACTAAACAAGAAAAAAAATTCATTCCTCTCATTACAAAAGTCTCACTTGCTTATTCAAATAGCCCACAGTAAAAAAATGCTGTAGCAAATATCAACAGCAGTAAGGGGAAGATAGAATAATATACAGTAAATTAAATTTTTAGAAAGCCTAATAAGCACTTACCTCCACACTCTTCTATAATTTCAGCTATTGTGCTGGCCTCATCACCAGCCATTATCAGGATGTTTTTCAGACCATCCAGGACCACCTGTACCACTTGAGAATCCTTTACTGAGAGTAGATTGCAGAATGGTGGGATTACATTTTGCTGTACAAGGTATTCAACCTAAAGAATGAAAAAAAAAAAGTGCTTTCAACACTGTGCTTCTTATAAATGGCTGCATGTGCAACATTCTAGTGACAATTTGAAATCCCACTACACATACCTGATCTTTTCTCCCACTTATTGTCAAATTGCTAATTGCCCAAGCAGCTTCTTTTTGTGTTCCAAAGTCCCCCTGAAAAATAAAATTAATAGCTCATTAAAATCAGCATGGAAACATCTGTCAAGCTTATTATTAAAAATCACAGACTCCTCGTATCAGATTTATAAAAAGAGGATGACAACTTGCATAGCTGATAGTTTGACTGACCTTAGCCAGCTGGTGTATGATCATAGGGATTAGCCCAGCATCTATTACAGCCTGAACTTGTTGCTGGTTTCCTGCTGTGATATTGGAAAGGAACCAAACTGCTTCCTACAATTGAATGAAACAAAAAAAAAGCAAAACACTCTTAAAAACCAGTCAACAGATGAAAAACAACCAAACTAACCAAAATAACCTGAAAACCTAAAATTGTACCATTACCAATCACTACACAGGACTTCCAGGTTTCCTCCCCAGTAACATACAAAGTTTCATTGCACCATGAAAGCCAAACATGGGGGGGTCAATGTATAATTAATAATCTGGCCCTGTGAATTAGTCATATCACTTACACAAGGAGTAATTCTGACTTAAACCTTACATCCACTTTGCACTGCTAGAGTCACAACCATGTTTTAAACTTTCCATCAGTTTTGCAAAGAAAATAGCAAAAGTGGTAAAAGTCATATAAATAAGGATTTATCCTGTAATCCTACTACTGACAGCTCAGTAGTAGCTTTCTGTGCTGATACAAGGAAGACCAACTCCTGCTTTCATTTTCTCCCTCAAACACGAAGTGGAGCTCACAAAGCTCACTGAAGTATCACAGAGGACTCTCAGTCTCACTAAGCAGTTATCTCCTCCAGGTGGTTCAGTGACATAGCTAACATCTACCTAACGGCAGCTAGAAACTCGTGGTTACAAAGGGCAGAGCAGGGGTTACAACCTGTCAAGTCAATCCAGAACATCTTAAAAAGGCTCCAATCTTAAGTAAAAGACAAACAAATGTGACAGGCAGCCAATTATGAAGCACTGCACAAAAAAAACAACAGGTTCTGGTTTTTAGGGATGTCTATCTTGTTTTTATCCCTCACAACAAACTTAAGACAAAATTCAAAGCATTTCTAGACTCCTCTTATACAAAAATAATTCTTTTCTTGGCATTCAAAAAGAGCTCTTCATCATTCTTTTGTGAGAGCTAAAAGAGCAGGCAGAAACAAATCAGAGCAGTTTGAACTGTCAAAGACAACTTCTTCAGAGCTCTTTACAGCTGAAACAGGGCCTGAAGAAACAGATTCCTCACAAACAGGCTTCCTCTTGATGGTACACTCAGTGGGGGAATCACGTAAGCTAAACAAAAAAAGCCTCCTACCTAACCAGCCCCATCTTGGCAGTGGAAGATGGCACAGTGATTAAAAAAAGGGCAAATAACATGAAATGGGGGCTTTGAACAACCTGGTCCAGTGGGAGGTGTCCCTGCCCATAGGTGGAGGGTTGGAACCAGATGATTTTGAAGGTCCCTTCCAACTCAAACCATTCTATGATTCTACAAAATGCAGCTATGGAAAAGAGGGCACTAGTAACTTTTTTTCACCAAACTCCCCCTATTCCATCCAGTAGCAGCAAAGTTTACCTCTGCCAAAAGGAAGGAAAAGAAATGCAGGGACAGTTTTCAAGTAAAGGACTGTGGTATTTCCCTACTTCCTTTGAGGTGAAGATGGAAAAGAACAAACTCCACTATGAAAAGGTAGAATGAATGAACAAACTAGGGCTAAATGCTAATTAAGCACCTCAAAGGCTGTGTCTTTATACACAATTGCTCCCATATGGGAAATAACAGCTGTAAGAAATTCTTCTGTAATATTCTACAGATTACTGTTTTATTTCTTACACAAAAACATTAAGAAACAAATCATACCTTGTTTATCTTCTCTTTTGGATGCGTCAGGAGATTTGGGAAATAAGACAAAACATCACAATTGAGAACAACTTGTGTCTGTTCATCAGTACCAGTTACTATGTTGCCTACTGCTCTCAGTGCTGCTGTCTGAATATCCAAAGTGGGAAGGAAAAAAAATTGCATGTTAAAGACATTGCTGTTACTCATGCTAAAAAAAAAGATCATTTTAAAACGTCTCTTTATAAAAAATACTTTGCAAAATACAATCTAGCACTTCATCCTCTGAGCTACATCCTAAAAATGGGTACTGTTTCATTAAAACAGAAACACACAGTACAGCATTTTACTGAATGTAAAATGTTGAGCACTGCAGCTCAACTCAAAAAGTGTAAAGATTAGAAATTAAGAGTATTAAAACAATAGTATCTGATCTGAGTTACAATTACATTAACTGTTTCTAGGCTTTGACTGTGTCTGCCAAGGTTGCTTAACTTCTCCATTCAGCTCTCCACTACAGAGTTAAAAAAAAAGTAACTACTTTTCTTATTGATTCTCAGTTGACTTTCAGAAATGGACTTTTTATCTTTACGTATGGGTTAGTAGATGCTTTACAGGTCACAGATTACTGGAGAGATTCCCTTTCATCAAGTGAAGTCATCTGACAAATTTCAAGACAGCCAAGCCTCATCCCAAGTACAAACTAAACAAACATGACAAATGCAGAGATACGTAAAAAAGCTCCCAATTACATCGGTTGGTTTATAGAAACCAAGCACACATAAACTTTTAGTTTCCCTTTGTCTTTGAAATTAATCAAACAAGCTCAGTCAACCTACCTTTTGTAGCTAAATTTACTTTACTAAAAGGACTCTGCATCTGCAAATATTTTACCATTTAAAAGGCCCTAAAGTATTAATTGATTTCCATAAGCTATTCAGATAGAATATGCACAACCACATACGCAGCAACAGAACAGAGCACGTGTAACTTGAATTCCAAAAAACGTAAAATCTGCTGTCATTAGGTATTTTAGGACTACAAAAGGCAGGCAACCCTGGTAATGACACAATGGAAGTTAACGTTTAACCTGTCACTTTACTTAAAACTATTTTAGAACTGGCTTGTTCTGAGTATTCTTTCATTTTAATAATCTTTTTTCCCCAATATAGGTAATATTTTTTGTTCAGTTTTACCTGCAATAAATGTAGCTATAAATGTTCATCTCAGTACTCCACTAATACTTTAAGGCACATTTTGCTTACAAAGGACTATTCAACAGCAACTGAAGCAGACTTACTTGAACTTTAACCTCCTGATGACTCAGAAGGGGAACTAGAAAAGGTACAACCCCTGAATCAATCACCATTTGTATCTGTTCATTTCCACCGTCTGTTAAGTAGGACAAAGCCCAAACAGTGTCCACAAGAATCTACAAATTGGAAAGAACATGGTTTACACATTGACCAGTAAAATCGATACAATGGAAGCTTAATTTAGTGATCAACAGTCCACATGTCTAAGGGGGCTGGGGGGAGAGCATGCAATTTAGTTAGAGGAAAAACTCAAACATGATTATGATGAGATTTAATTAGTAAAACATTAGATTATTATGTACAATTACCAAAACTGGGGCCATTTGTTTCATAATAATTTATAGATGCCTTCTCTCAAATGTTTAATTAAATACCACATTTTGGTGCATAAATTGACAGCGTACATCATCTCACAAAGGTAAACTGTTGGGCTTGATTTGCATTTCAAGGATAGACAACCAACTCAGGTAAGTAGATGGGCTAGTAACTTTGTGAGGAAAATGCCAACCCAGCAGTTTCCTAGCACTGCTGTAGTTTGTTAGCTGTACTATAATTTTATCAGGGAATATATAAACTCCCTTAGTCTCTAATCCATCTATCTACACCTTAGCATTCCTGATCCATGGTGCTGTTCTGAAGGGAAACTGCAAACCATTCTGGATGCATGCCTTTTTCTGCCTTGATATTAAGATTAAAATCTACAGCAAAGGAAAAGAATTCTTATACCAACTTAAGTGGACTAGCAACTATTGTAAGAAGGCAACTGTTCAAGCAAAGCAGAAATCCAGAGAAATGACTATCACGCAGGACAATCTTGGCATCATAAAGAAAATAAAGACTAAACCACAGATGATAAGGATCATTTGAGAGCCCTCAAAAGAAGAAAGGTACAAGAGCTACAGTCATTGAAAGGTAGTATCTGAAGCAGAAACAAAGCCAGCAGAAAGAGGGATATCACATCACTTAGAGATGTTAGGAACTGCAGGGAGAGAAATCCAGACCCCACTGAGGACATCATCTGTTGACACACCTAGATCTACTCTACTCTTAAAACAGATACTCATTTAATTTTTCCAGCTATTAGGACACCTAAATACTGCAGTACTGAAACTCGGGAAGTACTTTAAAGCCCTGACCCACAGGCTGCTTCCACCCATCTCCAGGAACCAGACAGCACAGACCTAATGCTTTCTTGACACTGCCTGCTGCTGACCTTGCCTGCTAATGCCACAGGGACGGCAGAATGTGCTGCAATGGAGCCACTATCACAGCAGAAGCAGTGAGAGATGGTGCCTCACCAGTTCGCTACCCCACAGCCCTGTTGGTGAGAAGAGCAGCAGCCGCCAGAAGCACTCACAGGACTGTTGGCTGACCTACCTGCATCACTGACTCATCTCCAAAGATAGGCTTGCTGTTCCAGTACAGAGAGGCTGAGACCAGACTGGTACCTCCAAACTAGCACCTGACTCTCAGGATCAAAAAGATGGGCACCCTAATTGAGATCAGTCAAAACCTGGCATCACATCACTTCAAGAAGCTCTCACAATCATTCCTTGTAAAAGCTTTCAAATTTGGCAAGGAAAAAAGCAGCTATAGGTTAGAAGTATGTTTGGTTTTGCTCTGAATTTCCATTCAGGTTTGTCCAAATTACTAATTGGAAAGTCACCATGTGCTGTCTCCCACTCACATTACACTGGGAAAACCCTGGCAAAATCCCAGATTAAACTGTTAGCAAATATTTTGTGGAGCCAAGCCCACCTCACCATTAAAAGAGCAGCATAAATACCACTACCACAACGTGCACATAACAGAAGACAGTTTCACTGATCTTATGCTCTATCCCCGGACCCACCACAAAAGGTTCAATTCCTGCTCTCCTAAACTGAAGGGTCGCTATAGGGAGCAAGAGTCAAAGACATTACAAAGTCCTGACAGCAGGAGGAGAAGGAGAAGCTCAGCATCCCTTAGTTACTCAGGTCTTTGTCCTGAAGTCCCAATATAAGACTTCAGGAGGTAAGTACACCCCTCTGGGACATTACGCAGAAGCTGTATGTAAACCCATGGGTCAGGAATGTGGGAAGTACTGAAGGTTTAGTGTTAAAAACCTGAAGTTGACAAAGGTGCCACAGAACAATAGTTTATTGCTGTTTATTTAAGAAAATTTTTGGATGTCGTTTCCTTAGTTAAACAGGTTGCAATGTCAGGCACCCAACAGGTTACTAAAGTCAGATTTACCCATATGATCACAATCTTTGATTGGACTGATATATAGAAATTTTCTTCTACACATGCATTATATTGTCATCTATGCAAAATTATAAATTGGAGCAGAATTAAAGTGAAGCCGATGGTAAAGCTGGCACTTCAAACTTTTAGTGCTCAGTTTCGCAAGATAGGATTTTTTTTGATGTAGTTTCTAATGTAAAGGATAAAAAATTCTAGAAAAGATATTTCAGAGATTACATTTGCACTTTTTTCATGCTCTGAATGGCTACAATTGTTTTAGTCTTTATATTTAATTGTGCATTTAGTACATAATTACACATAACACATAAAAACAAGTTTTCCACTTAAACACAATCTTGCAATGTTTTCTCTCTAGAGGAAACAAAGAATCTAAATATCTAAAACTTTAGAAATTACTTACGTTTATATCTGTATGGTAAATGAGAACACACAATGCTGGCAAAATCTGAAAAGAAGTTCATCAGTCATTACAGTAGAATAAAATTGGCTGTACAATCATGAATCCAAGCACTGCAGTCACAAAGCTTAGCTTGAGACTGCATTAGCATATTGCATTCACACATTTCCCAGCGGCTGGTCATGCCCTCAAAGTAGGTATAAAAATATTATATATATTATATCTAAGATTCATAAAAATACAAGACTACTACATTTCAAAGACATATAGACAAGACTTTTTGAGGGAAAACAAGCAAACAGAGATAAGACATCCCCCTGCTGTTGTGAAAGCTTTGTTACCACACAAGGTAATAAAAATCATTGGTCTAATATCAACATATAAAACCCTCTTGAAGAACAACTTTATTTTTGCATTCATGTATCAAGAAAATATAAAAGTGAGCCATGATAAGAGTACTTAGAAGAGGGCTTTTTATTTGGTATAATATTACTTGTCAAGTTTCGCTGTTCTCCGCTTCATTTTTAAAATTTTAATAAAATTTACTTGCTAGCAATATTATACTTCTCAGAGATTCAAAAACTATCTACACTTTGGAATTTATTTAAATGAAGAACTTTATGTACATTACAAGTGTAGTTCTAGTCAAACAGCATTACTTTACTTCTGTGCCTACTCTAAAAACACTACATTTGCTCTGTTCACCAGTTTAGAGGGATTTTTCAGATCCTTCTCTTCTCAGGCAGGGACTTGACCTTGACTGCATGCTCGCAGCTAGTTGAAACAGACTACACCACATTCACTAGTTTGCTTACATTTCCTCTTACTGAAAATAATTACATTTAAATACTTCTAAATACAGAATTCCATTTGTGCCCTTTTTTTTTCCCCACTAAGAACATGAAATGCTGAGTGTGTCAACACTTTCAAGTGTGGTAATTTTTTGTTGTGGCCATTTTAATACATATGGCTCATCGGTCTTTATTCTTACTCAGTTTCCCATGTTACAAATACCTTTATTACAGCCTTAGGAAGAAGTGTCAAACTGGTCACATTACTTCACTTAACAACTGGTAAATGGCAAAAGAGTGGCAGAAAACATGCATAAATTCGTAGTATGATAATGTAAAACATTTGGCCTCTAGCACAGAGTATATATATATATAAAAAAAAAAAATCATCTGTCTCATAATTCTTTATTTACCTCCTGAACTGTCTCCATAGGCGGTGGGGGGTCCTTATTCCTGCAGAGATTTACAATGACCCATGTGACGTTCCGAAGGAAGGTGATGGGAATGGAGGGATTGATGAAGGACAGAAGAGGTTTGACAACTCCCAGTGATATGACATAATCTCTACACTGAGGACCATCACCTACAGAAATGAAAATCGTTGTAAAAGAAATTACATTAAAAATGGAAAATCTTGAAATGTATGCAATGACATGTTGGGATACTGAAATTCTATGTTTCCTCACCAACAGCCTACTACTTAAAGGTCATGTTCAATTAAATATACATATGTACAGATATGTATATTTTATGAGACAAAATTTATCCTTTTAATATTTTGTGCAGCAAGTGATACTCTTCAGAAGAAACAGGATGTACATGTGTAATTCTGGCCACATGAAAATTATATTAAGCCACAGAACTCAGAGGAAACATAGTCTTATATGATAATGCCAATGTTCAAAAAGTCAAATTCTAAAATGAAATGCTCCCCGAATTAAAATCATTCTAACAACAAGAGTTACCTATAATGTTTCCGAGAGCCCAGACAGCTTGCTCACAAACATTCTGGTGAGGTGAATGAAGTAGTCTCAAGAAGAGGGGTACTGCATCTGCAGAAGCAAAGATGGCATTTGTTTTTACTGGAATGTGGTAGGCGCACAATACTTTCGTTGATAATACAAAACACTTTCTCTTCCATACCTTATACATACTTTTATTATGAAGAGTCTACAAAACCTCAGTTAAATATTTCTACAAATATCTAGAGAGGGGAAAAAAGACTTAAGAAACAAGCAATTATTGAAAAATAATGCTCTCCACATTTCAACATTTCCCCATATTTCTGAGTGATATGTGAGAACCTCAAGTATGTCAGTGCTAGGTTTCATGTCCTGGTAAATCAGATTTCCCAGTTATCCAAGATCACGATACATACCTAGCAGCCTGACATGTCTGCTCGTGCAAACGTGCTTCAAATCTTGGCTTTAAGAAAACAGCTTTCTCCCAATGGCTATAGTTAGTTTCCATATGCAGTGAAAATTTATATCCATCTGCCAGTCTAAGACACATTTCAATTTTCTCTTATGTAATGCAGGGAGCATACCAGAATAGTGAAGTGGTACTCATTTTAGATATCAGTCTCCGCCGAATTAAACACATTTAATAGAGCTAAGAACCCCTCTACTATTCCCACGTACTACTTTCCTTCAGACAACCCATATTGTTTGGAAGACAGTAATTCTTGAAACAATTTTTTTAATATGATGCATGAATATATGATCATATTCATCCTATAGTCTAAGCAAAATACATCAGTTTATATTCTGTTGAAGCAAAGAATATTTTTTCTTGTAGAAACACCTTCAGAAATTTTAAAAAACTGCAACACAGTTTGTGAGCAACTGTGAATCAATATTCTGTTGATAACATAACACGTGATAACAATTCAAACCCCCTGATGTATTTTCCTGCAAAATACAGAGCTATGAAGAATAAAGACAACCTAAAATTCCTTCCCTGCCCTAGATGAGTAATTCAGCAATTGCCTATAACTGACAAGTTAGGAGGGACAATAACACACAGTTGCTTAAGAATGTTCTCTCTGTTGTTCTAACAATCATCCCATTTCTGTTAGCTCAAGTGCAATATTCTAGCTTCCTTCTCAGTGATTACTGAGATTATACTTCAGCCATGTGTGTGTTCAACATATTTCAGAGAGGTGGGTCAAGTATGTTGTTTATATTAGATTGCAATCCTGGTATGCCTTCAAAAATGGGAATGAAATTATTTTGTATCAGCATTCCAGCAGCAGGACAGTCTGAGAATCTGCAACTCATGCTTTATCTGATCTAATGCTCTCAAGAAATTAATTACTTCTGCTCCAAACTGGCTCCTGCCAAGATCTATTCTGTGTACATAGTACTTCTCTTTTGCTGGGCTTTCCAACTGCCATCTGTCCCTCTTAATTGCAGGAGGCTGCCTTCTTTTGTGTTTAGGCTGCACCAGTCTCTTCTATAGTTGCAAGGGTCTATGGCTTTGTTTCCTCAAACCATCCCTTATCTAAAGGGAGTAGAGTTGGGAGGCTGTTTTCCCTTAGTCATCTCCCAGCCAAAGCAGCAAGACTTTTAGACTAAACTTCCATTTTCTCTTCAGGAGTAGAGCTCTCCAAGCTTCTCATTTTTTTAAAGTAATTTTATTACATTTTCTTTTCAAACATTAGCTAAACAGATTCTGGGAGACATATAGCCCAGCCTGAGCTTCTAGTAATTGTTCAGGTAACAGCAGTGCCTTTGGCTGTGCTGTACATATTTTCATTCTAAAGTTAATTTTTACTTTAGGATTTTTTTCCAGATTGTTTTCTAAAGCTGATACTACAAGCAGCCTTTTCATTAGATTCATTTGTTCAAATAGGATAACACTGTGGGACTTGAAAAAGGAAGAAAACAATGACTAACCAATGAACAAGTTGGGAAGGACAAAAAAACTTGGGAATAGATTTTCAAAGATATTCAGACACCAGAAAAGCAATCTAAAAACAGAGGTGCACAAATTACATCAGGATGTTTTTAAAAAAAATTCAAGATATTGTTTGTTTGGGTTTTTAAAAGGCTCTGGATTTCTACCCAAAGCTTATTTTGATAAGCATTCTTATTCTGTTGCTCCAATATCTTAACTATACAGAATCTAACAATTACTGAGATATTTTATTAGCTATCAAAATTCACAAAACAGCATCTTAATTTGAAAGGCAGGTTCATACACTTAAAAAAAAAATAAAAAATTGATAATCTCTATTTTCCCCTATAAAAACACTGAATATGAATAAGCCGAGACAACCTATTGTATATTTGCTTATCAACAGTCCCTTGTTTAATGACAAAATGTTGTATTTAGCATAAAGGTGATTGTTTTAAGATAAGCGTGGTGATACATAAAAGCTATATATATACAAACCTTAAAAATTCAAATTAACTTTACAGTTTATTTCCTATCTCTTTTCATATTGGAAGTCTCACTGGCTGGTTAAGCAAGGAACAAATACAGTGCAACAAACTGTGTGTGTACAGGAGACATTAATTAGAAGGTCAAAGAAAGGATAGTGATTTTCTTAACTCTGTATTTAAATAGGCAACCTTATATAACTATATGCATGTAACAACTTTAGTTAAAATTTATGAACATACCTTTGAGGTAGAAAGAATTACTTCCTAACATAAGTTTTAGCCATAGGGAAGAAGCCTCAGGGGAGACCTTATTGCTGCCTTCCAAGAAAGAGGCCTACAAGAAAGCTGGGAAGGGACTTTTTACAAAGGCCTGTAGTGATAGTGTGAGGGGTAATGGATTCAAACTGGAAGAGGGTAGATTTAGATTGGAAATTAGAAGGAAATTCTTTCCTCAGAGGGTGGTGAGACACTGGAACAGGCTGCCCAGGGAAGTTGTGGACACTCCACGCCTGGAGGTGTTTAAGACCAGGTTGGACGAGGTCCTGGTCGGCCTAGTCTAGTGGGAGATGTCCCTGCCGTGGTGGGGGGGGTGGAACTAGATGATCTTGTAAAGTCCCTTCCAACCTAAACCATTCTATGATTTCAGAAATCAACCCAAGAATTAGAAAGGAATAACATTTTTGCCATACTTGTATCTTCTGTCATCCCCTATCTTCTTTATGGGAAAAGCCAGTGTGGGATCCTTAATATTAGTTGTTAGTGACAAACAGATTAATGTTTAAAAGCAAAAATGGATTTTTTTTGAGAAGAACAGATACGAATTTATTATTTGAATGGTTCTGATAACAAATGGCATTTGTTATCCAAGTGTCCCCCTTCCCACTTTACCCAAAATATCCACCACCCCCTAAAATCCAAACTGTAATACTTACTAGACTGTACGACAGCTTGAGTCTGTGCAGAAGTGCCTGATGCTATGTTAGTCAATGCCCATGCAGCTTCAAATTGTAATGAAGGACTGTAATGAAATAATTTTATAGTAATAATTTGAAACATGATCTGCAGATTATTTTCATGGTTCATTTCAGTACTAGTAGCTGTATCCATTCAGACACTCTACATTTACACTCAACATTTAAGCAGCGCCACTGGGCTACAAGTTTTTGAAACAACTCTAAGCATGGACATTTCAGAGGAAAAGCTACAATGGGGAAAAAAAAGATTTTATATTCTATGACCTTTTGAAAACCATCCATCGTTCTGACTTCAGATTAGTAATAAAAAAAATAGAAGCGGTAATACTTGCTGAAGCACATACCAACTAGTGAAGCTGACCACTAGTCTAGTCACCTAATAATCTCCTATATGAAAGATTTCTAGTATCCCTCATCATAAAAGTTAACTATGATCCTTCTAAGGGGTAAGAGACCTCTTCACACCCAGCTGATCCAAATACCACTCATATTTAGTGAAGAAAGTACAACTGTCTTGCTGTCAAGAGCAGTTCTTAATAAATTAACCATGTTTGACCATAACTAATAAAAACTTGGCCCTTCTAACACTATATCCCATATCAAGTGTAAGCTGGTACACTGGGATAAAGACTTTTTTTGCTCCATCACAGGCAGGGAAAAGACCTAGCATTAGTATTAAGAGAGCATCGTACCATTATTAAAACTGACTTATTAAATGCAGATAAAATTAGTTACAAATATTATGAAAGCTGGGGGAACATCTCTTCCAAGATGTCTGTTAACTGTTGTCTGTGCCAGCAGCAGTTTAGTAAAACAGCTTGTGTGAAACTGTTGTTCAAGCAAATGCTAAAGGTTAAAAATTTTAGAAGCTATACAAGAGTTTGCAGCTTATGGTGGGGTTAGCATAACAATAAGGTGTCTGACTTTGGGAGGAGC